>JARQOD010000001.1:396306023-396413234 GCA_033576555.1 Oophaga sylvatica
TTAGAACATAATCAAAAGCAGCCGGGCGAGGCTGCACCTAGCCTTAGCAAAGAGCTAGGAAAAATTAACTCTCTCATTACCAAAAAACAAAGAAACAGCAGCTCAGCTGTGAGAAGTCAGAATGTGCAATCGCGACGATCTTCATGGCGATGCACCCATGACAGTACCCCCCTTCTACGAGGGGCCTCCGGACCCTCATGACCAGGTCTGTCCGGGTGAGTTGTGTGAAAGGTCCGAACCAATCGATCTGCGTTAACATCAGACGCAGGGACCCACGTCCCCTCCTCAGGACAATACCCCCTCCACTGAACTAAGTACTGAAGGGATCGGCGACTGAGACGTGAGTCAATGATTTTCGACCCATGAATTTCCACGTTATCATTGACCACCACTGAAGGAGGTAGAGGTGACGGTATGACTGGTGCCACATACTTTTTAAGTAATGACTTGTGAAACACATTATGATTTTTAAACGTAGGAGGGAGGTCCAGACGAAATGCCACAGGATTAATTATGGAACTGATCCTGTACGGCCCGATGAATCTGGGACCCAACCTCCAGGAGGAAACTTTACGTTTTCTATTCCTGGTAGACAACCAAACCAGATCGTTCACCTTCAGATCTAGACCAGAAACTCTCCTCCTATCAGCCATCCGTTTGTAACGGTTCCCCGTAACCTTCAGTCTTAAGCGATCTGGAACTATCAGTCTCCCTGGAAGTCCCACAGGGGCGTCCCCCTGAGCCCCCAATACCTCCCCCTCAAGCTCAGAGCATACAGCTGACACTACAACTCCCTCCTGAGGAATAGGAACCGGATCATCCGTCTTCCCGGCCCTTGGGAAAGTACGAGATAAGGCATCAGGAAGCAACTTTATTGAGCAGTCATATGCGCGATAAGGAGGAAACTCTTTACACCCCTCCTCTGAGAACATCTCCCCAAAGTCCTCCAGAAAAGGAGACAAAGTCCTAGGCACAACCGCACCGATGACCGTGCTCATGCAGTTATTCTTGCAAAATTCACCCCACTGGCTTATCTTTCTGGATTGCCAATCAATCACTGGGTTATGTTTAGCCAACCAAGGAAGTCCCAACACAATAGGAGTAGGTAGACCCTCCAACACATAACAAGACAATTGCTCTTTATGTATTGCCCCTACTCGAAGATCTATGTTATGAACAGCTTGTACCAAGCTACCTTGACCAAGAGGTCTAGAATCAATAGAGAGTATAGGGACCGGTTTGGCCAATACACTCAGTTGCATACCATGCACCTGGGCAAACCGAGCGTCCACCAAATTAGCCCCGGACCCACTATCAAGAAAAACAGAAATCCTCTCAGTTCTAGTACCAATCACCACCTCCGCAGGCACGAGAAACTGAGAGGGATTTGGGGACGAAATACACACTCCCAGGTTAACTCCTTGGCTCAAAGAGGTCCGGGATGGACACCCCCCAACAAAATGTCCCTCTCTCCCGCAAAAGAAACACCTTCTAGTCTTGCGGCGCACCGCCGATTCCCTCCTACAAAATGATGTCCCTCCCAACTGCATGGGTTCCTCAGAACAGACCAGGGGAACCTCAGTATAAGGGACTTTAGTAGTAGGTGGAGTCATCATGGGGGGCGGAGTTACCTCGCGTCTTCCCCGAAGTCGTCTATCAATGCGAATAGCGAGGGCCATAGCAGCCTCCAGTGATGGAGGAGAATCATACTGAGCCAACACATCTTTTAATTTGTCAGACAACCCTTGACAAAACTGGCTCCTAAGAGCTGGGTCATTCCACTGAGTATCTGTTGCCCATCTACGGAACTCAGAAGAATATTCCTCCGCTGGACGATTTCCTTGCCGTATTTTACGTAACCTTGTTTCAGCAAGGGAGACTCGATCCGGATCATCATATACCAACCCAGGGCAGTAAAAAATCGATCCACTGACTGGAGATCTGGGAGCCTGGAGGAATAGAGAACGCCCAAGATTGAGGGTCCCCTTGTAAGAGCGAGATAACAATTCCCACCCTCTGCTCTTCACTCCCAGATGACCGAGGCCGCAGCCGAAAGTACAATTTACATGCCTCCCGGAAAGTAAAAAATTTGTCCCGCCCACCAGTGAACCTGTCCGGGAGAGCAACCTTAGGTTCAGATCTGGTTTGCTCTGGAGGGACAAAACCTTGGACTTAATGTCTGCAAATTCCATGGACAACCCCTGCAACTGCCGGGCCAGCTGGGCTACTGGATCCATGACAGCTGGGGAGAATCTTTAGTTTGGCCGGTGAAAATGTCACGCTGTATAGCAAATATATATATGTGATGTCAGTAATCTATATCAAAAGGGCAACATACTATATAACATGCGCATAGATATATGATAACATAGATTTACCTGACAGAATGTCCAGAGGGTCAAAACGGAATCCGTTATACGCTGTCTCCGGCTAGAGGGTGACCGGGGTCTAAGCTGACCCTAAACTGGGGTCCTAACTAATCCCTCAACCTGGAGGTACTGTTAAAGGTACAGAGGTCCAGGCCACCAGCGTAAACCCTGTCTCCTATCAATCCCTGCCAACTGTATTCTAGTCCTAAGAAGGACCCTGAATACCACCAAAGGGAATGAACAGGTAACGGTTAATGAACAGAAAGACAAACAACAAAGACAAGAAATAAAGTGAATAAAGTCTTACATACAACACTCACACACAGTAGGAACACCTAAGGTCTCAGAGAAAAACTATAAGCTGTAAGAGTAAAAACAACTAAGGAGCTCTTAGCTTAAATATTCTCAGAACCGATCCAGTCTGCTAAACTACATGAATGCTTTCACCGGCGTCTAACACCCAGACTGGCAGAAATATAAAGGAAACTAATTAGAACATAATCAAAAGCAGCCGGGCGAGGCTGCACCTAGCCTTAGCAAAGAGCTAGGAAAAATTAACTCTCTCATTACCAAAAAACAAAGAAACAGCAGCTCAGCTGTGAGAAGTCAGAATGTGCAATCGCGACGATCTTCATGGCGATGCACCCATGACAATTGGAGAGTGATTGCTGAGCTTGGATTACTCTGGCCTGCTGTGTCTCCTGTTTCTGTGTCTGCAAACTGTGTGACTATTTCTGCCAACTTGTATGAAGTAATACGGGACTTTTCTATATCAAACCTGTGGCTCCTGTGTTTTCATCGCACCCAAGCACAAGACGCTATATGAACTGTACTACATACATTACAAGATTCTGAAGCCAAAACGTTAGTGTCTGCTGGGTCTGGAAAGGCTGTGTCTGCTGTACTGTGGATATCAGACGTCCGGTTGTACTTTCTGTGATGACAGTGGTTGTGACTTCTCACAACCATTCCAGGTGAGCAATTCCCTTAATTTTTTTTTTCTCTCTGCAGTGTTGCCACAGGTGAACACTATTGTTTTTTTTTCTCTCCTCTTCTTCCAGTAATCCTGTCTTAAAAGATCTGGAAAATGGAGGCCCGCATAAAGGAACTTTGCGGAGTGACTGATAATATCCTTGCAGATTTGCAGAATATAAAGACCCGTTTTACAAATCTACAGGACCTCAATAATCACAATTTGCAAGTGGTTGGACAGACTACCCAGGATTTGCGAGCCAGGATTGAGGTTCTAGAGGGGCGAGTCCAGGCTCCTGCCGTAGCCCCGAGTGCTGGGATTCCCAAGTTGTCCCCTTTTCGTTTTGGCGGTGAACGTGAGAAATTCAGGGGATTTATTAATCAATGCAATCTTTTTTTTTCTGCACATGCTTCACAATTTCCCACTGAACGATCTAAGGTGCTTACTATAATTATGTTGCTTACCAACAAGGCTTTAATGTGGGCAAACCCTCTGATTGAGACTGAGGATGATTGTTTGAATCACCTTGATGATTTTATTTCAGCCATGGGGCAGGTGTTTGATGACCCCAATCGAGGTGCAACAGCTGAAGCAGCCATGTTAGCTTTGCGCCAAGGTAAGCACTCGGTAGCTGAATATGCCTTGGATTTCAGGAGATGGGCCCTTGATACCACCTGGGACAGTTCCGCCAAAAAATCTATTTTTCGAAAGGGGTTATCTCCACTGATTAAGGATGAACTTGCTCGTGCCGACCCTCCCACTGCGTTAGGTGACTTTATTAACTACTGCATCCGTATTGATACTCGTCTGACTGAACGCAGGCAAGAGAGATGGTTCGAAAGCAATCGCACTAACCTTTTCCTACCTTCCTCTCCAGCTAAGGAACCTTTGAGTAGGATTACACGGGAACCTGAACCTGAACCCATGCAGGTAGACTCTTTACAACGACGGGTTAGTGATGCACGCAAGGAACATCGTTTTAAGGAGAATCTATGTTTCTATTGTGGTAAGTCAGGGCACTTCATTATAAACTGCCCCAGCCGTTCTCGTAAGACTACTGCAGCACTCATTCATTGTGAGTGTTGCGAGAGGGGATCTGTCAGGTCCGAGCCTCAGGCTCCAGAGAGATCTGCAGCAACAGATCTTGATTTCTCGGACTTAAACTCCGTTACCTCTGAGGACGTTGACTGTGTAAACGCTGCCATTTTTCAAGTTTCCTCAGCGGTGTCCCAGCTGAGTTGTAAGAAAAACAATTCTCATTGCTTTCTTTCCATTAAACTCTGGGTTGACTCAGCTTGGGTGTCTAGCTCTGCTATGATCGACTCAGGGGCAAGTGGAAATTTTATGGATGTCTCCTTTGCTCTGAAACAGGGAATACGTTCAGTGAAGAAGGCTACTCCAGTACAGATGGAAACTGTGGATGGCTCCCTGCTGACCTCTGGACCAGTGGATCAGGAAACAGAGCCTTTGAGGGTTCTTATGGGTAAAGATCATCAAGAGAAACTGTCCTTTATGCTTATCTCTTCTCCCCACTTTCCCATTATTCTAGGGCTACCATGGCTGCAGGCTCAGAATCCTACCATTAACTGGGAGACCAAGGAATTACACTTTCCAGAGAAACAGATGAGTCCAAAAGTTTCAGCTTGCTCTGTTCCTAAAGGAATCATGTCAGTCCCTGAACTACCAGCTGTATACCAGGACTATGTGGATTTATGTGACAAGAAGAACGCTGACCAGCTTCCTCCTCACCGTCCATATGATTGTCCAATTGAATTATTGCCTGGAGCAGAGATACCTTTTGGTAAGATCTACCCCCTGGCGGGGCCCGAGCTAAAGGCTTTAAAGGATTACATAGATGAAAATCTAGCCAAGGGCTTCATACGCCCCTCTTCATCTCCTGCAGGTGCACCCATCTTCTTTGTAAAGAAGAAAGATGGATCTCTGAGACCATGCGTAGACTATAGGGAACTCAATAAGGTTACTATTAGAAACCGTTATCCATTGCCTTTAATCCCTGAGTTATTGGAGAGAGTGCGACATGCCAACATTTTTTCTAAACTAGATCTTCGTGGGGCCTATAACTTAGTCCGTATTAGACCTGGGGATGAATGGAAGACTGCATTCAGGTCACGCTATGGACACTTTGAATATCTAGTTATGCCTTTTGGTCTGAGTACCGCCCCAGCCACTTTCCAACACTTGGTGAATGACATCTTCAGGGATCTCCTAGATACATTCGTGGTAATTTATTTGGATGATATTCTAATTTTTTCTAACTCCACAGAGGAACATCATGGACATGTGAGAATGGTCTTGGAACGTCTAAGACAAAATCATCTTTACATCAAACTTGAAAAGTGTGAATTCCATAGGACCGAAATTCAATTTCTGGGGTATGTACTGTCTACACAAGGAATTAGTATGGATGGAAGCAAAACCCAAGCCATCAAGGATTGGCCAAGTCCTAGAAATGTGAAGGAGGTACAGCGCTTCATCGGGTTTGCCAACTTCTATAGACGTTTCATTAGAAATTTCTCTGAGGTAGTGTCACCTATCACTCAACTTACCCGAAAGAGTCTAGGTTTTCCTGGACTCCCCAAGCCCAGGAAGCATTTTCCCGTCTAAAAGATAAATTTACCACTGCACCTATCCTAGTACATCCCAACCCCGAGCTTGCCTTCATAATAGAGGTGGATGCTTCAGACTGTGCCGTTGGAGCTATACTCTCTCAGAGAACAGGTGAGAAGAATGTCTTGCATCCCTGTGCCTTCTTTTCCCAGCAGTTGTCTTCGGCTGAGAGGAACTACGATGTGGGCAATAGAGAGTTGTTGGCCATTATTGCCGCCTTCAAAGAATGGAGACACCTTCTTCAGGGAGCTGCACAGCAAATAGTCGTCCTGACAGACCATCGTAACCTTGAGTTTATCAGGTCGGCTAAGTGCCTGACTCCTCGCCAGGCTCGCTGGAATCTTTTCTTAAACCAATTTAATTTTATCATCTCTTATAGACCAGGATCGCGCAATGGAAAGGCTGATGCACTCTCTAGGATTTACTCAGCAGAGACACGTCCAATTACTCCTCCTAAGACTATTCTTCCTGACTCTAGATTCCTAGGAGTAATTCATAATCAAGACCTACTTAAGGACATCAAGGAAGCATACCATGCGGATTCCTTTTTGGCACAACCCCCAAGGGACGTAAGTCTTGTCTTTAAGAATGGTGTGTGGATTCAGGGACAACGTCTGTATATTCCTGAAACAGTCAGATTAAGAGTATTGCAACTCATTCACGATTCCAAGATAGCTGGGCATAGAGGAATTCTAAAGACACAGGAATTTCTTTCTCGTTTCTTTTGGTGGCCCACTTGCAGGAAGGATGTTTTGAATTATGTCACTTCATGTGAGGTCTGTGCAAGATGCAAAACACCTTGCTCCTCACCAACTGGTCTGTTACAGCCTCTTCCCACCCCGTCCCGCCCGTGGGGATCCATTTCTATGGACTTCATTGTGGAGTTACCAACCTCTCAGGGGAAGAACACCATTCTAGTGGTGGTTGACCGTCTAACAAAGGCAGCTCATTTTATCCCTTGTGTCGGCTTACCCACTGCAAAACAGACATCAGATTTGATGATTAAAGATGTGTTTCGCTTACATGGAGTACCGGATGAGGTTATTTCGGATCGAGGGGTGCAATTCACTTCTAGGTTTCGGCAAAATTTCTGTGCAGCATTGGACATTAAAGTAAACCTTTCTTCTGCTTTTCATCCCCAGACTAATGGACAGACCGAACGAACCAATCAAACCCTGGAGCAGTATCTCCGCTGCTTTATCTGCCACCTACAGGATGATTGGGTGGATCTACTTCCATTAGCTGAGTTCTCGTATAACAACTCTCAGAGTGCCTCCACTAAACAGTCTCCTTTTTACTCTAATCTAGGTTATCATCCTAACATTCTACCACGATTTCCCATAGAAACGCCTTTACCAGCAGTGGCTGAAAGAATCACGTCTTTACAGAAGAATATGGATCTTCTAAAGGAAAATCTGGAATCGGCTCAAGAAAGGTACAAGAAAGCAGCAGATAAATTTCGTAAACCTGCACCAGCTTTCAAGGTAGGAGACTTGGTCTGGCTGTCAACCAGAAATCTTAAGTTAAGGATTCCATCGTCTAAGTTGGGACATAAGTACATTGGACCCTATAAAATCAGTAAAATTATAAGTGCCGTTGCTTGTCGTCTTCAACTGCCCAGAACTATGAGAATCCACCCTGTCTTTCATGTATCCCTACTAAAGGCTGCGACACCCAATACGTTTCCTGGACGTTCCTCTCCTTGCCCTGACCCAGTGCTAGTCGATGGTCAGGAAGAATTTGTGGTGGAAAGGATTTTAGATTCCAGGTTGTATAGAAATCAGTTACAATATCTGATTAAATGGCAGGGCTACCCAGTGGAGGACAACTCATGGGAACCGGTCAATAACGTTAATGCTCCTCGCTTGCTCCGTCAGTTTCATCAGAGGTACCCACACAAGCCTGATCTGAGGTCATCCGGAGGTTGTCCTTAAGGGGGGAGTAATGTAAGGTTCTATGTATATATTCCTGAAACTCAGTTTGTTCGTCAGCCATTTTACTTTCTGTCTTGCTGCAGCTATCTTGCCCTCAGTCAAAATGGAGTTTCCAGCTTGCATGTTCCCGCCCTGATTCTCTCCTTTGCTTCTTAAGCAGCCACAGCTGAGCAATCAGTGCTTCAGAATCTAGCCTGCAGTGAACCTGTGACTTGACTCCTGTAAGCCTTGGACCTTGTACTCCAGCTATTCCTACTGAGGAACTCTGAAGCACTTGTGGACTCTGAACCCTGCTCTTTGAGAGACCCACGTTTGCATGGACTTGCGGTAACAGAGAAGAAGATCCTGAATCTGTATTGGAGAGTGATTGCTGAGCTTGGATTACTCTGGCCTGCTGTGTCTCCTGTTTCTGTGTCTGCAAACTGTGTGACTATTTCTGCCAACTTGTATGAAGTAATACGGGACTTTTCTATATCAAACCTGTGGCTCCTGTGTTTTCATCGCACCCAAGCACAAGACGCTATATGAACTGTACTACATACATTACAACCAGCCTCCACCTAACACCCTGTATCTGTCTGTCCATGGGTAGTTAGTACACTTGCCCTCCACCTAATCCTCTGTGACTGTCTGTCCATGGTTAGTTAGTATACCAGCCTCCACCTAATCTTCTGTGACTGTCTGTCCATGGGTAGTTGGTATAGCAGTCTCCACCTAATCCTTTGTGGCTGTCTGTCCATGGATAGTTAGTATAGCAGCTTCTACCTAACCCCCTGTGCCCGTCTGTCCATGGGTAGTTAGTATACCAGCCTCCACCTAACCCCATGTGCCCATCTGTCCATGGGTAGTTAGTATACCAGCCTCCACCTAACCCCCTGTGCCTGTCTGTCCATGGGTAGTTAGTATAGCAGCCTCCACCTAACCCCCTGTGCCCGTCTGTCCATGGGTAGTTAGTATACCAGCCTCCACCTAACCCCCTGTGCCCGTCTGTCCATGGGTAGTTAGTATACCAGCCTCCACCTAACCCCCTGTGCCCGCCTGTCCATGGGTAGTTAGTATTTCAGCCTACACCTAACCCCTTTATGCCAGCCTCGTGTATGATTTTTTTTTCTTGCTGCCTTTCTGCAGCTCGTCTTGTAGTCCGTGTAGTCTTTGTTAGTAGGGTGTTTTGGGGGCGCCTCGTGCACTTATTTCCATACTGAGTGTGTGTTACAGGGGGGGTTACAGTAGATGACTGCTGTGATTAGTGGCAGGACGTGTTAATGTCGCCTTTTATTGCTTGGCTCTAGATGACAGGCTTTTAGTGGTGTGAATTTGTTTTATTACAGTGAAATCATCTCTCTCCAGAGGAGAATGAAAGGTCTCTGCGCCCTCCCTCTGCAGGGTGACGGGCACATGGGGTGGATGGCGTGGTATATGGCGCCGGCCATCCTGCCTCCACCCAGAAACAGACTACATGTCCAAAGTAAATGACGGTGCACAGCTGTCATATGGATGCAGGTAGCTGAGACACTGTCATTAGATTGTAAGCTTTGTGGGTCACTGCTGAGCAGCTCTGAGGCTATACAGCAACCACTGCTCATCTGTATGTTGAGAATTGTCATTTACTTATAGTTTGGGACCCCAGTCCAGTTATGCGCGTTTAAGGCTACTTTCACACTTGCGTTTTTTTGCGCAGCGCATCTTGCGCTATCGGACGCATGCGCAATTTTCCCCTATCTTTAACATGGCGGGCGCAGGGTCTAGCGCTTGCACGCGTTCATGTGCGTTTGTCGTGCGCTGCGCATTTTCCCGGTGTGCGCCCATACGCGCTAGACGCTACATGTTGCATTTTTTTTTTCGGTCAACCGCTTTAAAAAAACGCTGTGCGCACGTGTGCGCATGCTATGCGCAAAAAATAACATTGCAGTCTATGGGGGCGCTGGCGTGCGCATGGCTTTGCGCTTGTCAGCGCTTTTGCACGCACGCGATTTTTCTGTAAATAATGGAGCCAGAGATGATGGAGACAGACAGAGATGATGGAGACAGACAGAGATGATGGAGACAGACAGAGATGATGGAGACAGAGATGATGGAGACAGAGATGATAGAGACAGAGATGATGGAGACAGACAGAGATGATGGAGACAGACAGAGATGATGGAGACAGAGATGATAGATGATAGAGACAGAGATGATAGAGACAGAGATGATGGAGACAGATGATGGAGACAGAGATGATGGAGACAGATGATAGATGATAGAGACAGAGATGATAGAGACAGAGATGATGGAGACAGACAGAGATGATGGAGACAGAGATGATGGAGACAGAGATGATAGAAATGTGACACATAGACAACGCATGCGCCAAAAAAAACGCAAACGCATGCAAAAACGCATGAAATCGCAGACAAACGCTGCGTTTTTTTGTCGAAATGCGCATGCTGATGCGACTAAATATCGCAGCGTTTACAAGCGTTTGCATGCGTTTTTTAATGCGCTTCATGTGCGCTCGAAACGCAGCGCAAAAAAACGCAAGTGTGAAAGTAGCCTAAGTCCTCAATGGTGATACAGAGGGATGTGTATTACTCAGACCTGGCCACTAGGTGCCGCTCTGACACATTACAGTTTGCATCTTTATAACTGTGGTGTTCTGTGTGACTGAAGATAGATGTGTTTGTGCGTGCGGGTATATATGTGTACATACATATATGTGTATATATAATACATATATATATGTGTGTGTGTGTGTGTGCGTGTACGTGTAGGTGTATGTACATGTGTGTGTATGTACATGTGTGTATGAATGTGTGTATGTAGATGTCTGTGTATGAATGTGTGTATGTACGTGTGTGTGTATGTATATTTGCACATACAATATGTGTGTGTGTGTGTGTATATAGGGTTGGTGTATACTGTGGGGAAACTAAGTATTTGATACACTGCCGATTTTGCAAGTTTTCCCAGCTACAAAGGTTGGAGAGCCCTGTAATTTTTATCGTAGTTACACTTCACCTGTTAGTTAGAGACAGCATCTAAAAATAAAATCCAGAAAATCACAATCTCGCGATACATGACCCCATCCTTCCTCCCTTCAATACGGTGCAGTCATCCTGTCGCCTTTGCAGAAAAGCACCCTCAAACTATGATGTTTCCCCCACCATGCTTCATGGTTGGGATGGTGTTCTTGGGGTTGTACTCATCCTTCATCTTCCTCTAAACACAGTGAGCGGAGTTAATACCAAAAAGTTCTATTTTAGTCTCATCTGACCACATAACCTTCCCCCATGCCTCCTCTGGATGATCCAGATGGTCATTGGCGAACTTCAAACAGGCCTGGCCATGTGCTGGGGTGAGCATGGGGACCTTATGTGCCCTGCAGGATTGTAATCCATTAGGGGTGTTACTAATGGTAATGCTTGAGACTGTGGTCCCAGCTCTCTTCAGGTCTTGACCAGGTCTTCCCGTGTAGTTCTGGGCTGATTCCTGACCTTTCTCAGAATCATCCTTACCCCACGAGGCGAGGTCTTGCATGGAGCCCCTGACTGAGGAAGATTGACAGGCATCTTGTGTTTCTAACATTTTCTAATAAGTGTGTCAACAGTTGTTGCCTTCTCTCCAAGCTCTCACAGGTGAAGTGTACCTACGATAAAAATTACAGACGTCTCCATTCTTCGTAGGTGGGAAAACTTGTAGTGTATCAAATACTTTCTTCACTGTATGTATATATGTGTCTGAATGTGCACGTGTGTATGTGTATGCACGTACGTGTGTATATATGTATGTGTGTGGGCTTGTACGTGTGTGTGGGTGTATTCAGTAATAACAGACAAACAGCAGAACAGATCAGAGCTGTATCACAATGTACTGCTGAAAATGCTTGTCCCTCTAAATTCACCATTAGACTAGTGCCACACATGGTGGTACGACAGCAAGTCTTCAGGCAGATTTAGTCAGGTGTCATTCACAGGAATGCTCGCTCTTGACTTGTTTTACATGGATGGCAATCACCTGACCAACGAGTAAGCCCAAAAATTATTATTCTTAGCAGCACATGATCCATGCAAGCAGCATGTCTGCTCCCTATAACCCAATAATCTCTGGGGATGGTGGGGCACCTGTCTGATCAGGTCATTACCTGGGTGCTGTGGGCACATCTGTTCGCAAGATTCAATTCCTTCTACATTTTCTAATCGTGGGCATTAAACAACATGTATATAACCAATTGGTGTCCTCACTTCAATGTGCACACAAAGTTCATTTTATATGATCGTTCGGTGCTCATAGAACATCATGTTCTCGGCAGCACGTGTCCTGTTTACACCTGGTGATGCTCTGCTGATAATGATGAGGCTGCTGAAAGGGTCTCTGTCAGAACATAATGACAGTTCAATCTAATCACAGGTGCTTGGTGCATCATGGTGGCCAAACATTTATATATACCTTCCCATCTGCTTCATTTCCGTTTATCTCAACCTTCTTTAATTTACAGCTCTGACCGATAGAGACACAGAAGGGCAGAAATAGATGGAAAACAAGTGGTTAAATGCACTGTGCTGTTTACCTGCCATGATGCTGTGAGCGCCTGTGCTTGGTTTGAATAGTCATTCTGTGCTGATGGTCCCTTTAAGAATCCACACACCCAATGTTTGTTTTTCTGTGTTTGTCAACATGTTTAGATAATTGCTAAATATGCTCGTTCCCAATTATCACATGTTCTTGTGTAGCCTCCTGGTCAGTGTGGACTTCCAGCACTGAGGGATGGAAAAAGACTGAGCTAGGGACATGCGCACAAGCACCATGCATGATCTGCCCCAGAAGAGCGAATCCTCCCCTCCCAATTATCCATCCACTGGACTAAACATCCAGAAGAGAACGTTACACATTTACCTAATTATCTATTATTTTCTAATGAGAAAACATCTAAGCCTTTTTGATACCATTAATGATTCCCACTGTAATAACTCGTTAGGTCGACTTTTCCCCAGATTAATGGCTCTTATGGTAAATGTCTGCAATGATTAGTAAGGTAACATCTCAACCCTATACAAGGATTATTCGTGTTAGTTTGCAGAATGTGGACATTTTTGTTTGCCTGTGTAACTACCATTGTGTAAATTGATGCTTAGGCCTCTTTCACACTTCAGTCGTGCGACGTCAGTCAAAATCCGCCAAAGTGTGAAAAAAACGGATCCGCCATTTATTTTTTTTGCGGATCAGCTTTTTTCCCATTGATTTGCATTAGTGACGGATTTTTACGGATGGTCGTCCGTTGGATCCGTTTTTTTGACTGATCCGCCATAAATGTGGCGTCCGCTTTTTGTAAAAAACGTTCAATGCAACGTTTTTTGTGTCCGCCAAAATGGCGGACTATGACGGATCCGCCTCGCCTGCCATTTTGTATAATGGCCACCCCAGGGTGGTGGATCCGCTGGCATCCGTTTTTGACGGAACCCGCCAGCGGATCCGTTCCTCCCATAGAAAATAGCCAGAACACTGTCCGGGGTCTCTCTCTCTCTCTCTCCTCCGTGCCAGACATGCGTACCATGCATTTTCCGGGTAGAAAAGTTCATGGCGGATCCGTCAGAAAACGGATCCGTTTGCATCCGTTTTTGCATACCTCCCAACCGTCCTGGATTGAGCGGGACAGTCCCGATTCTGACCCCCCCGTCCCGCTGTCCCGCTGAGGACACTGTGTCCCGCAGTGAGATGAGCCGCCACGCCCCCCATGCACCACTTCCTGCCCTCCCTGTCTCTACAGCTCAGCCTCACAGCAGCTAGCAATGACGCTGCTATTGCTGTACTCTTCTGTGCCCACAGGACCTGTGATGAGGTCACAGGAGGGGAGGAGTCAGGGGTCACCTGATCAGTGTCCTCGTTGTGTGCAGGACTCTGCTGTTATGGTTGTCATGGTGCTGGATGAGGGTAAGTGTGTGTGGGGGTCGGGACTCGGGTTTACAGTGTGGGTGTAGCGGAGCCGTGTGTGTGCGAGGTGTACGGAGGGAAGCTGTGTGTGTACGAGGTGTACGGAGCGGAGCCGTGTGTACGAGGTGTGCAGAGCGGAGCCGTGTGTACGAGGTGTACAGAGCAGAGCCGTGTGTACGAGGTGTACGGAGCGGAGCCGTGTGTACGAGGTGTACGGAGCGGAGCCGTGTGTACGAGGTGTACGGAGCGGAGCCGTGTGTACGAGGTGTACGGAGCGGAGCCTTGTGTGTACGAGGTGTACGGAGCGGAGCCGTGTGTGTACGAGGTGTACGGAGCGGAGCCGTGTGTGTACGAGGTGGATGTAGCAGTGATATAGTGTGTACGAGGTGTATGGAGCAGAGCCGTGCGTGTACAAGTTGGATGGAGCGGAGCCGCGCGTGTACGAGGTGCATGGAGCGGAGCCGCGCGTGTACTACATAGGTGTACGGAGCGGAGCCTTGTGTGAACGAGTTGGATATAGCGGAGCCGTGTGTCTGTACGAGGTGCACGGAGCCGAGCTGCGTGTGTACGAGGTGCACGGAGCGGAGCCGCGCGTGTAGGAGGTGCACGGAGCGGAGTGTGTACGGAGCGGAGCCTTGTGTGTACGAGTTGGATGGAGCGGAGCCGTGTGTCTGTACGAGGTGCACGGAACCGAGCCGCGCGTGTACGAGGTTTACGGAGCTGAGCCGCGCGTGTACGAGGTTTACGGAGCGTAGCCGTGTGAACGAGGTGGATGTAGCAGTGCTGTGTGTGTACGAAACGGAGCCCTGTGTGTGTGTGAAGTGTACGGAGCTGAGCCGCTCAGCTCGGAACACACAGGGCTCCGTGATTGAGCCGTGTGTGTATGGAGTGGAGCCTTGTGTGTATGTAGATGTACAGAGCAGAACTGCGTGTGTACGAGGTGTATGCTGCAAAGCCGCATGTGTACAAGGTTTACGGAGTGGAGTCGTGTGTGTACAAGGTGTACAAAGCGTGGCTGCGTGTGTACAAGGTATACGGAGTGGAGCCTTGTGTATACTGAGTGGAGCCTTGTGTGTGCGAGGTGGACGGAGCGGAGCCGTGTGTGTATGAGGCGTACAAAGCGGAACCGTGTGTGTATGAGGTGTGCAGAGCCGTGCGTGTGCAAGGTGTATGGTGGGGAGCATTCATACCTCCCTACCATCCTGAATTCAGCGGGACACTCCCAATTTTGAGAGTCTGCCCCGCTGTCCCGGCCGGGAGCTTTTCCCCTGGACACAGGAGTACATGCCAGAGCCCCGAGGAGCACTTTAAAACGCGCACGTGATGTTCCACCAGAAGTGACGTGCTGGAAGATGACCGGAAATGAAGTAATTTCGGGAGGAGATTGTGACGGAACCATGGAGGCACTTCAGGGAATGCTTCAGATCCATCACCGTGTCCTCGCCTTGGAATCTGGGATGTCGGCCATGTGAGTGGATCATGATATGTCCTGCACCGGGAGGCTCAGGTGGGCACTACAATGGGAGCCGGGCTGCTATAGTATCTTTATAGAATCTTTATTTCTTTCTCTCTGTTTCTTTCTCTCTCTGTTTCTTTCTTTCTATCTGTTCTTTGTTTCCCCTCTTTCTTTCCCATCTTTCTTTCTTTCCCATCTTTCTTTCTCTCTGTTCTTTTTCTTTCTATCTCTCTGTTCTTTGTTTCCCCTCTTTCTTTTTCTCTCTCTCTGTTCTTTCCCCTCTTTCTTTCTTTCTTTCTTTCTTTCTTTCTTTCTCTTGTTCTTTTTTTCTTTCTCTCTCTCTTTCCCCTCTTTCTTTCTTTCTTTCTCTCTGTTCTTTCTTTCTTTCCCCTCTCTGTTCTTTCTTTCTCTCTCTCTGTTCTTTCTTTCCCATCTTTCTTTCCCTCTGTTCTTTTTCTTTCTTTCTCTATGTTCTTTCTTTCCCCTCTTTCTTTCTTTCTATCTCTGATCTTTCTTTCTTTCCCCTTTCTTTTTCTCTTTCTTTCTTTTTTTGTCTCTCTTCTTTCTTTCCCCTCTTTCTTTCTCTCTGTTCTTTCTTTCTTTCCCATCTTTCTTTCTATCTCTGGTCTTTCTTTCTTTCCCCTTTCTTTTTCTCTTTCTTTCTTTCTTTTTTTTCTCTCTTCTTTCTTTCCCCTCTTTCTTTCTCTCTGTTCTTTCTTTCTTTCCCATCTTTCTTTCTCTCTCTGTTCTTTTTCTTTCTTTCTCTCTGTTTTTCTTTCTCTTTCTTTCTTTCTCTCTCTGTTCTTTCTTTCTCTGTTCTTTCCCCTCTTTCTTTCTTTCTTTCTTTCTTTCTGTTCTTTCTCTCTCTGTTCTTTCTTTCTCTTTCTTCCTCTCTCTGTTCTTTCTTTCCCATCTTTCTTTCTCTCTATCTCTCTGTTCTTTCTTTCTCTCTCCCTCTGTTGTTTCTTTCTTTACCCTCTTTCTTTTTTTCTCTCTGTTCTTTTTTCTGTCCCCTCTTTCTTTCTCTCTGTTTCTTTTTCTCTATCTCTCTGTTCTTTCTTTCCCCTCTTTCTTTCTTTCTCTCTGTTCTTTCCCCTCTTTCTTTCTCTGTTCTTTTTTTCTTTCTCTCTGTTCTTTCTTTCCCCTTTCTTTCTCTATTCTTTCTTTTTCTCTCTGTTCTTTTTTCCTCTGTCTTTCTTTCTTTCTCTGTTCTTTCTTTCCCCTCTTTCTTTCTCTCTCCCTCTCTGTTCTTTCTTTCTCTCTGTTCTTTCTTTTCCCTCTTTCTTTCTTTTTCTCTCTCTCTGTTCTTTCCCCTCTTTCTTTTCTTTCTTTCTTTCTTTCTTTCTCTGTTCTTTCTTTCTTTCTTTCTCTCTGTTCTTTCTTTCCCCTCTTTCTTTCTTTCTTTTTCTTTCTTTCTTTCTTTCTCTTCTCTCTCTCTCTCTCTCTGTTCTTTCTTTCCCCTTTCTTTCTTTATCTCTCTGTTCTTTCTTTCCCCTCTTTCTTTCTCTCTATTCTTTCTTTCTTTCTTTTCTCTCTGTTCTTTCTTTCCCCCTCTGTCTTTCTTTCTCTGTTTTTTCTTTCCCCTCTTTCTCTCTCCCTCTCTGTTTTTTCTTTCCTCTCTTTCTTTCTTTCTTTCTTTCTTCTTTCTTTCTTTCCTTCTTTCTTTCTTTCCTTCTCTGTTCTTTCTTTCCCATCTGTCTTTCTTTCTGTCTCTGCTCTCTCTTTCCCCTCCTTCTTTCTCTCTCCCTCTCTGTTCTTTCTTTCCCCTCTTTCTTTTTTTCTCTCTGTTCTTTTTTTCTGTCCCCTTTCTTTCTCTGTTCTTTCTTTCTTTCCCGTCTTTCTTTCTTTCTCTCTCTGTTCTTTCTTTCCCGTCTTTCTTTCTTTCTCTGTTCTTTCTTTCCCCTCTTTCTTTCTCCCTCCCTCTCTGTTCTTTCTTTCCCCTCTTTCTTTCTCCGTCTCTGTTCTTTCTTTCCCCTTTCTTTGTTTATTTCTTTCTCTCTCTACTTTCTCTCTGTTCTTTCTGGCTTTCCCCTCTTTCTTTCTTTCTTTCTTTCTTTCTCTCTCTCCTTTCTCTCTGTTTTCTTTTTTCTCTCTCTGTTCTTTCTTTTACTCAGTACCAGTGTGCCCACAGTACCAGTCACTGTGCCCTCAGTACCAGTCAGTGTGATCACCAGTGCTAAATGGGTGTGGTCGGGGCGTGGACATGGGTGTGACTAGTTGTGAAATGGGTGTGGTAGGGCGTCGCCACAACCTTTGTCCCTCTTTCCCATCTTAAAAAGTTGGGAGGTATGTTTTTGCAATTTTCTGGCGGATCCACTATTTTCACTCTTTGGCGGATTTTAACTGACGTCGCACGACTGAAGTGTGAAAGAGGCTTAACAAACCCTCGTTACCTCCAGTGACGGCTCTGGCAGAGAACATAGCTGAGCTGACCATGCTGGTTTATGTGAGGCCTGTGGGCGAGGATCTGCTGATGTTCAGGGCTCATAGTCCACCATTCCAGTACATTGCTCTCTCTAGAGTCTGGGGAAAAAAGGTTGGAGATTACTGTCTTATGGATCCATTCTATGCAGCGCTCAGCCAGTGTGCGGTGTGAGGATCCGTTTTATGCAGTGCTCAGCCAGTGTGCGGTGTGAGGATCCATTTTATGCAGTGCTCAGCCAGTGTGCGGTGTGAGGATACGTTTTATGCAGCGCTCAGCTAGTGTGCGGTGTGAGGATCTGTTTTATGCAGTGCTCAGCCAGTGTGCTGTGTGAGGATCCGTTATATGCAGTGATCAGCTAGTGTGCGGTGTGAGGATCTGTTTTATGCAGTGTTCAGCCAGTGTGCTGTGTGAGGATCCGTTTTATGCAGTGCTCAGCCAGTGTGCGGTGTGAAAATCTGTTCCATGCAGCGCTCAGCCAATGTGCGGTGTATCTGTTTTATGCAGCGCTCAGCCAGTGTGCTGTGTGAGGATCCGTTTTATGCAGCGCTCAGCCAGTGTGCTGTGTGAGGATCTGTTTTATGCAGCGCTCAGCCAGTGTGCTGTGTGAGGATCCATTTTATGCAGCGCTCAGCCAGTGTGCGGTGTGAGGATGCGTTTTATGCAATGCTCAGTGTGCGGATCCGTTTTATGCAGCGCTCAGCCAGTGTGCGGTGTGAGGATCCGTTTTATACAGTGCTCAGCCAGTGTGCGGATCCGTTTTATGCAGTGCTCTGCCAGTGTGCGGTGTGAGGATCCATTTTATGCAGCGCTCAGACAATGTGCGGTGTGGAGGTCTGTTCTATGCTGCACTCAGCCAATGTGCAGTGTGAGTATCCATTTTATGCAGTGCTCAGCCAGTGTGCGATGTGAGTATCCGTTTAATGTAGTGCTCAGCCAGTGTGCGGTGTGAGGATCCTTTTATGCAGTGCTCAGCCAGTGTGCGGTGTAAGGATCCGTTTTATGCAGTGCTAAGCCAGTGTGCGGAGTGAGGATCCGTTTTATGCAGCGCTCAACCAGTGTGCGGTGTGAGGATCCGTTTTATGCAGTGCTCAGCCAGTGTGCGGTGTGAGGATCTGTTCCATGCAGCGCTCAGCCAGAGTGCGGAGTGAGGATCCGTTTTATGCAGCGCTTAGCCAGAGTGCGGTGTGAGGATCCGTTTTATGCAGCGCTCAGCCAGAGTGCGGTGTGAGGATCCGTTTTATGCAGCGCTCAGCCAGTGTGCTGTGTGAGGATCTGTTCCATGCAGCGCTCAGCCAGTGTGCGGTGTGAGTATCTGCTTTGTGCAGTGCTCAGCCAGTGTGCGGTGTGAGGATCAGTTTTATGCAGTTCTCAGCCAGAGTGCGTTGTGAGGATCCGTTTTATGCAGTGCTCAGCCAGTGTGCGGTGTGAGGATCCGCTTTATGCAGTGCTCAGCCAGTGTGCGGTGTGAGGATCCATTTTATGCAGTGCTCAGCCAGTGTGTGGTGTGAGGATCCGTTTTATGCAGTGCTCAGCCAGTGTGTGGTGTGAGGATCCGCTTTATGCAGTGCTCAGCCAGAGTGCGTTGTGAGGATCCGTTTTATGCAGTGCTCAGCAAGTGTGCGGTGTGAGGATCCGCTTTATGCAGTGCTCAGCCAGTGTGCGGTGTGAGGATCCATTTTATGCAGTGCTCAGCCAGTGTGCTGTGTGAGGATCCGCTTTATGCAGTGCTCAGCCAGTGTGCGGTGTGAGGATCCATTTTATGCAGTGCTCAGCCAGTGTGTGGTGTGAGGATCCGTTTTATGCAGTGCTCAGCCAGTGTGCGGTGTGAGGATCCGTTTTATGCAGCGCTCAGCCAGAGTGCGGTGTGAGGATCCGTTTTATGCAGCGCTCAGCCAGTGTGCTGTGTGAGGATCTGTTCCATGCAGCGCTCAGCCAATGTGCGGTGTGAGTATCTGCTTTGTGCAGTGCTCAGCCAGTGTGCGGTGTGAGGATCAGTTTTATGCAGTTCTCAGCCAGAGTGCGTTGTGAGGATCCGTTTTATGCAGTGCTCAGCCAGTGTGCGGTGTGAGGATCCGCTTTATGCAGTGCTCAGCCAGTGTGCGGTGTGAGGATCCATTTTATGCAGTGCTCAGCCAGTGTGTGGTGTGAGGATCCGTTTTATGCAGTGCTCAGCCAGTGTGTGGTGTGAGGATCCGCTTTATGCAGTGCTCAGCCAGAGTGCGTTGTGAGGATCCGTTTTATGCAGTGCTCAGCCAGTGTGCGGTGTGAGGATCCGCTTTATGCAGTGCTCAGCCAGTGTGCGGTGTGAGGATCCATTTTATGCAGTGCTCAGCCAGTGTGCTGTGTGAGGATCCGCTTTATGCAGTGCTCAGCCAGTGTGCGGTGTGAGGATCCATTTTATGCAGTGCTCAGCCAGTGTGTGGTGTGAGGATCCGTTTTATGCAGTGCTCAGCCAGTGTGCGGTGTGAGGATCCGTTTTATGCAGCGCTCAGCCAATGTGCGGTGTGAGGATCCGTTTTATGCAGCGCTCAGACAATGTGCTGTGTGAGTATCCGTTTTATGCAGTGCTCAGCCAGTGTGTGATGTGAGTATCCTTTTTATGCAGTGCTCAGCCAGTGTGCGGTGTGAGGATCCGTTTTATGCAGTGCTCAGCCAGTGTGCGGTGTAAGGATCCGTTTTATGCAGTGCTCAGCCAGTGTGCGGTGTGAGGATCCGTTTTATGCAGCGCTCAGCCAGAGTGCAGTGTGAGGATCCGTTTTATGCAGTGCTCAGCCAGTGTGCGGTGTGAGGATCCGTTTCATGCAGTGCTCAGCCAGTGTGCGGTGTGAGGATACGTTTTATGCAGCGCTCAGCCAGTGTGCGGTGTGAGGATCCGTTTTATGCAGCGCTCAGCCAGTGTGCGGTGTGAGGATCCGTTTTATGCAGTGCTCAGCCAGTGTGCGGTGTGAGGATCCGTTTTATGCAGTGCTCAGCCAGTGTGCGGTGTGAGGATCCGTTTTATACAGTGCTCAGCCAGTGTGCGGTGTGAGTATCTGTTTTATGCAGTGCTCAGCCAGTGTGCGGTGTGAGGATCTGTTTTATGCAGTGCTCAGCCAATGTGCGGTGTGAGGATCTGTTTTATGCAGTGCTCAGCCAGTGTGCGGTGTGAGGATCCATTTTATGCAGTGCTCAGCCATTGTGCGGTGTGAGGATCCGTTTTATGCAGTGCTCAGCCAGTGTGCGGTGCGAGGATCCGTTTTATGCAGTGCTCAGCCAATGTGCGGTGTGAGGATCCGTTTTATGCAGTTCTCAGCCAGTGTGCGGTGTGAGGATCCGGTTTATGCAGTGCTCAGCCAGTGTGCGGTGTGAGGATCCATTTTATGCAGTGCTCAGCCAATGTGCGGTGTGAGGATCTGTTTTATGCAGTTCTCAACCAGTGTGCGGTGTGAGGATCTGTTTTATGCAGTGCTCAGCCAGTGTGCGGTGTGAGGATCTGTTTTATGCAGTGCTCAGCCAGTGTGCGGTGTGAGGATCCGTTTTATGCAGTGCTCAGCCAGTGTGCGGTGTGAGGATCCGGTTTATGCAGTGCTCAGCCAGTATGCGGTGCGAGTGAAGATCTGTTCATAAAAAACATATTTAGATGTAGATGGACATAGTACATGGCTCACATGCAGGGTCGGACTGGCCCACCGGGAACCGGAGGATTCTCTGGTGGGCCCTGGCACCTGCTGGCATACAGGGGCCAGTTGCCTAGGGCCCCCCAGCCGGTGGCGTGTCGCTAATAGCGGCACACCACGCAGCTACCATGGGGGCCCCGTGCTAACGGAGCAGCAGCGGGTGACTGGAGGCAGGAGCCCCTGTCCCCGCTGCTAAAGAGAAATGAATATTCACTGCTTCCCACGCCCACATGGGCGTGGGAAGCAGTGGATATCATTTCACTTTATCGGCTAAGATTGCCCACTATCAGGGCCAGGGAACCAGGGCCCCGCGCTCCCCCAGGGGCCCCCAGTCCAGGCAGCCGCTATGCAGCAGTAAATCAGGGCCGGCGCCGCCCTCAATCGTAATAGAGAATGGAGAGAGAGTGTCATCTCTCTCTCCCATCAGTCCCCTCTGCTTCTCACAGCCGGTGCGCGATGACGTCACTTCATCGCGCACCCGCTGTGTGTGTGTGTCTGGCTGACGGCAGCTCCTGACACTGAAGCAGAGCCGCCGCCGGAATCAGCGTGGGAGCGAGGAGGAGAGGTGAGTATTGTTTTTTTTTTTTTTTAAATCTCTATATCTATAGCTATCTATCTATCTCTATCTATTATCTATCCCATATCTATTATCTGTCTATCTATATTTATAGCGTTTTACCCTATGAGGGGGTGCAGCATTATCCCCAATGAGGGGGGCAGCATTATATCCTATGAGGGGGGGCAGCATTATTCCCTATGAGGGGGGCAGCATTATCCCATATGAGGGGGGCAGCATTATACCCAATGGGGCGCAGCATTATCCCCTATGAGGGGGACAGCATTATACCCTATGGGGCGCAGCATTATCCCCTATGAGGGGGGCAGCATTATCCCCTATGAGGGGGGGCAGCATTATCCTCTATGAGGGGGGCAGCATTATACCCTAGGAGGAGGTGCATTATACCCTATGAGTGGGCAGCGTTATACCCTATGAGGGGGTGCATTATACCCTATGAGGGGGGCAGCATTATAATCTATGAGGGGGGGCAGCATTATACCCTATGAGGGGGCAGCGTTATACCCTATGAGGGTGGAAGCATTTACCCTATGAGGGGGGCAGCGTTATACCCTATGAGGGGGTTGCATTATACCCTATGAGGGGGGCAGCGTTACACCCTATGAGGGGGGGCAGCATTATCCCTATGAGGGGGGCAGCATTATACCTATGAGGGGGGCAGCATTATATTCTATGGGGGGGCTGCTTTATAATCTATGAGTGAGGCTACCCCAACTGGTGCTACATAATTAAGACGTGTACTACCTTATATTATACCCGGATATTAGCGCGTTTTAAAGAACAATTGTTGATCTTGTATTTATTTCTATGTAGTGGGCCCCAAGAATGATTTTCTCTGGTGGGCCCAAGGTGTTCCAGTCCGACGCTGCTCACATGTATTTGAGGGAGACCTGTAATTGACTTGATCGCAAGGTGTCGCTAGATATACAGACATGCACTTACTGCAGCTCCCATCATTCGCAGGGACAAGTCTCCGATCTCCTCCACACTTTATTCCCCGGATTGGTGGAGTCCACGCTGTATGTAGCATTGTGTCAGGCATGGGCGTACCCAGGATCAAAACTAGGGGGGGGCAAGCCATGGTCGCTCAGGTTGTAAAATATAAGAACAAAAAATGTGAATAAAACGAAAATGAACGCCATACACAACATAATTCCTTATACCAAGACCAATAATATCACATACAAGGAGAAATACCACCATGATCAATCCTATTATGTAAACAATTTATTGATTTTAGGCTTACCTTTGCAGTCTTCTCTTCTGTTCAGCAGGGGGACTTCAAGCTCATGCGTGTTTATCACACACTGACACTGAGCCATTCACACTACCCTTTCTAAACACAGCAATTAGATTGATCTTTGGGGAAAAAAAATGAAAGATAGATAGATAGATAGATAGATAGATAGATAGATAGATAGATAGATAGATAGATAGATAGAAAACCAGACAAATTGGAGGCAGCACATAGTTTGTAGTGAAAAAAAAAGCTATTTAATAAGGTCAAAAGGCGACATTTCGGTCCAAACAACACAAACCTTTCTCAAGCCTTGAGAAAGGTTCTGTTGTTTGGACCAAAACGTCGCCTTTTGGTCTTATTAAACAGCTTTTTATTCACTACAAACGGTGTGCTGCCTCCAATTTGTCTGGATTTCTATAATTGATGTTTGGTATTTGCCTGGGGGGCTCTGCACCAGGACTCTTTCTTTGTGCTGCTCTAATTTTCTTCTTTTTAGATAGATAGATAGATAGATAGATAGATAGATAGATAGATAGATAGATAGATAGATAGATAGATAGATAGATAGATTTAAGCATGGAATGCAAGTAGATTCCACCCTGAAATATGCCCCATCATTGTCCCCTTCTTGTAGTAATATGCCCCATCATTGTCTCCTTCTTTTAATAATGTGCCCCAGACCAGCACCTGTATATACATCAGCCCCAGCCCAGCCTCTGTATGTCAGATATACAGTATATTACTGAAGATATAGACTGTACGGGCTCCTGTCAGGTATATATTACTGTAGATATAGACTGTATGGTCTCCTGTCAGGTATATATTACTGTAGATATAGACTGTACGGGCTCCTGTCAAGTATATATTACTGTAGATATAGACTGTACAGGCTCCTGTCAGGTATATATTACTGTAGATATAGACTGTATGGGCTCCTGTCAGGTATATATTACTGTAGATATAGACTGTATGGGCTCCTGTCAGGTATATATTACTGTAGATATAGACTGTACAGGCTCCTGTCAGGTATATATTACTGTAGATATAGACTGTATGGGTTCCTGTCAGGTATATATTACTGTAGATATAGACTGTATGGGCTCCTGTCAGGTATATATTACTGTAGATATAGACTGTACGGGCTCCTGTCATATTACTGTAGATATAGACTGTACGGGCTCCTGTCAGGTATATATTACTGTAGATATAGACTGTATGGGTTCCTGTCAGGTATATATTACTGTAGATATAGACTGTACGGGCTCCTGTCAGGTATATATTACTGTAGATATAGACTGTACGGGCTCCTGTCAGGTATATATTATTGTAGACATAGACTGTATGGGCTCCTGTCAGGTATATATTACTGTAGACTGTACGGGTTCCTGTCAGGTATATATTACTGTAGATAGACTGTATGGGCTCCTGTCAGGTATATATTACTGTATAGACTGTATGGGCTCCTGTCAGGTATATATTACTGTAGATATAGACTGTATGGGCTCCTGTCAGGTATATATTACTGTAGATATAGACTGTACGGGCTCCTGTCAGGTATATATTACTGTAGATATAGACTGTATGGGCTCCTGTCAGGTATATATTATTGTAGATATAGATTGTACGAGCTCCTGTCAGGTATATATTACTGTAGATATAGACTGTACGGGCTCCTGTCAGGTATATATTACTGTAGATATAGACTGTATTGGCTCCTGTCAGGTATATATTACTGTAGATATAGACTGTACAGGCTCCTGTCAGGTATATATTATTGTAGATATAGACTGTACAGGCTCCTGTCAGGTATATATTACTGTAGATATAGACTGTATGGGCTCCTGTCAGGTATATATTACTGTAGATATAGACTGTATGGGCTCCTGTCAGGTATATATTACTGTAGATATAGACTGTACGGGCTCCTGTCAGGTATATATTTACTGTAGATATAGACTGTATGGGCTCCTGTCAGGTATATATTACTGTAGATATAGACTGTATGGGCTCCTGTCAGGTATATATTATTGTAGATATAGACTGTATGGGCTCCTGTCAGGTATATATTACTGTAGATATAGACTGTATGGGCTCCTGTCAGGTATATATTACTGTAGATATAGACTGTACAGGCTCCTGTCAGGTATATATTACTGTAGATATAGACTGTACGGGCTCCTGTCAGGTATATATTACTGTATAGACTGTACGGGCTCCTGTCAGGTATATATTACTGTAGATATAGACTGTATGGGCTCCTGTCAGGTATATATTACTGTAGATATAGACTGTATGGGCTCCTGTCAGGTATATATTACTGTAGATATAGACTGTATGGGCTCCTGTCAGGTATATATTACTGTAGATATAGACTGTACGGGCTCCTGTCAGGTATATATTACTGTAGATATAGACTGTATGGGCTCCTGTCAGGTATATATTACTGTAGATAAGGAGACATCAACCCATTAATTAATAAATCCTCCTATGTCACTGAGGACTCTGACTGACCTCAGATTTCCCTCCTGCAGCAAGCACACGGCTTCTCTTCCTGGCTTCCTGGCTTTGCAGAACACGCCCCCGGGAACGATGTCACACCGCTGGAAAGAGCCCATACAGTCTAGTATGTGAGTCGCAGCCAGCCCAGAAGCACCTTTTAAAGGGCCGGCTGATGCGATGGCCTCATCTTGGCACGGCGCGCCCCTGCTCCTAGGGGGGGGCAACGGCCCCCCCTGCCCCACGGTGGGTACGCCCATGGTGTCAGGTGCAGCCCACACAGTACCGCGGGGTGTACACTGCTGCAGCATCTTACCCTGGGGGAATATTCTGCGTTGTACATTGGCGGTACAGACTGGCAGTACCTACAGGCCACTCTGGACCCCTCAGCGGACTCAGCTGTCCTTCCTGATGATAGCATGCGGCCTCCTCTCTGGGCCTCGCTCCATGGGTTCTGGAACATTGGTGTTGCCAAGGTAACTTGGCTATTTAAAGAGCAAAGTAATTAGCCTGTTGAGTCCATGGCCGACTTATTGCTTGGTACGGACGTGTCCTGGACCTGGGGGGATGTTTAACCACTGCTTCTTGGTGTCCTATGTTCATCACTGTTCTGTTTATGTCTCTGCTTTATCCTCTGGTAATTTCTTATACATACAGTAAATTATGCCATTGGCTAAACCTTGTGCCGCCATATAAGTCCACAATAAGTCAGGTAGTTACTGATATTCATAGATAATGCTGGTCTTTTCTGCTCTGCTGGTATTGCCTCCTCTCTCTCGCTTGTTACAGACTTCTGCATTCCTCTTCCCTCCTTTGGGATGTAGGCTGATTCTACACACAGGAGCACTTCCCTTACATCCTTGTGCATGTGCTCCATTCTGTAGAGTGTAACCTCCTGTGGCTATAAAGGCTGTTAATCGTAACCTCTTCTAGGCATCTGATGATGAGCTGTGTCTGCTGCTTGATGTCTGTGCATTATCTATGATGGCTGTTATCAGAAGTGCTGTCACGTTGCATTGAGGTTGGTAACTCTGATGAACTTATCCTCAGCAGCAGAGGTCATTCTCTGTTTTCCTTTCCTCTTGTCTTCATGAGAGCCAATTTCATCACAGAGATTGATGATTTTCATCACTACACTTGGAAACCTTCAAGGTTCTAGCAATTATCTGGACTAACTGACGTATAGTAATGATGGATTTCTCTTTACTTAGTTGATCGTTTCTTGCCATATTCTGGCTTACAACAAAGGCGGAATAGGGCTCAGCCCTATATGCAGTTGTGCACCAACACTGCCCCTGCAAAACTCTTAATGGACGCCAACACCTTAGAAAGGCTGGAGATCTCACAAATAAAATGAGAACAACCTGCTCATTGGAAGGTGTCAAACTGATGAAGCTGCAGAGAGCATACCGAGGGGTGTAAAGTAGTCATCAGAGTAAAAGAG
The DNA here is from genome assembly GCA_033576555.1 of Oophaga sylvatica. Taxonomy (NCBI): domain Eukaryota; kingdom Metazoa; phylum Chordata; class Amphibia; order Anura; family Dendrobatidae; genus Oophaga; species Oophaga sylvatica. The sequence goes on from JARQOD010000001.1 coordinate 396,333,129, forward strand.
AGGAAAATTGCGGAATTTGATGCTTAACATGTATTCTGCTTTGTTGCTCTTTTATTTCACTAGTTCATGTTTCTACATTTGTTCTTCATTGTTTTGCTGCCTTCTGTCTGAATTTACAATGTGCACATTACAATAGGAGCATGGAAAATCATTGCATGAACAGGGGTGTCCAAACCTTTTACTGGTACTATATGTGTATCACTCTTATTATACAGAGGGAAAAATAAGTATTTGATACACGGTCAATTTTGCATGTTTTCCCACCTGCAAAGAATGGAGAGATCTGTAATTTTTATCGTAGGTACACTTCACCTGTGTGAGACAGAATCTAAAAATAAAATCCAGAAAATCACATTGTATGATTTTTAAATAATTAAGTTGCATTTTATTGCATGAAATAAGTATTTGATCACCGACCAACCTTCAAGAATTCTGGCATTCACAGACATGTTAGTTTTTCTTTTAAGAAGCCCTCCTACTCTGCACTCATTACCTGTATTAATTGTACCTGTTTGAACTTGTTACCTGTATAAAAGACACCTGTCCACACGATCAATCACACTCCTACCTGGAAGTCTTCAAACAGAGGCTGGACAGACATCTGTCTGGGATGATTTAGAGAATCCTGCTTTGAGCAGGGGGTTGGACCAGATGGCCCAGGAGGTCCCTTCCAACTCTACCATTCTATGATTCTATGATTCTATACCTCTCCACCATGGCCCAGACTAAAGAGCTGTCTAAGAACACCAGGGACAAAATTGTAGACCTGCATTAGGCTGGGATGGGTTACCTGACAATAGGCAAGCAGTTTGGTGAGAAAGAAACAACTGTTGACACAATTATTAGAAAATGGAATAGGAAAGATGTGTATCTTCGTACCGTGTTAGCCAGTAGATAGAAAAATATTTAGACTTGAGAGTCCTCAGTGGTTGATACCTTTTAATGGCTAACTGAAAAGATGGTAACAAATTGCAAGCTGTTCTGTTCCAATATTTATGTTCATTCCTCTGCCATAATGATAGTTCTGCTTCACATCACTTGTCTTACCTATTGCACTATTCCTGTGTCCTCTTGTGTATATATATATTATATATGTGATTCTTCAGTTTTTGTTTTAGTCTTTGCCTGATGAAGAGACCGGAGTAGTCTCGAAAGCTTGCAATTTGTTACCATCTTTTCAGTTAGCCATTAAAAGGTATCAACCACTGAGGACTCTCAAGTCTAAATATTTTTCTAGAAAATGGAAGAAACACAAGATGACTGTCAATCTTCCTTGGTGAGGGGCTCCATGCAAGATCTCGCCTCATGGGGTAAGGATGATTCTGAGAAGGTCAGGAATCAGCCCAGAACTACACGGGTTGACATGATCAATGACCTGAAAAGAGCTGGGAACACAGTCTCAAACATTACAGTTAGTTACGCACTGCGCCATCATGGATTAAAATCCTGCAGGCACGCAAGCTACCCCTGCTCACGCCAACACATGTCCAAGTCTGTTTAAAATTAGCCAATGACCATCTGGATGATCCAGAGGAGGCATGGGAAAAGGACATGTGGTCAGATGAGACTAAAATAGAACTTTTTTGTATCAACTCCACTCGCCGTGTTTGGAGGAAGAAGAAGGATGAGTTCAACCCCAAGAACAACATCCCAGACATGAGGCATGGTGGGGAAAACACTGTGGTTTTTTGCAAAGGTGACAGGATGACTGCACCTTATTGAGGGGAGGATAGATAGGATCATACATCGCAAGATTTTGGCCAACAACCTCCTTCCCTCAGTAAGAGAATGGGTCATGGCTGGGTCTTCCAGCATGACAATGCCCAGAAACACACAGGGCAACTAAGGATTGGCTCAGTAAGAAGCATTTGAAGGTCCTGGAGTGGCCTAGCCAGTTTCCACACCTGAACCCAATAGAAAATCTTTGGAGCTGAAACTCAATGTTGCCCAGCGACAGCCCCAAAACCTCAAACATCTGGAGAAAATCTGTATGGAGGAGTGGGCCAAAATCCCTGCTGTAGTGTGTGCAAACTTGGTCAAGAACTACAGGAAATGTCTGACCTCTGTAATTAAGAAAAATAATATAATAGGTGCACTACCAGTTAAGTAATGTCAATTATTAGGGTGCTGCATGATGCACTGTATATATAGCAATAGACAAAAAAGGGAAAAGACCAATGCATAAATGTAGCGCACAACTTGATATAAGGAGAATATAACAAAAATAATTTTATTTAATTACTAGACCAAAACAATAAAGATGTATATCTTTGTACCGTGTTAGCCAGTGAAAACATCACAAAACATTACCAGACCCCAATCAGAGGGTAATAAAACTTTCACACTCTTTATCTATGAACTGGTCCAATATTTATGCTCATCCCTCTGCCATAATGACTATTCTGCTCCACGTCACTTGTCATACCTATTGCATTTTTTCTGTGCTGCTTTGTGTACAAATATGTGATTCTTCAGATTTGTATTAGTCCTAGCCTGATGAAGAGACCTGAGTAGTCTCGAAAGCTTGCAATTTGTTACCATCTTTTCAGTTAGCCATTAAAAGGTATCAACCACTGAGGACTCTCAACTCTAAATATTTTAGACCAAAACAAGACACATACACTATATAAAACCCATTAAAAACCACAATAACAATAACACAACACCCAAGGTACCGTGCTTATCCCAAATTGTATAATAAACCTGATCCTGAATTTGAGCAATAGAAATATGTATAGAATTATAATATACTGAGCAATATGAATAAACAAACAAGCTCCAATAAATAGAATATATAATAATATAATAGCATATGAAAAGCCAAAATTGCAAACCCATCTTTCTGACACTGGGCACTACATTGCACCCAAAATCCTTTGGTAATCTTCAGATTTCAGGATGCCTTGCACACAGTCAAGGCATCCAGTGCCAGAGGCAGTGACACAACCAAAAAACATCTGTGACCCTCCACCATATTTGACTGTAGGTACTGTATTCTGTTTATTTTTGGTAAACAGGTAGAATGATGTGCTTTACCGAAAAGCTCTGTCTTGTTCTCATCCGTCCACAAGATGCTTTCTGAGAAGGATTTTGGTTACTCATGTACATTTTGGCAAACTGCAGTCTAGCTTTTTTATGTCTCTGTGAGTTCATCCTCGGTCTCCTACTGTGAAGAGCTGGCCACGGACTAAAGACTTGGACCAATGCACATAGAGCGGAGTCCATAGCTCTATGAGTTGCATACTTTTTCCAGCACTGAGCATCTGTGACTTCTACATTATGTGTTTTATTAGAGATTTGCTTGCTCATCAGTTCAGCCTCAGGAATCAATGTTTCCATTCATTGACAGTAAGCAGAGGAAGACATGCAGCCTGGATCTTATGCCTACATAAGGCCAGACAGGAGATTGCTAAATGTATATGCCAAGCAATTGTTCTATTAATCACATCTGTATCTCGGGGTCTCAAGCCATTGTGCTTCCAGCCCTAGGCCCATTGTGTGGATGGATATTGTAGAAGCAGGGGAGCCGTCACTACAGGAGGTCTCTCATGCAGTTCCAGGTGATGGACTGATGGAATATTTTTTATTCATTCTTTTGAGCTAAAACCAAATGTGTAAGTGGGAGGGAGGAAAAGAAGCCACATGTTTAGTCATGGAGTTGGGAGAGGATCGAGGATGACGTCCTGGAGTACATGTATGGATGCCTTATGTAGTTTTGAAGATCGGTTGCCGGCTGGGCAGAACACACTTACTACTGTTGAGGGATCTGTCATCTGGATTTCAGGAACTTTCTTAACAAGAATTGCTATGGCTGCTGGACACATGAGCTTTATTTGTGTTACCTGTCATCTGCAGATGTGTGGACTGTGACTACAGACTATACTGGGAGATACAAAGTCTGTGGGCCAACCAAAAGTTGGGAGACAGTATTGCCTGGTACGGGGGCAGTGGGACTATCAGCCACTGGGAGGGGATCTTGTGGACTGGGGCAATGTATTTTGGCCATCTGCCTGGATTTCTTGTAAAACCATGGATGTAAGAAATAAAAACTAGTTTCATCGTCCGCCTGCTTAGGTGATTATTACAACCAACAACCTCAGATCTTCACATCTGCCATAGTGTTTAATTTCTTTCAAATGTCGACAGATAGTTCATGCTGACACCGATGCACTGTGAGCCTGCAGGGCAACTGAATTTCTTTGGACTTTGGGCTTCTCCACCATCCAGACTATCCTGCATTGCAACCTTTCATCAATTTTTCTCTGCCGTCCACGTCCTGGGAGATTAGCTACAGCGCCATGGGTTGTAAATGTCTGGATTTTTGTGGACAAAGAAACATCAAGATCTCTGGAGACGGACTTGTAACCTTGAGATTCTTGATATTTTTCTACAATTTTGATTCTCAAGTCCTCAGACAGTTCTCTTCTCTTTCTGTTCTCCGTGCTTCGTGTGGCACACACAATGCAAAGATTGAGTCAACTTCTCTTTTATCTGGTTTCAGGTGTGATTTTCATATAGCCCACACCTGTCACTTGCTACAGGTGAGTGTGAACTAGCATCACACGCTTGAAACAAAGTTGTTTACTCACAATTCTGGAAAGGTGCCAACAATTGTGTCCGGTCCACTTTGGGGATTTTGTGTGAAATGATGTCTTTATTTCTCTCTTTTTTTTGTTCCAAAACACACAAAGGAAATAAAAATGTGTATAACAAAATATGTAATTGCAATAATTTTCTGGGAGAAATACTTTATTTTCTGCAACAGTATCAAGGATGCCAAACACTTTCGGCCATGACTGTATAGGTGTACAGGGCTGGTATATAGATGATGGTGTATTATATACTGTAGATGTATCATGTTATATATATGTGTACAGGGCTGGTACAGGTGCATCTCACAAATTAGAATATCATCAAATAGTTAATTTATTTCAGTTTTTCAATACAAAAAGTGAAACTCATATATTATATGGCGTCATTACACACAGAGTGATCTATTTCACGTGTTTATTTCTGTTAATGTTGATGATTATGGCTTACAGCCAATGAAAACCCAAAAGTCATTATCTCAGGAAATTAGAATACTTTATAACACCAGCTTGAAAAAATGATTTTAAATTCCGAAATGTTGACCTACTGAAATGTATGTTCAGTAAATGCACTCAATACTTGATCGGGGCTCCTTTGGCATCAATTACTGCATCCATGTGGTTTCGCATGGAGGCGATCAGTCTGTGGCACTGCTGAGGTGTTATGGAAGCCCAGGTTGCTTTGATAGCAGCCTTCAGCTCATCTGCATTGTTGGTTCTGGTGTGTCTCATCTTCCTGTTGACAATACCCCATAGATTCTCTTTGGGGTTAAGGTCAGGTGACTTTGCTGGCCAATCAAGCACAGTGATACTGTTGTTTGTAAACCAGGTGTTGGTACTTTTGGCAATGTGGACAGGTACCAAATCCTGAAAATGGCTGTTCACCATTCAACCTGACAGAACTGGAGAGGATCTGCAAGGAAGAATGGCAGAAGATCCCCAAATCCAGGTGTGAAAAACTTGTTGCATCATTCTCAAGAAGACTCATGGCTGTACTAGTTCAAAAGGGTGCTTCGACTCAATACTGAGCAAAGGGTCTAAATACTTATGATCATGTGATATTTCAGTTTTTCTTTTTTAATAAACTTGAAAAAATGTCTACATATCTGTTTTTTTTCAGTCAAGATGGGGTGCAGAGTGTACATTAATGAGAAAAAAATGAACTTTTTTGAATTTACCAAATGACTGCAATAAAACAGAGTGAAAAATTTAAAGGGGTCTGAATACTTTCCGTACCCACTGTATATGTGTACAGGGCTGGTATATAGGTGGTGTATTATATACTGTGTATCGGGCTGTAAACATGCAGCTCTGGCAAAAATTAAGAGACCACTGCACAGTTTTATAAAAATCAGCTTCTCTACATGTCTGACATTCATTCCATTCCAGTGTCAGTTGAATTCCAACCATAGTGCACCTCATTCTACTTAATGTGCTTCTGATTAGGTGATCACTTGAACCAAATCTTATTTAACGAAGGAAAGTATTAAAAACACTGCTGTGGTGTTCACAATCCTCTTGCAATAGGACAAGCTGGATGGCAAAGCAAGTGCTAGTAATATCCCAGAAGTAATAGGAATGAAAAAATAATTTTTAACCATGCCGAAGGAGTTGAAAAGAAAAGTCTTAAGTGAGGAAAAGAAGGGCTCAATTCTGGCTTTACTAGCAGAGGGATACAGTGAGCGTCATGTTGCATCCTTCCTTAAAATTTCTAAGACGGCAGTCCATTACAACAAGGTCAAGCAGCAGACATTGGGGACAACAAAGCTACAGACCGGCAGAGGGAGAAAACGACTCTCCACTGACCAGGACGACCGTCATCTTATTCGAATGTCACTCAGCAACCACAGGATGACATCAAGTGACCTACAAATGGAATGGCAAATGGCAGCTGGGGTGAAGGGCACGGCAAGGACAGTTCGTAACAGGCTCCTAGAGGCAGGGCTCAAGTCATGTAAAGCTAGAAAAAAGCCTTTCATCAATGAGAAGCAAAGGAGAGCCAGGCTGAAGTTTGCCAAAGACCATAAGGATTGGACCATAGAGCACTGGAGTAAGATAATCTTCTCTGATGAGTCTAATTTTCAGCTTTGCCAAACACCTGGTCGTCTAATGGTTAGATGGAGACCTGGAGAGGCATACAAGCCATAGTGTCTTGCACCCACTGTGAAATTTGGTGGAGGATTGGTTCGGTGATGATCTGGGCATGCTTCAGCAAGGCTGGAATTGGGCAGGTTAATCTTTGCAAAGGACGTATAAATAAAGCCGCATACAAGGTTATCCTGGAAAAACAGTTGATTCCTTCTGCTCATGCAATGTTCCTCAACTCTGAGGACTGTTTTTTCCAGCAGGACAATGCGCCATGCCACACACCTAGGTCAATCATTGTGTGGATGAAGGACCACCATATCAAATCCCTGTCATGGCCAACCCAATCTCCAGACCTGAACCCCATTGAAAACCTCTGGAATGTAATCTAGAGGAAGATGGATAGTCACAAGCCATCAAAGAAGAACTGCTTAAATTTTTGTACCAGGAGTGGCATAAGGTCACCCAAAAGCAGTGTGAAAGACTGGTGGAAAGCATGCCAAGACACATGAAAGCTGTGATTGAAAATCATGGTTATTCCACAAAATATTGATTTCTGAACACTTCCTGTGTTAAAACATTAGTATTGTTGTTTCTAAATGATTATGAACTTGTTTTCTTACCATTATTTGAGGTCTGCAAGCACTGCATTTTTTGTTATTTTGACCATTTCTCATTTTCTGAAAATAAATACAAAGTTTATTGCTTGGAAATTCGGAGACATGTTGTCAGTAGTTTATAGAATAAAAGAGCTATATACATTTTACTAAAAAAAAAAAAACTATAAAGAGAAAAATCAGACAAATTGCAAATTTTGCAGTGGTCTCTTAATTTTTGCCAGAGCTGTATGTGTACAGGGCTGGTATATAGGTGGTGTATTATATACTATGTATCGTGCTGTATATATGTGTACAGAGTTGGCATATAGGTGGTGTATTATATACTGTGTATTGTGATGTGTATACAGTGGGGGAAATAAGTATTTGATCCCTTGCTGATTCTGTACGTTTGCCCACTGACAAAGACATTAACAGACTATAATTTAACCCCTTAACGACCGCCGATACGCCTTTTAACGGCGGTCATTAAGGGTACTTAAACCACAGCGGCGTTAATTAACGGCACTGTGGAAAAAGTGAATAGCGCCCCCCAGAGGCGCATTTTCTCCGGGGTCTCGGCTACCGGGGGTAGCCGAGACCCCAGAGAACATGAATCGGGTCGGTTTTTACCGACACCGATGTTGCGATCGCCGTTATTAATCCTATAACGGCGACCGCAACAAAAAAAAAAAGTTGTGCCATTTAATTTCTCTGTCCTCTGATGTCATCGGACATCAGAGGACAGAGAAAAAGGGTCCCCGGGACCCCCATGTGGCCCCCGATGTCCTGCATGTGGCCCCAGGGCCCTCCGGTGTCCCCCGGGGCCGGCGCGATGAAGAAAATGGCGGGTGCATGCTCAGTGCGCCCGCCGCTAAGTGCCGCTGTGCTGGGGGGGGATGGGCAAATATTCTCTGGGGTCTCGGCTACCGGGGGTAGCCGAGACCCCAGAGAACATGATCCGGGTCGGTATTCACCGATCCCGGTGTTGCGATCACGTCTATGCAAGCATAGACGCGACCGCAAAAAAAAAAAATTATTTCTCTCCCCTCTGATGTGATCGCACATCAGAGGGAAGAAAATGAGGGTCCCCAGGTCCCCCGATCGCCTCCCCTATACTTTCCGGTGTCCTCCGTCCTCCCGCAGTCCCCAGGATCCCGGCGTCTTCTTCCTGCAAAAAAAATGGCGGGCGCATGCGCAGTGCGCCCGCCGATCTGCTTGGCGGCAGATTCAAAAAATTTTTCATTCATTCTCCAGAAAGTGCATTTTGATCACTGTGATAAACTATCACAGTGATCAAAATAAAAAAACAGTACTTAACCCCCCCATTTATCACCCCCTTAGTTAGGGACATATAATAAAAAATAGAAATTATATTTATTTTCATTTTTCTGTTAGGGTTAGGGTTATAATTAGGGTTAGGGTTATAATTAGGGTTAGGGTTAGCATTAGGGTTAGGGTTAGCATTAGGGTTAGGGTTATAATTAGCGTTAGGGTTAGGCTGGGTTCATACTGCGTTATGGCAGTCCGTTAGGCGGACTGCGTTACACCGCGGTATAACGCGGTGTAACGCAGTCCGTTAGCGCTGCCATTCACCCCCATTTGAGGGCACATCGCGACGCATGCCGTAAAGCGGCATGCGTTTGCGACGTGCCATCATTCAGTGACGGAGCCTCGGACGCGGGCTGCAGCGTCTGGGCTCCGTCACCGCTAGCAAAGATGAATCATCTGCTGATTCCTCTGCGCTAGCGGGTATAGCATAACGCGATCGCATTATGCTATACCGTTACCAGCCCGTCAACGCTATGTGTTGAACGGGCTGGTAAAACGCAAAATGAACCTAGCCTTAGGGTTATAATTAGGGTTATAATTAGGGTTAGGGTCACAATTAGGGTTAGGGTTAAAATTAGGGTTAGGGTTACAATTAGGGTTAGGGTTACAATTAAGGTTAGGGTTACAATTAAGGTTGGAATTAGGGTTGGGATTTAGGTTAGGATTAGGGTTGGGATTAGGGTTAGGGGTGTGTTGGGATTAGGGTTGGAGCTAGAATTGAGGGATTTCCACTATTTAGGCACATCAGGGGGTCTCCAAACACGACGTGGCGTTCAAAAAGTCAAATGGCGCTCCCTCCTTTCCGAGCCCTGCCGTGCGCCCAAACAGTGGTTTACCCCAACATATGGGGTATCAGCGTACTCAGGACAAATTGCACACCAATTTTGGGGTTCTTATTTCTCCTGTTACCCTTGGGAAAAAAAATAGCTGGCTAAAAAAATCATTTTTAAGAAAAAAAATGATTTTTTATTTTCACAGCTCTGCGTTTATAAATTTCTGTGAAACACTTGGGGGTTAAAAGTGCTCACCACACATCTAGATAAGTTCCTTAAGGGTCTAGTTTCCAAAATGGGGTCACTTGTGGGGGGTTTCCACTGTTTAGACACATCAGGGGGTCTCCAAACACGACGTGGCTTTCAAAATGTCGCTCCCTCCCTTCCGAGCCCTGCCGTGTGCCCAAACAGTGGTTTACCCCAACATATGGGGTATCAGCGTACTCAGGACAAATTGCACACCAATTTTGGGGTTCTAATTTCTCCTGTCACCCTTGGGAAAATAAAAAATAGCTGGCTAAAAAAAACATTTTTGAGAAAAAAAAAGATTTTTCATTTTCACGGCTCTGCGTTTATAAATTTCTGTGAAGCACTTGGGGGTTCAAAGTGCTCACCACACATCTAGATAAGCTCCTTGGGGGGTCTAGTTTCCAAAATGGTGTCACTTGCAGGGGTTTCTACTGTTTAGGTACATCAAGGGCTCTGCAAACACAACATGACGCTCGCAGAACATTCCATCAAAGTCTGCATTACAAAATGGCGCTCCTTCCCTTCCAAGCACTCCCATGCGCCCAAACAGTGGTTTCACCCCACATATGGGGTATCAGCGTACTCAGGAAAAGTTGCACAAAAACTTTTGGGTCCAATTTCTCCTGTTACCCTTGGGAAAATAAAAAAAATAGCGGGCTAAAGAATCATTTTTGAGGAAAAAAATTGATTTTTTATTTTCACGGCTCTACGTTTATTAATTTCTGTGAAGCACTTGGGGGTTCAAAGTGCTCACCACACATCTAGATAAGTTCCTTAAGGGGTCTAGTTTCCAAAATGGTGTGATTTGTGGGGGGTTTCGACTGTTTAGGCGTATCAGGGGCTCCCCAAACGCGACATGGCGTCCAATTTCAATTCCAGCCAATTTTGGTTTGAAACAGGCAAACGGCGCTCCTTCCCTTCCAAGCCTTGCCGTGCGCCCAAACAGTGGTTTACCCCCACATATGGGGTACCGGCATGCTCAGGACAAATTGCACAAAAACTTTTGGGGTCTTGTTACCCTTGGGAAAATAAAAATTGGGGTGAACAGATCGTTTTTGTGGAAAAAATATGATTTTTTATTTTCACGGTTCTATGTTATAAACTTCTGTGAAGCACTTGGAGGTTCAAAGTGCTCACCACACATCTAGATAAGTTCCTTAGGGGGTCTAATTTCCAAAATGGGGTCACTTGTGGGGGGTTTCCACTGTTTAGACACATCAGGGCCTCTACAAACACGACATGACGTCCAGCCAATTCTGCGCTGAAAAAGTCAAACGGCGCTCCTTCCCTTCCAAGCTCTGCCTTGCACCCAAACAGTGGTTTACCCCCACATATGGGGTATCAGCATGCTCAGGACAAATTGCACAAAAACTTTTGGGGTCTTGTTACCCTTGGGAAAATAAAAATTGGGTGTGAAAAGATTGTTTTTGTGGAAAAAATATGATTTTTTATTTTCACTGTTCTATGTTATAAACTTCTGTGAAGCACTTGGAGGTTCAAAGTGCTCACCACACATCTAGATAAGTTCCTTAGGGGGTCTAGTTTCCAAAATGGGGTCACTTGTGATGGGTTTCCACTGTTTAAACACATCAGGGCCTCTACAAACGCGACATGGCGTCCAGCCAATTCTGCGTTGAAAAAGTCAAATGTCGCTCCTTCCCTTGCAACCTCTGCCGTGCGCCCAAAAAGTGGTTTACCCCCACATATGGGGTATCGGCTTAATCAGGAGAAATTGCACAACAAATTTTGTGGTTCATTTTTTCTTTTAACAGTTGTGAAAATAAAAAAAATAGGTTCCGAAGTAAAGTTTTTGCAAAAAAAGTTAAATGTTAATTTTTTCCGTCCACATTGCTTCAGTTCCTGTGAAGCACGTAAAGGGTTAATAAACTTCTTGAATGTGGTTTTGAGCACCTTGAGGGGTGCAGTTTTTAGAATGGTGTCACTTTGGATATTTTCTATCATATAGACCCCTCAAAGTGACTTCAAATGTGATGTGGTCCCTAAAATAAAAATGGTGTTGTAAAAATGAGAAATCGCTGGTCAACTTTTAACCCTTATAACTTCGTAACAAAAAAAAATTTTGGTCCCAAAATTGTGCTGATGTAAAGTAGACATGTGGGAAATGTTATTTATTAAGAAATTTGTGTGACATATCTCTCTGATTTAAGGGCATAAAAATTTAAAGTTTGAAAATTGTTAAATTTTCAAAATTTTCGCCATATTTCCGTTTTTTTCATAAATAAACACAAGTCATATCAAAGAAATTTTACCACTAACGTGAAGTACGATATGTCTTGAAAAAGCAGTCTCAGAATCAGCGGGATTCGTTAAAGCGTTCCAGAGTTATAACCTCATAAAGTGACAGTGGTCAGAATTGCAAAAATTGGCCCGGTCATTAAGCTGCAAAATGGCTCTGTCACTAAGGGTTAAAGGGTAGGTTAATTTTAACATTGAGCGATAGAATATCAAAAATAAAATCCAGAAAATCACATTGTATAAATTATATAAATGTATTTGCATTTTGCAGTGGGAAATAAGTATTTGATCCCTCTGGCAAACAAGACTTAATACTTGGTGGCAAAACCCTTGTTGGCAAGCACAGCAGTCAGACATTTTTGTAGTTGATGAGGTTTGCGCACATTTCAGGAGGAATTTTGGTCCACTCCTCTTTACAGATCATCTCTAAATCATTAAGATTTTGAGGTGTCGCTTGGCAACTCGGAGCTTCAACTCCCTCCATAAGTTTTCTATGGGATAAAGGTCTGGAATCTGGCTAGGCCACTCCATGACCTTAATGTGCTTCTTTTTGAGCCACTCCTTTGTTGCCTTGGCTGTATGTTTTTGGTCACGACCCATTTTTAATGTCCTGGCAGAGGGAAGGAGATTGTCACTAAGGATTTTACGGCACATGACTCCATCCATTCTCCCATTGATGCAGTGGATTAGTCCTGTGCCCTTAGCAGAGAAACACCCCCAAAACATAATGTTTCCACCTCCATGCTTGACAGTGGGGATGGTGTTCTTTGGGTCATAGGCAGCATTTCTCTTCCTCCAAACACGGCAAGTTGAGTTAATGCCAAAGAGCTCAATTTTTTCTCATCTGACCACTGCACCTTCTCCAATCACTCACAGAATCATCCAGGTGGTCATTGGCAAACTTCAGATGGGCCTGCACATGTGCCTTCTTGAGCAGGGGGAACTTGCGGACACTGCAGGATGTTAAAACTTTACAGCGTAATGTGTTACCAATGGTTTTCTTGGTGACTGTGATCCCAGCTGCCTTGAGATCATTAACAAGTTCTACCCCGTGTAGTTTTAGGCTGATCTCTCACCTTCCTCATGATCAAGGATACAACACGAGGTGAGATTTTGCATGGTGCCTCAGAGCGATGTCGCTTGACAGTCAGTTTGTATTCCTTCCATTTTCTGACTATTGCACCAACAGTTGTCTCCTTCTCACTGTTAAAAATACTTATTTTAGTATATTTTCCCAGGACTTGTTACCAGATACGATACTCTAAAGAAAATGTTACAATGTTTCTTATAAAAAAAAAATGTAGTGGTTTATTGGACTGTCAACCAAAAAACATCATTGCAGCAAAACATAAAATGGGTGAAATAGTTACAAAGAGATTGTCCATAGCAAAGTTTGTACGCTTCTTTCATTGGATCCTGAATGTGTCAGTCTCTGTCAAAAGTATCTTTGGAAACAACACGTGGTTAGATTAACTTACATAACAGCTGTTCATTCATCGTAGTGTCAGAGTAAAGTGTCCATGGAGTGTGTCTGAAGAGAGTGAAGAAGAGCCCCCTCCCTTCCTGTAGCCATGTTATATGTATGTCCCTCAGAGCACGTGGCCTCTATATATGGGGTTGACATTTACTATGAGCAGAAGTAACATATTTAGCGTCAGCGAAAGTCAATGTGCTCTGTACAGAATTGAGTGTAATAAGAATAAATCCATAACCAATAATTAATATTTAACACTCACCCAGCGTCTTACTTATGGTTTTGTAGCCCATTCCAGCTTTGTGCAGGTCTTTGATCTTGTCCCTGACATCTTTATAAAGCTCTTTGGTCTTGCCCATGTTGTAAGGTTAGCCTGACTGATTAAGTGAGTCTGTGGACAGGAATCTTTTATAAAGGTGACTATATAAGGCAGCTGTCTTTAATGCAGGTAACAAGTTGATTAGGAGCGTCTAACTGGTCTGTAGGAACCAGAACTCTTAATGGTTGGTAGGGATCAAATACTTATTTCTCACTGCAAAATGCAAATAAATTAATAAAATTTATACAATGTGATTTTCTGGATTTTATTTTTGATATTCTATCTCTCAATGTTAAAATTAGCCTACCCTTAAAATTATAGACTGTTCATGTCTTTGTCAGTGAGCAAACTTACAAAATCACCAAGGGATCAAATACTTATTTCCCCCACTGTATATGTGTACAGGACTGGTATATAGATGGTGTATTTCACATTGTGTATGTCCCTATGTGCCAGATGATGGTGAGTATCGGGCAGTGCTGTCTGCTCTCCGTGTCTCCTTCACGCATCAGTCCGTCTTCGCTGTTATACTGGATTCAGTCATGGCTGGGAGTCAACCACAGATTATCTGACACGGCGATAATATCTGTGTGTGCAGCGCAGCGCAAATTCTTAACCCTTGCTTTTCCACTGGCTGATCATTACACAGTAGTGGAGCCTGGGATCATTGCCAGCAAAATCCCCGGCTCTGGGATCAAGATGATGTCGACCTCCCCTTCTAGTTTTGTGACTCAACATCTGCTCCCTGAAAGGAGATTATTACAGCTTTGTTCCCTTCCCAGGTCGCTCATTATCTGTCATAAAGGGGCCTGTTAGCATGACAGAGTGACGTGATCGCCCTGCGTGTGTGATGAGTGGGGTTTCTCACTGTGTGTGTGTGTGATGAGTGGGGTTTCTCACTGTGTGTGTGATGAGTAGGGGATTCTCGCTCTTTTCTGTGATGAGTGGGGTTTCTCACTGTGTGTGTGATGAGTGGGGTTTCTCACTGTGTGTGATGAGGGGTTTCTCATTGTGTGTGTGATGAGTGGGGTTTCTCATTGTGTGTGTGATAAGTGGGGTTTCTCACTGTGTGTGTGATGAGTAGGGGGATTCTCGCTCTTTTCTGTGATGAGTGGGGTTTCTCACTGTGTGTGTGATGAGTGGGGTTTCTCACTGTGTGTGTGATGAGTGGGGTTTCTCACTGTGTGTGATGAGTAGGGGGATTCTCGCTCTTTTCTGTGATGAGTGGGGTTTCTCACTGTGTGTGTGATGAGTGGGGTTTCTCACTGTGTGTGTGATGAGTAGGGGGATTCTCGCTCTTTTCTGTGATGAGTGGGGTTTCTCACTGTGTGTGTGATGAGTGGGGTTTCTCACTGTGTGTGTGATGAGTAGGGGGATTCTCGCTCTTTTCTGTGATGAGTGGGGTTTCTCATTGTGTGTGTGATAAGTGGGGTTTCTCACTGACTCCAGCAGAATTGTGTGTCCTTCTCCGGATGCCCCAGGTGGTGGCAACTTTATCCTGTACATGGCTGTATTACGGAGACCTTCTGTAATATATTCGGCTGCAAGGAATGGTAAATGTTAGACTGGTCGCCATCTCTCCGGATTAGCGGCGCACAGAGGGTGAGACATTTTGCCACAGATTACCTCATACACATCTGTGTGAAGAGGGGCTTCAGTATAGGTTTATTCCCTGCTGGAGAAATCCTTCCTCCTTCTCCCTTGCAGGAGCATGGCCTTTCATGTGAGATAAGATCTCTTGAAATGAAGCCTCCCTGTGCTAGAGAGGATCTGAGGCAGGCATGGAGGGGCTGCGCTCTGCTGATTACTGCTGCTCCATACCTGTCCTCTGTGTAATGTCCTCCTGCTGGGCCCTGCATGTGTGTAATAGCCATACATGACATATAATGTCTACATATGTGCCGCTGCCGTCCACTCGACACCTGTCCACTGCTGAACACAAGCCTGGGTGGGGGAAGGAAGTGTGAGCAGAGAGGACAGTATGACCTTGTCCAAGAGTATTCCCGCCTCTCTGAGCCACATCTGCACAGCCAGGGCCCTCGTTATAGTGGCTGTAAAGGGCCTGGAGCCGAGGAGCCCTGAAAAACCCTACAGTCCAAGCCAAAAGGGCCCCTGTGCAAGAACAATATATGGGCCTTTTGCAGCTCAAGAGCTCCTAAAAATGCAAAATTGTACCTGCTTTGGCGGTACAAAAGGGCCCCCTTCTCGGGCCCCTGTGCGGCCACACAGGTTGCACCAATGATATGTCCGCCCCTGGTCCAAGACACATTGGTCCCCATTCCAGTGATGGCAGCTGCTGGCTGGATACAAGGCGCCTGTATGTCACCATGCTCTCAGCTTGGGCCTTACTGCAAGCCAGAGCTGGTATGTCACTCTCCAGAAGGAGTAACCTTACCCCCCAGACCCCAGTCCAGAGCCTCTCATCTAGCCAAATCAGATCTCTCCTACTTTGCACTGACGAGGACCAATAGTCCGAAACACCGTGTCTGCAAATGGAGATACTGATTTGGCTTTTATCCTAAGTCATATTACAAGACTCGTTAAAGGGTTGATTGTGACTTGTAGGATCTCTACTTCCAATAGGTGGCGCTATAGAGTTCGAGTCCTCTTTCTCTCTGAAGAGGCTATTTGCATATTAAATTTCCCAGAGGAGCATTGCACGGCAAATAAGCCTCCTTAGGCTGGTTTCACACATCCGGTGTGCGCCTGACGGCGCCCCCGGCATTTTCCCGCAGCGCCACATCTGAAAATCTGATGCGCCGCATGCGGCTTTTTTCGCATTGACATGCATTAGCGCCGGATGGCGCCGCATGTCAATGCGTTGCATGCGGTTTTGTCCGGATGCGGCGCAAATGTACATTGCGGCGTCCGGAAAAAACGCTGCAAGTAACGTTTTTTTTTTTGCCGGATGGTTTCTTATCTCTCCAAGCATCAGAAACCATCCGGCAAAAAACCGCATTTTGGCCGCCGGAAGTGTGAAAGCTTTTCACATGCGGCGCTGCGGTAAAATGCCGGGGGCGCCGCCAGGCGCCCGCCGGATGTGTGAAAGAGGCCTTACTTTGACAAGCCAGAGCTGGTATGTCACTCTCCACAAGGAGAAACCTTACCCCTTAGACCTACATCTTGGTTCACATTTGTATGAGGAATTCATGCAGAATGGACTCACATGAGGGCATTACCTAGATTGGGTCCAACAGGTCTGTCACTTTACCAGTCAAAATAGTCCTGCACGTGTGCCAGGTTCCGAGTCAGCAGCAGACCAAGCCTGACACTGCCTGTCAGTCCCAGCCATGGTTGCCCACTTCTACAACTGCTTGTAATGATTCATGTACACGTTATTAACCAGTGCTGTGCCAGGTGACAACATCCATTGCTTTCTGCCAGATCCAGGATGGACTCTCGCAGGGACGGGAGGTGTAGAAACTGCCTTTGTAGATAATTGCTGCCTGCAGGATATTTTCAGTCAGCTTTTTATGGCCAGCAGGATGCAGAGCTGTGTCTAGATCCATGCAAGGAAATCGCCAGCACAGCTGTGAAACGAGGCTGAAGTTGGTTTCTTATTCAGCAATTTTTTCTTTTCTGTTCTATATAGGTTTAACAACAAAAATAAGCATCACAATAATAACATACAATGCAGCGAGGTGCCCTGATGTGACTACACTTAAAAACAGCGCCAAAAATGATAAAACCGGCACAAAAATTGGCATCAAAGCGTAAAATGACTTTGGGCCACTGATATAACACTGCAGACATATAGAAATGGGAGCCCCACATCAAACCCAGGTCTCTCCAGCCTGGCCCAAATGGGATCTGGGAATCACAACTGGCATCAAAGTGGGCAGACAGTCGATTTTGGCCATTTGAATAAGTAACTGGTGTTTTTAAGGGGTTAAATGACTTTGGGCCACTGATCTCACACTAATAATACACAGACAGTGATGCCCCGCATCAAACCAAGGCCCTCCAGCCTGGCCTAAATGGGTTCTGGGCATCAGAATTGGCATCAAAGTGAGTAAACATCCGATTTTCACAGATTTAAATAAGTAACTGATGTTTAAGGGGTTAAATGACGTTGAGCCACTGATCTCACACTAAGAATAAATAGATAGTGATGCCCCGCATCAAACCCAGTTCCCTCCAGCCTGGCCCAAATCGGTTCTGGCCATCAGAACTAGCATCAAAGTGGGCAGACAGTAGATTTTGGTCATTTGAATAAGTAACTGGTATTTTTAAGGGGTTAAATGACTTTAGGCCACTGATTTCACACTAATAATACACAGATAGTGATGCCCCACATCAAACCCAGGTGCCTCTGACCTGGCCTAAATGGGTTCTGGGCATCAGAACTGGCATCAAAGTGGGCAAACAGCCAATATTCACAGACTTGATAAAGTAACTGATGTTTTTAACCCCTTCACCCCCAAGGGTGGTTTGCACGTTAATGACCGGGCCAATTTTTACAATTCTGACCACTGTCTCTTTATGAGGTTATAACTCTGGAACGCTTCAACGGATCTTCGCGATTCTGAGATTGTTTTCTCGTGACATATTGTACTTCACGTTAGTGGTAAAATTTCTTCGATATACCTTGCGTTTATTTTTGAAAAAAACGCAAATATGGCGAAAATTTTGAAAATTTTGCAATTTTCAAACTTTGAATTTTTTTTCCCTTAAAACAGAGAGATATGTCACACAAAATAGTTAAGAAATAACATTTCCCACATGTCTACTTTACATCAGCACAATTTTGAAACCAAATTTTTTTTTGTTAGGAAATTATAAGGGTTAAAAGTTGACCAGTGATTTCTCATTTTTACAACAAAATTTACAAAGCCATTTTTTTAGGGACCACCTCACATTTGAAGTCACTTTGAGGGGCCTATATGGCAGAAAATACCAAAAAGTGACACCATTCTAAAAACTACACCCCTCAAAGTACTCAAAACCACATTCAATAAGTTTATTAACCCTTCAGGTGCTTCACAGGAGCTGAAGCAACGTGGAAGGAAAAAATGAATATTTAACTTTTTAGCCACAAAAATGATCTTTTACAAACTTTTTTTTATTTTCACAAGGGTAAAAGTAGAAAATGGGCAGATAAAGTTGTTGTGCAATTTCTCCTGAGTACGCCAATACCCCATATGTGGGGGAAAACCACTGTTTGGGCACATGGCAGAGCTCGTAAGGGAAGGAGCGCCGTTTGACTTTTTCAAACTAAAATTGGCTGGAATTGAGATTGGACGCCATGTCGTGTTTGGAGAGCCCCTGATATGCCTAAACAGTGGAAACCCCCACAAGTGACACCATTTTGGAAACTAGACCCCTAAGGAACTTATCTAGATCTGTTGTGAGCACTTTGAACCCCAAAGTGTTTCACAAAAGTTTTTTAATGCCTGGGTGTGAAAAAAAAAAAACAATTTTCCACAAAAATGATTTTTTAGTCCCAAATTTTTGATTTTTCCCAAGGAAATTGGACCCCAAAAGTTGTTGTCCAATTTGTCCTGAGTACGCTGATACCCCATATGTGGGGGGGGGAAACTGTTTGGGCGCACGGCAGGGCTTGGAAAGGAAGCAGTAACGTTTTGGAATGCAAACATTGATGGGGTCATGTTCCGTTTGTAGTGCCCCAGATGAGCCTAAACAGTGGAAACCCCCCACAAGTGACCCCATTTTGGAAGCTAGACCCCCTAAGGAACTTATCTAGATCTTTGGTGAGCACTTTGAACCCCCAAGTGCTTCACACAAGTTTATAATGCCCGGGCATGAAAATAAAAAATCCTATTTTTTCCCACAAAAATTATCTCTTAGTCACTAATTTTTTATTTTCCCAAGGGTAACAGGAGAAATTGGACCACAAAATTTGTTGTCCAATTTGTCCTGAGTACGCTGATACCCCATATGTGGGGGGGAACCACTGTTTGGGCGCATGACAGAGCTCAGAATGGAAGGAGCACCATTTGACTTTTTCCAACCAAAATTGGCTGGAATTGAGATTGGACGCCATGTTGCATTTGCAGAGACCCTGCTGTGCCTAAACAGTGGAAACCCCCCACTAGTGACCCAATTTGGGAAACTAGACCCCCTAAGGAACTTATCTAGATCTTTGGTGAGCAATTTGAACCCCCAAGTGCTTCACACAAGTTTATAACGTAGAGCCATAAAATTAAAAAATCATATTTTTTCCACAAAATTTATCTTTTCACCCCAATTTTTATTTTCCCAAGGGTAACAAGACTCCAAAAGTTATTGTGCAATTTGTCCTGAGTGCGCTGATACCCCATATGTGGGAGTAAACCACTGTTTGGGTACATGGCAGAGTTTGGAAGGGAAGGAGCGCCGTTTGACTTTTTCAACGCAGAATTGGCTGGACGCCATGTCGTGTTTGGAGAGCTCCTGATCTGCCTAAACAGTGGAAACCCCCATAAATGACACCATTTTGGAAACTAGACCCCTCAAGGAACTTATCTAGATGTGTGGTGAGCACTTTGAACCCCAAAGTGCTTCACAGAAGTTTATAACGTACAGCCGTAAAATAAAAAAATCTCTTTTTTTTTTTACAAAAATGATTTTTTCGCCCCCAATATTTTATTTTCACAAGGGTAACAGGAGAAATTGGACCCCAAAAGTTGTTGGCCAATTTGTCCTGAGTACGCCGATACCCAATATGTGGGAGTAAACTACTGTATGGGCGCACGTCGGGGCTCGGAAGGGAAGTAGTGACGTTTTGGATTGCAGACTTTGATGGAATGGTCTGGGGGAGTCATGTCGCATTTGGAGAGCCCTGATGCGTCTAAACAGTGGAAACCCCCCACAAGTGACCCCATTTTGGAAAATAGACCCCTCAAGGAACTTATCTAGATGTGTGGTGAGCACTTTGAACCCCGAAGTGCTTCACAGAAGTTTATAACGTACAGCCGTAAAAATAAAAAATCCTTTTTTTTTTACAAAAATGATTTTTTTCGCCCCCAATATTTTATTTTCACAAGGGTAACAGGAGAAATTGGACCCCAAAAGTTGTTGTCCAATTTGTCCTGAGTACGCTGATACCCAATATGTGGGAGTAAACTACTGTATGGGCGCACGTCGGGGCTCAGAAGGGAAGTAGTGACGTTTTGGATTGCAGACTTTGATGGAATGGTCTGGGGGCGTCATGTCGCATTTGGAGAGCCCCTGATGCGCCTAAACAGTGGAAACCCCCACAAGTGACCCCATTTTGGAAAATAGACCCCACAAGGAACTTATCTAGATGTGTGGTGAGCACTTTGAACCCCGAAGTGCTTCACAGAACTTTTATAACATACAGCCGTAAAAACAAAAAAAATCATTTTTTTTTTTACAAAAATGATTTTGTCGCCCCAGTTTTTTATTTTCCCAAGGGTAACAGAAGAAATAGGACAAATTGCACAATAACTCTTGTGGTCCAGAGTACGCTGATACCCCATATGCGGGAGTAAACTACTGTTTGGGCGCATGGCAGAGCTCAGAAGTGAAGGAGCACCGTTTGACTTTTTCAACGCAGAATTGGCTGGAAGCCGCCTCCCTGCAGGACCCTGGCGCCATCTTGGATCCGGGGACCTGGAGGAAGGACAGACCCTCGGAACAGCGCGACACATCGCGCTGCTCTGAGGGTCTCAGGGGAGCGCGCAGGGAGCCCCCTGCCTGCGCGATCCTCCCCTGTGCCCCGGGTACACCGCGATCATGTTTGATCGCGGTGTGCCAAGGGTTAATGTGCCGGGAGCGGTCCGTGACCGCTCCTGACACACAGTCACGGGTGTCAGCTGTGATAATCAGCTGACACCCGGCAGCGATCAGCTGCGCTCCCCCCGGGAGCGCAGCTGATCGCCCATGACGTACTATTCCGTCCATGGGAATTAGGTCCAGGGTCACATGGACGGAATAGTACGTCTGATGGAATAAAGGGGTTAAGGGGTTAAATTACTTTGGGCCACTAATCTCACTCTAAGAATACACAGAAAGTGATGCCCCGCATCAAACCCAGGTTCCTCCAGCCTAGCCCAAATGGGTTCTGGCCATCAGAACTGGCATCAAAGTGGGCAGACAGTAGATTTTGGCCATTTGAATAAGTAACTGGTATTAAGAGGTTAAATGACTTTGGGCCACTGATCTCACACTAATAATACACAGATAGTGATGCCCCACATTAAACCCAGGTGCCTCTGACCTGGCCTAAATGGGTTCTGGGCATCAGAACTGGCATCAAAGTGGGCAAACATTCGATTTTCACAGATTTGAATAAGTAACAGATGTTTTTAAGGGGTTAAATGGCTTTGGGCCACTGATCTCACACTGCAAACATATAGAACATCAGTTATTTATTCAAATGGCCAAAATCGGCTGTTTACCCACATTGATGCCAGTTCTGATGCCCAGAACCCATTTGGGCCAGGCTGGAGGGACCTGAATTTGATGCGGGGCATCACTATCTGTGTATTCTTAGTGTGAGATCAGTGGCCCAAAGTCATTTAACCCCTTAAAAACATCAGTTACTTATTCAAATCTGTGAAAATCGGATGTTTGCCCACTTTGATGCCAGTTCTGATGCCCAGAACCCATTTGGGCCAGGCTGAAGAGACCTGGATTTGATGTGGGGCTCCCTGTTCTATATGTCTGCAGTGTGATATCAGTGGCCCAAAGTCATTTAACCCTTTCATTATTGCCCTTAGGTGACCACTTTGATGCCCATTTTTGTACCAATTTTATAATTTTTGGAGCTGTTTTTAAGTGTAGTCACATCACGGCACCTCGCTGCATTGTTTTTTTTTATTATTGTGATACTTATCTTTTGCTGTTAAACCTATAAAAAATAGAAAAGAAAAATTGTTGAATAAGAAACTGATAAATAAGAAACCATCTTCAGCTCCGAATAAGAAACTGGACGAATAAGAAACCAACTTCAGCATCTTAGCTGTGAAGAGAAAGCCGTTTTCACATGTCCTCCAGTCAGTGACACGTCCTGTAAGCTGTAGTGCTTCATCTGTACAGTAGTGAGCCCCTGGTCTCCCCGAATACCATCAGTATATATGTACACTGCTGAGGACTCTGGAAGCCCAGAAACAGAGATGCTTTCACATCTATGCAAGAGCAGGTTGCAAATTCGGCCACACGTCTTACTCGCTAAATTCTAATTTCTGCTTCACTCCCATGTCCTCCTAAAATAAACGATTTGTCCGATAGTCCCTGGCGGATACCATCCATCCCATTGCCCCCACATGCCCCCCTCCAACGTATACCATCCATGCCATCAACCCAGGCCGTCCCATTGGTCCAGATGTATACCATCCGTCCCATTGCTTCGCCGGCGTGTACCAGCAGTCCCATTGCCCCAGGCGTAAACCATCCATCCCATGGCCACCAGCGAATACCATTCATCCCATGGCCACCAACGAATACCATTCATCCCATGGCTACCAGCGTATACCATTCGTCCCATCAGCTGCCGGTGTATACCATCACCCCGTTGGTGTATACCATTCGTCCCATCGCCCCCAGCGTAAACCAGGCATATGCCATCCATGCTATTACCCCAGAGCATGCTATCATTGCCATTGCTCTTCAGTATATAACCTATAGTCTTGTTTACACCCATGTATAGATCAATCTCACTTCCGGTGTATAACTTCCAGCCCATTGTCCCCCAGTGCATAATCTCTGGTTTTCTTTTTGTCACTCCTTGCATAACATCTGGGCTCTCCCCCTTCCCGCGGTGAATACCCTCCGTCCCCGCCAGGCTGTCTGCTGTTACTGCCATGTGACAGATCGGGGTGCAGAGCTCACGGATACCAGCGTAGTCCTATAATAGGAGCCACCGGGGAAAAAAGTCTGTCCATTACATTTCTTCCCTCTGAATCTTACCTATCACCTGTGAGTGATATTATAGAGAAGAGGAAGAAACCGTAGCAGCTCAGAAACAAAGTGCAGACCCCGTAATTTTACAGAGCAGGGGACTGAGTGCTGAGAAGCAGAAAAGTCACCACTGTTCTAATGACCCCATAAATACAGGGTCCAAACCTCCTCTGGTATCAGCACGAACACTGCGCCCCCCCTGGAGCTTCATGGCCCAGCAGCTGCATGCAACCGTACATCACCAAGCACAATGCCGAGCGTCAGATGGAGTGGTGTAAAGCCGCCACCACTGGGCTCTGGAGGAGACGTGTTCTGTGCAGTGACGGATCGCAGTTCTCTATCTGTCTGATGGAGGAGTCTGGGTTTGGTGATTCCAGGAGGGTGTCTCTCCCTGCCCTCCCCCCCCACCCGACTACATTGTGTCCACAAAGCCCGACCCCAACCCCAACTGACTGCATATTAATGTCTATGGATGTAGATGAGGACAGATAAGCGCCCGGAGGTGGATGTGGGGGGCACATACTTTTCTCCATATTAATGTCTATGGATGTAGATGAGGACAGAGAAGCCCCCAGAGGTGGATGTGGGGGGCACATACTTTTCTCCATATTAATGTCTATGGATGTAGATGAGGACAGATAAGCGCCCGGAGGTGGATGTGGGGGGCACATACTTTTCTCCATATTAATGTCTATGGATGTAGATGAGGACAGAGAAGCCCCCAGAGGTGGATGTGGGGGGCACATACTTTTCTCCATATTAATGTCTATGAATGTAGATGAGGACAGAGAAGCCCCCAGGGTTGGATGTGGGGGGCACATACTTTTCTCCATATTAATATCTGTTGATGTAGTTGAGGACAGAGAAGCCCCCGGAGGTGGATGTGGGGGGCACATACTTTTCTCCATATTAATGTCTATGGATGTAGATGAGGACAGAGAAGCCCCTGGAGGAGGATGTGGGGGGGCACATACTTTTCTCCATATTAATGTCTATGGATGTAGATGAGGACAGAGAAGCCCCGGAGGTGGATGTGGGGGGCACATACTTTTCTCCATATTAATGTCTATGGATGTAGATGAGGACAGAGAAGCCCCCGGAGGTGGATGTGGGGGGCACATACTTTTCTCCATATTAATGTCTATGGATGTAGATGAGGACAGAGAAGCCCCCAGAGGTGGATGTGGGGGGCACATACTTTTCTCCATATTAATGTTTATGGATGTAGATGAGGACAGAGAAGCCCCTGGAGGTGGATGTGGGGGGCACATACTTTTCTCCATATTAATGTCTATGGATGTAGATGAGGACAGAGAAGCCCCCGGAGGTGGATGTGGGGGGCACATACTTTTCTCCATATTAATGTCTATGGATGTAGATGAGGACAGAGAAGCCCCAGAGGTGGATGTGGGGGGCACATACTTTTCTCCATATTAATGTCTATGGATGTAGACGAAGACAGAAAAGCCCCTGGAGGTGGATGTGGGGGGCACATACTTTTCTCCATATTAAAATCTGTTAATGTAGTTGAGGACAGAGAAGCCCCCGGAGGTGGATGTCCCTACTGTGTATATGTGGGACCCCTGCACACTGTGCCCATTGGATGTATGTGGGATCCTTTATTTGGCTTTACTTTTAGCCCTTTGTGTGTGGTTTTATATATTTGTAGTGTCCAGACCCCCAGATGTGACTTAGTAGCCCCTGTCTCACCACTGCTCTGTCTCCATTTAGCTCTTTATATTCTCAGTGTCAGATGACTAGTGAACCCAACAAGAAGGATTAGTTTTTGATGGTGCAGATGATGATGGTAGTGGTGATAGTGCTGGTGATGATGGTGTTGATTGTGGTGTTGGGGATGAAGGTGGTTGTGGTGATTGTGCTGGTGATGATAGGCGTGGTGGTTGTGCTGGGCATGCACAGTGTCCGCCTCCAGGATAGCACTGATGGGGTTGAGCTATAGGGGCGGCGATTCCTCCTGTCACGTTTGGCCACCAGTTGTTCATTAACTGCTCATTAGCAGCTTGATTAGGGGTGCTGAGCTAATGGCAGGAGCAGCGCTCGTTTCTTTGGCGCAGAGTCCCCTGGGGGTTGCTACGGCAACAGGGACACGGCAGGAAAATGGCAACTGTGCGCGCCCCTTATTTCTTATTGACTCTACCAGTGACAGCAGAGATAATAGCCAATAACACCCTATTATGTCTCTGTGCTCTCACAGAAGCTTGCATTTGTGCCGCTGTCAGTCACAGCGCCCCCTCCTTCTCCAGCCTTGCTCGCTTCTCTCAGAAAGGATCTGTTCTGGTTTACCATTGTCACAGTGTAGAGAGGACGAGTCGGCCACGTTACCCACCATATACCCCCTGTCACTGATTCACACAAGGATAGGGGGCCTGGGTCCGCCCCCAATTATTAAGTGGAGGCCACTGCACCCATCCACAGACGCATCTCTGTGATACAGTATCTCCTGCTGCGCCCTACTGTCTGGATGAAAACCACTGCCCTGTTCATCCTGAAATGTTGGCTTTGTAGCAAAATAAAGGCAACTCCTCAGATTTCTTTTATTCGTTTCCAGGTCACAAGTCTTTGTTCTGAGGTAGTCAGGATGTGTATTGCGTATCACACAAGCAAGCGCTATCAAACTGAGGATTTCATTATAATTCAGCTGGCCTCACTATTCTGCTGGTGCAGTCACTGTGTACATACATAACATTACTGATCCTGAGTTACATCCTGTATTATACTCCAGAGCTGCACTCACTATTCTGCTGGTACAGTCACTGTGTACATACATAACATTACTGATCCTGAGTTACATCCTGTATTATACTCCAGAGCTGCACTCACTATTCTACTGGTGCAGTCAGTGTGTACATACATTACATTACTGATCCTGAGTTACATCCTGTATTATACTCCAGAGCTGCACTCACTATTCTGCTGGTGCAGTCACTGTGTACATACATTACATTACTGATCCTGAGTTACCTCCTGTATTATACTCCAGAGCTGCACTCACTATTCTGCTGGTGCAGTCAGTGTGTACATACATTACATTACTGATCCTGAGTTACATCCTGTATTATACTCCAGAGCTGCACTCACTATTCTGCTGGTGCAGTCACTGTGTGCATACATAACATTACTGATCCTGAGTTACATCCTGTATTATACTCCAGAGCTGCACTCAATATTCTGCTGGTGCAGTCAGTGTGTACATACATTACATTACTGATCCTGAGTTACATCCTGTATTATACTCCAGAGCTGCACTCACTATTCTGCTGGTACAGTCACTGTGTACATACATAACATTACTGATCCTGAGTTACATCCTGTATTATACTCCAGAGCTGCACTCAATATTCTGCTGGTGCAGTCAGTGTGTACATACATTACATTACTGATCCTGAGTTACATCCTGTATTATACTCCAGAGCTGCACTCACTATTCTGCTGGTGCAGTCACTGTGTGCATACATAACATTACTGATCCTGAGTTACATCCTGTATTATACTCCAGAGCTGCACTCAATATTCTGCTGGTGCAGTCAGTGTGTACATACATTACATTACTGATCCTGAGTTACATCCTGTATTATACTCCAGAGCTGCACTCACTATTCTGCTGGTGCAGTCACTGTGTGCATACATAACATTACTGATCCTGAGTTACATCCTGTATTATACTCCAGAGCTGCACTCACTATTCTGCTGGTGCAGTCACTGTGTACATACATTACATTACTGATCCTGAGTTACATCTTGTATTATACTCCAGAGCTGCACTCACTATTCTGCTGGTGCAGTCACTGTGTACATACATTACATTACTGATCCTGAGTTACATCCTGTATTATACTGCAGAGCTGCACTCACTATTCTGCTGGTGCAGTCACTGTGTACATACATTACATTACTGATCCTGAGTTACATCCTGTAGATCTTTTATTATAAAAGTGAAAAACATAACAATAATAATAACAGAAACAAAACAAATATATAAACCAGAAAATAATCAGTATACTGAACACCGGCCCAGCCGCTCATTCTCTCCTCACACTCATATTATATATACAGAATAACAACAGACATTAAATACTTACACCTTCTGGTCCGATTACCAAACAAAATAATAACAAATAAATGAAATAAACAATAGCAAACAAAAATATATACATACTTTTTTTTTTTAATTTTAAATAAAATAACCATAAACTATACAAATATATACAATATTAAGCTACTGACCACCCCACACTCAAACCAACCATTCCCAAGCCCCCGCACTGACCTGAGAGCTGGTCCTGCGTCTCATGCCTCAGTCCATGTCCAACATCCACAGGCCAGATCAGGCAGTGCCAGTTTTCCCCCAAACACCCCGGTGTCCCATAGTCCCACAAGATAAACCCACCTCCCCCCTTTTCCCACCACCCAACCTAACACCTACACCCAAATCTATACCTCTATATACAATATATACAGAAAAACACTGCAATAAACAAAATAAACACAAATCACAAAGCCCAAGTTCGGCACCTGCAGCCCTACATCACTGTACAGTCATGGCCAAAAGTTTTGAGAATGACACAAATATTATATTTTCACATGATCTGCTGCCCTCTGGTTTTTATGTGTGTATGACAGATGTTTTTATCACAGACAGAAATATAATTGCAAACATATGAGTAACAAGAGCTTATATTGACAGTTAGAATGAGTTAATGCAGCAAGTCAATATTTGTAGTGTTGACCCTTCTTCTTCAGGACCTCTGCAATTCTCCCTGGCATGCTCTCAATCAACTTCTGGACCAAATCCTGACTGATAGCAGTCCATTCTTGCACAATCAATGCTTTAATTTTGTCAGAATTTTTAGGTTTTTGTTTGTCCACCCATCTCTTGATGATTGACCACAAGTTCTCAATGGGATTAAGATCTGGGGAGTTTCCAGGCCATGGACCCAAAACCTCTATGTTTTTTGTTCCCTGAGCCATTTAGTTATCACCTTTGCTTTATTGCAAGGTGCTCCATCATGCTGGAAAAGGCATTGTTGATCGCCAAACTGCTCTTGGAGGGTTGGGAGAAATTGCTCTTGGAGGACATTCTGGTACCATTCTTTATTCATGGCTGTGTTTTTAGGCAAGACTGTGAGAGAGCCGATTCCCTTGGCTGAGAAGCAACCCCACACATGAATGGTTTCAGGATGCTTAACAGTTGGCATGAGACAAGACTGGTGGTAGCGCTCACCTTGTCTTCTCCAAATGAGGCGTTTTCCTGATGTCCCAAACAATCGAAAAGGGGATTCATCAGAGAAAATAACTTTACCCCAGTCCTCAGCAGTCCACTGCCTGTACCTTTTGCAGAATATCAGTCTGTCCATGATGTTTTTTCTAGAGAGAAGTGGCTTCTTTGCTGCCCTCCTTGAGACCAGGCCTTGCTCCAAGAGTCTCCGCCTCACAGTGCGTGCAGATGCACTCACACCTGCCTGCTGCCATTCCTGAGCAAGCTCTGCACTGCTGGTAGCCCGATCCCGCAGCTGAAACACTTTTAAGAGACGGTCCTGGCGCTTGCTGGTCTTTCTTGGGCGCCCTGGAGCCTTTTTGGCAACAATGGAACCTCTCTCCTTGAAGTTCTTGATGATGCGATAGATTGTTGACTGAGGTGCAATCTTTCTAGGTGTGATACTCTTCCCTGTTAGGCAATTTTTGTGCATTGCAATGATGACTGCACGTGTTTCTCTAGAGATAACCATGGTTAACAGAAGAGAAACAATGATGCCAAGCACCAGCCTCCTTTTAAAGTGTCCAGTGGTGTAATTCTTACTTAATCATGACAGATTGATCTCCAGCCATGTCCTCATCAACACCCACACCTGTGTTAATGGAGCAATCACTGAAAAGAGGTTAGCTGGTCCTTTTAAGGCAGGGCTGCAATGATGTTGAAATGTGTTTTGGGGGATAAAGTTCATTTTCTAGCCAAATATTGACTTTGCAAGTAATTGCTGTTAAGCTGATCACTCTTTATAACAATCTGGAGTATATGCAAATTGCCATTAGAAAAAGTGAAGCAGTAGACTTTGTAAAAATTAATATTTGTGTCATTCTCAAAACTTTTGTCCATGACTGTATAATCAAACAAAACAAAAATCTACAGTGTCAGCAGCAGCCCACCACCAGGAAAGGAGATGACTAGACTAGGGCACACTAAAAGAAAAGCCCCTCCAGAGGAGAGCGGCCCTACGTGTGCCCAGTCTCTCATACTCCAGAGAGCGCACCTTCACCAGGTCACCAAGTATGGTCCTAAATACATCGTCCACTGGGGGATTTTCCGTTGCTTCGAGGCTAAGCACCGTGCATTCCACGTGTGATACCTAACCACTACGCTAACTAGAAATAAGGTGCAGCGGTCCCGACCACCAAGGTCTCTGAATGCTCCATAGGCCCATTCCGCATAGGAGAGACCGGCCAGCCACAACCAGCCAATGGAGGTGCCCACCCTGTTGTACACCTCTGTGTTGAAGGGACAACGAAGCAGGAAATGGTCCATGCTTTCCAGTACGGTACCACAATGCTCCCGAGGACAATTCCTGTCCTCAGAGCTCCTACACTTCAGATTGTCCCTCACACACAGTTTCCCTTGGAAGCAGCGCCAAGCCAAGTCCCAAAACTTCGAGGGGATTCTGATAGAATTCAAAAGATGCAAACCCACCCCAAGATCCCGACTTGGGCAGTGCCTGAGCGCCAGAGGCTTCTGGAAATGGGTCAACAGAACCCTATTGTCAAGGAGTTTCCTTGGCAGAGTCCTGATCTCCCACATTCCCAGACCCCACCGGCGAATTACCTTCAGAACCAAGGTAGCGTAAGCCGGAAGATGTCCATGCGGTATGCGAAGATCCTTCACTTGCCCTCCTGTCTCCCATTCCTGGAAGAAAGGCTGAAACCATCCCCTACAGGAGAATACCCACGGAGGAGCCCTCTCTTTCCAGAGGTTTGCAATATTGATCTTAATGAAGTATCCACAAGGAATACCACAAGGTTGACCATACCCAACCCTCCTAGTCTCCTCGTACGGTAAGTAACCTCCCTCTTGACCAGGGTTCAGTCTATTCCCCCATAATAGTTGAAAGAACAAACAGTAGACTCGAGTCCAGAGAGACTCTGGCAAGATGCACACACTGCCCAGATAAATCAGTAAAGGGAGCAGGTAAGTTTTGATCAGGTTTACCCTTTCCCTTAGGGTCAAAGACCAACCCTTCCATTGGTTCACCTTCTGAGTGGTGATCTCTAGCCTGCTGTCCCAATTTTGTTCGGGGTAATCCCCCTGTCCAAATTCGATGCCAAGGACTTTTGCAGAGACTTTGGGTCCTGGAAGGGTGTCCAGGAGATCAAAACCAGGATCTCCTCCTCCCAGCCAGAGACTCTCACACTTATCCCGGTTGATCTTGGACCCGGATGCCTCAGAGTAGCGATCTACCTCTGACATCAGCCATCCTGCCTCCTCGTGAGAGGAAACAAAAACGGTGACATCATCAGCATACGCCACCACCTTCAGAGTGGCTTCCGGTGCTGCCCGGTCCATCCCGATCCCGGCCAATGGTCCACGCTCCACCTTCCTAAGAAGTGGGTCAATCGCAAACATATACAGCAGCGGGCCCAAGGGACAACCCTGGCGAACACCAGATCCAACCTCAAAAGAGCTGCCAATCCAACCGTTCACAAGCGGGAAACTCTCTGCCCCACCGTACAAGGTCTTAAGCCAATCAACAAACCCACCCGGCAGGCCATATCTCAGAATGACAAACCAGAGGTACTCGTGATTTACCCGATCAAACGCTTTTGCCTGGTCCAGTGACAGCATGTACCCCTTCCAGTGACCAGCCCTACCCTGTTCCACTGCCTCTCGGACACAGAGCACAGCACTAAATGTGCTGCGGCCTGGAACAGAGCAATGCTGGGCCTCCGAAAGGAGTCGGGGTGCAAATTTCACCAGCCGATTAAACAGCACCTTTGCCAGAACCTTCCTGTCTGCATTGAGAAGCGCTATGGGACGCCAATTCTCAATGCAAGATGGGTCCTTACCCTTTGACAAGATGCTAAGGGCAGACCTTCTCATTGACTGCGGCAGAGTACCCAAGGAAAGATACTCATTGAATACATCAGTCAAGAGGGGAACCAAAGCATCCTTAAAGGTCTTATAGAATTCAGATGTTAAGCCATCTGGACCAGGCGATTTTTTGGGGGCAAGCCCTTCAATCGCCAACTTAACTTCCTCTTCTCTGATCATCTCTGTCAAACGGTCAAGAGAGGGGTCTACCCTGGCTTGGGGATGGCTTCGGCCAGGAAAGCCAACATCTCATCCCAATCAAGATCCCTCTTCCCCAAGAGGTGCGAGTAGAAGGATCTGACGACCTCCAGGATCCCTGATCTGGATCGCCTCAGGGACCCCGCAGTGTTGACCAGTCCAGTAACCACTTTACTATTCACTGACATCTTGTAGTTTCTGTAAGGGTCGGGCGAGCGGTACTTCCCGTAATCCCTCTCAAAAACCAAAGATGCGTGTCTATCGTACTGACACCTCATAAGCAAAGATTTCACTCTGGAGATCTCCTCACGGCTACCTCCAGTTGAGACAAGATGCTCGAGTTTCCTCCTCAGACCCTGATACAGGCGGTGCCTGCTCAGACTTCTGAGGCTCGAGAGCTGGCGGAAGAATCTCGCAACCGTTTTCTTGAACATCTCCCACCACTCTGACTTACTACTACAAAGATCCAGTAAGGGTACCTGGCTCTGAAGAAAATCCTCAAAGGACTGTCTTATCTCCGCTTCTTCAAAGAGAGACGAATTGAGCCTCCAAAAGCCTCTTCCCATCCGGAGGGTCTCTGTAACATTCAGAGAAAACAAAATTAAACAGTGGTAGGAGAACTCCACCTCAACAACAGACACTGCTGAAGAGACAGCTTCCTCCTTTAAATAAAACCTATCTATTCTGGACCTACAGTTACCTCTATGATAGGTGAACCCCTCGTGGCCTGGGGTGTGTCTGATGTGGACATCCACCAGACGAGCCTGACTAGCTATACTATTAAGGGCGACGCTATCATAAGTCCGCTTATCTCTGGAACCTCCTCTATCTCGGGGCCTCGTGACAGCATTGAAGTCCCCTCCAAAGACAACTTGCCGACTTGTAAAAAGGTAGGGCTTGATCCTCATAAAGAGACATTTCCGGTCCCACTTAGATTGGGGACCATAGATGTTAATGAGCCGGAGCTCTTGTCCCTTCATGAGGACATCTAAGATCAGGCACCTCCCCATTTCTAACTCAACCCGTCGGCATTCTACCGGTGCGGTAAAAAGGACCGCCACTCCGCTATACGGCTCGGCCGCAAGAGACCAATAGGAGGGCCCAAGTCTCCACTCCCTCTTAGCCTTAAACACGTCGGCCATGTTCGGCAGCCTGGTCTCTTGCAAAAAGAAAATTTCAGCTTCAACCTGGCTGAGAAAATCAAAGGCCGCAAATCTAGCTGTATTTGACTTTATGCTGGCGACATTAATGGACGCCAGCGTCAACGGAGTGGGTGCCGCCATCATTGGTGATTGAGTTAAATGGCTTTCTTCTTCCCACTCCCCTTATTCTCCGCCTCAGAGGAGGAATCCTTCCCCTCTTTAATGACACACAGGTGTCCATTCCCGTGTGTTTTTCCTGTTTATCGTCCTCGTCTCCGGACTCTGGGCCAGTCCCTCCCTCCAAGGACCTTACATCCCTAGAAGGAGACTCGGCACCCCTTGTAAGCACTGCCGAAGCCGGAACCTCACCCTCAGATTCCTCCTTAGAGGAAGAGATGTTCTCAAGGGCTTGGAACCGGTTAGAAAGACCAACCAGAGGGGAGTCAGTTTTTCCTTCCTTAGGTACCTTGGTCAGAGCGGGAAAAGATGTTTTATCTCCCTTCTTTCTCTTCTTTTTGGTGCCGAGCTTACGCTTGTTCTCTAGCCACAGCCTATTATCCTCATCCATACTTTCATAATGGGAGGATTCCGAGGCAGTGGCGCTTTCCTCCCTGTGGATCCTCCTGATCTCCTCATCCAACTCATCATCCCTCGGGGCCTCAGCAGCAAAACTAGCGTCCAGGACAGGGGCCGCCCAGTAGCCTGGGGCTCACCCAGCTCCCTCTCCTGTCTGCGCTTGTCTAGACGCCTCAGCTGGGCAGGCATCTTTTTATTGCTTTTCCTCCTTGCCCCTCAGCTCCCTCACCCCTGCTAGTCCCTTCCCCAGCAGAATCAGTCTCACGGCTTTCTCTCACCGGAGTCACGACTGCATTAGCAAAGGAGCGAGGACAACGGCTGAATGGGTGACCTAAGTCACCACACAGGTGGCACCTAATCACAACACAAGATGCAGCAAGATGGCCGACATCCCCACACAATGCACATTTCTGCACAGTGCAGTTTGCACTGAAGTGTGTGGGGTCGCCGCACTTGTGACAGAGCTTCGGTTGACCCTGGTAGAAGACCTGGATACGATCCCTACCCAGGAAGGCAGATGATGGAATGTGGGCAACCGTACCACCTGAACGCTTAAGTTTTACCATAAAGGTCCAGGCCCCTGACCAGATACCAAACTCATCACGGTTCTTCTTTGGCATCTCCACCACCTCTCCATATCGGCCAAGCCACGTCATGATGTCATAGCAAGAAAGAGACTCGTTACAAGTTATCACGGTCACTTTCTTGACTTGGTTTTGGCGAGACACCACCCGAATGGCAAAGTCTCGCCAGCCGGGCTCATTTTTTGCCAACTCATAATTCGACCAGAAGAGCTCAAGCCCCTCCGGCCGAACAAAGCTGACATCAAACTCAGGCGTGGAATAGGGATGTATCAAGGCATAGATGTCAATCGCCTTGAAGCCCATCTTCAGCAGGAGCTCCACAACCTTAGACCTTGGAGGACACGCATTATTGCCCCTCCACCTAAGACGGACCACATTCCTACGCACACTACCCGGCCCGGCTGTTGGGAGGGACCACACTGTATCCCCAACGTTTTAATCTCGGAAGGCCCCGAGGTCATGCCTCTCTATCAAGAAGGATAGATCAACCTCTCGACCCTCTACCAATAGTGATCTCTCCCCCTTCTTTAGAGCCTCCATGAGACGCCGCTGCAACATGCCGTCTCCAGAGCCCGAAGACGAGGAGGACGCCCTACTTTCCCCGGAGGTGACAGTGGCATAACTCCTTATGGGTTCTGCCACCACCGGGGGGGCAACCGGACCAGTGACCACATCCACACCAACAGTCTCACTATTAACCACCTCCATAACACCCTCACCCTCCACCAAACCAGCAGCCACACCACTAGAGAGAGAATTTTCCACATTCGTACCCCCCACCACATTCACTCCTGCTGGACCAGTGACAACAGGGGGCGACATTTTAACCTCCACATCATCATGCACAAGGGACTCAGTCTCCTTCACATCACTGGAGGCAATCTCACCCCTGGTCTTGCGTGCACCCACCGCATCATCAGTTGATATTTTCCGCTGCTTTATTGCTGGTATCAGGCGCCGCTGATCCTTAGCCGCTGTGAGGTGCCGCTGATCCTTTATATCAGGATCTTGTTGACCAGCAGTGCCAACACAAAAAAGAACTTTGGGAGGACCGGGACTCACAGCCCCGGCAACCCCCTCACACTGCCGCCGCTTCTCAATAAGTGATCAGCGGCAACAGCATTCAGGGGCGCCGAGGCTACCGGAACTGCCCCCGACACTGGGCCGCTCCCCTCTCCCACTGAGGAGCGCACCACAGTATCGTGGCATGACCGTTCGCCCGCCGCCGGTCCGCCCCCACTGTCCAGCCTCTCGGCTGATGCACCTGCTGCTACGTCCCTGCTACTACAAGCAGAGACAGAGCTCTGCGCCTCACTACCGTGCTGTGTAATCTTTGCACCGGATCCACAGAAGAACCCGGGCTGGGCTGGGCAACGGGGCTTATACAGCAAGCTGACCCTGCAGCCGACTCGGGGGGTACAGGGAGGGGGGCATATGCATAGCTTACCGCTTCCTGCAGCTTGGGCTTGGTGGTCTTTGCCTTTTTCCTCCGGCCCCAGGTGCCTCCTCTGGTAAATCGTCACCAAGATGGAAATTCTGAAGGCACACTGGGGACTCCAGTAGCTTGATCTCTGCCAGTAGCGCCCCTCCCTGGCCGCTGTTGTCACTGTCCTCCCCAGAGTCAGCAGGACTGTGACCAGATGCCAATGTCGCCTGTCCTACAGGGAGCTCGCTGCACATGGCCTGCGGGTGACTTTGCAGGCTGCCAGGCGGGGCTTTCTGCTGGTCTTCATCATCATCATCATCATCATCCACCTGGCTCTCAGGCTGCAGCCCCATCTGCCTTTGCTCTCTGTTATCAGCCATTTCTCTGAATCTGTCTTCATTTATTAGTTTTTCCTTAAAGGGACCACTCTTCTCTCTTATGAAGGCTTTCCTTACCTCCAGCTCATTTATTTCAATCTTTAGTCTCTGTACCTCCCCTGGAGCTGATTCTTTCTGGTTTTGGAGGAACCTGCAGCTTTGGCTCTTGTGCAGGGCAGCTCCTCCCGGAGCCTCCTGATGGTCTTGCTTGCTTCTTCATACTCACGGAGGTGGCTCATGACCCGGGAGGCATAGGTGGACACAGACTTACGGGTCTCTGCAGCGCCCAACCCTCCTCAGTGAGGTCGGCCTCACCTCCATGAGCACTCAGCTTTCCTCCGGAAGGACCACCATCTTGCACGCTGCTAGCAGGCTTCTCCTCCATGTTAGAAGCCTTGCGGCTTCTCTGGGTTTCTGCAGACTTGGGAGGAGTAGGAGCCACATTGCTGCGACTCCTGGTAGAGCGACTCACCCCCAAGTCCTCTGATGTGCCGGCCGGTTGCTGGTTTCTTCTGCCCCCCGCCTGCCTGGCCCTGGAAACAGAAGCCTGGGACTTGGCTCCTTCACTCATCCCAGGAAACCCACTCCTCCCCGGGTAGGAGAGAGCAGGTCCCTGGGTGGAGAGGTGGTGGTTCTCTGGAGGTCAGGAGCACACAGCAGGATCACTGTCGACCGCACCCACAATCACCACAATGAGCAGCAGCTGAACAGAGCTGCACTCACTATTCTGCTGGTGCAGTCACTGTGTACATACATTACATTACTGATCCTGAGTTACATCCTGTATCATACTCCAGAGCTGCACTCACTATTCTATTGGTGCAGTCACTGTGCACATACATTACATTACTGATCCTGAGTTACATCCTGTATTATACTCCAGAGCTGCACTCACTATTCTGCTGCTGCAGTCACTGTGTACATACATTACATTACTGATCCTGAGTTACCTCTTGTATTATACCCCAGAGCTGCACTCACTATTCTGCTGGTGCAGTCACTGTGTACATACATTACATTACTTATCCTGAGTTAGATCCTGCATTATACTCCGGAGCTGCACGCACTATTCTGCTGGTGCAGTCACTGTGTACATACATTACTGATCCTGAGTTACCTCTTGTTTTATACCCCAGAGCTGCACTCACTTTTCTGCTGGTGCAGTCACTGTGTATATTACATTACTGATCCTGAGTTACATCCTGTATTATACTCCAGAGCTGCACTCACTATTCTGCTGGTGCAGTCACTGTGTACATACATTACATTACTGATCCTGAGTTACCTCTTGTATTATACCCCAGAGCTGCACTCACTATTCTGCTGGTGCAGTCACTGTGTACATACATTACATTACTGATCCTGAGTTAC
Organism: Oophaga sylvatica; assembly: GCA_033576555.1. Taxonomy (NCBI): domain Eukaryota; kingdom Metazoa; phylum Chordata; class Amphibia; order Anura; family Dendrobatidae; genus Oophaga; species Oophaga sylvatica. The sequence goes on from JARQOD010000001.1 coordinate 396,370,438, forward strand.
ATCCTGTATCATACTCCAGAGCTGCACTCACTATTCTATTGGTGCAGTCACTGTGCACATACATTACATTACTGATCCTGAGTTACATCCTGTATTATACTCCAGAGCTGCACTCACTATTCTGCTGCTGCAGTCACTGTGTACATACATTACATTACTGATCCTGAGTTACCTCTTGTATTATACCCCAGAGCTTGCACTCACTATTCTGCTGGTGTGGTCACTGTGTACATACATTACATTATTGATCATAAGCTACATCCTGTGTTATACTGCAGAACTGAACTCAGTATTCTGCTGGTGCAGTCACTGTGTACATTACATTACTGATCCTGAGTTACCTCCTGTATTATACTCCAGAGCTGCACTCACTATTCTGTTGGTGCAGTCACTGTGTACATACATTACATAACTGATCCTGAGTTACATCCTGTATTATACTTCAGAGCTGCGCTCACTATTCTGCTGGTACAGTCACTGTGTACATACATTACATTACTGATCCTGAGTTACCTCCTGTATTATACTCCAGAGCTGCACTCACTATTCTGCTGGTGCAGTCACTGTGTACATACATTACATTACTGATCCTGAGTTACCTCTTGTATTATACCCCAGAGCTGCACTCACTATTCTGCTGGTGCAGTCACTGTGTACATACATTACATTACTGATCCTGAGTTAGATCCTGCATTATACTCCGGAGCTGCACTCACTATTCTGTTGGTGCAGTCACTGTGTACATACATTACTGATCCTGAGTTACCTCTTGTTTTATACCCCAGAGCTGCACTCACTTTTCTGCTGGTGCAGTCACTGTGTACATTACATTACTGATCCTGAGTTACATCCTGTATTATACTCCAGAGCTGCACTCACTATTCTGCTGGTGCAGTCACTGTGTACATACATTACATTACTGATCCTGAGTTACATCCTGTATTATACCCCAGAGCTGCACTCACTATTCTGCTGGTGCAGTCACTGTGTACATACATTACATTACTGATCCTGAGTTACCTCTTGTATTATACCCCAGAGCTGCACTCACTATTCTGCTGGTGCAGTCACTGTGTACATACATTACATTACTGATCCTGAGTTACATCCTGTATCATACTCCAGAGCTGCACTCACTATTCTGTTGGTGCAGTCACTGTGTACATACATTACTGATCCTGAGTTACATCCTGTAACTCTTTTTATTATAAAAAACTAGCTGTAGTACCCGGCTTCGCCCAGGTTAATTAATAACTGCTGTTAGCTGTAACAAAATAGACTATGTTAACAAAAATTTATTCTGCACATAAAAATCACACACCAAAACGTGCGGGGGTTAAAATTTCCATTCAACACATAGCCTATGATGCTCCTGGGGTTGAGATGTGCGGGCATGCAAAATTTCATGCCCGTAAGTACAACGGTGCAGATTCCTATCCCGGGCCAAAATTATTTGCCGATTTGGAATGCGCGGGGTTAAAATTTCGACTCAAAACCTAGCCTATGACGCTCCCGGGGTCTAGACGTGCGGGTGTGCAAAATTTCATGCCCGTAAATGCAGATTCCTATGCCGGACATACACACAAGCATTCAGCTTTCTCCCCATTATGTAGATAGGGCCAAAATTGTTTGGCGATTTGGAACGTGCGGGGGTTAAAATTTCCATTCAACACATAGCCTATGATGCTCCTGGGGTTGAGATGTGCGGGCATGCAAAATTTCATGCCCGTAAGTACAACGGTGCAGATTCCTATCCCGGGCCAAAATTATTTGCCGATTTGGAATGCGCGGGGTTAAAATTTCGACTCAAAACCTAGCCTATAACGCTCCCGGGGTCGAGACGTGCGGCTGTGCAAAATTTCATGCCCGTAAATGCAGATTCCTATGCCGGACATACACACAAGCATTCAGCTTTCTCCCCATTATGTAGATAGGGCCAAAATTGTTTGGCGATTTGGAACGTGCGGGGTTAAAATTTCCATTCAACACATAGCCTATGATGCTCCTGGGGTTGAGATGTGCGGGCGTGCAAAATTTCATGCCCGTAAGTACAACGGTGCAGATTCCTATCCCGGGCCAAAATTATTTGCCGATTTGGAATGCACGGGGTTAAAATTTTGACTCAAAACCTAGCCTATGACGCTCTCGGGGTCGAGACGTGCGGGTGTGCAAAATTTCATGCCCGTAAATGCAGATTCCTATGCCGGACATACACACAAGCATTCAGCTTTCTCCCCATTATGTAGATAGGGCCAAAATTGTTTGGCGATTTGGAACGCGCGGGGTTAAAATTTAGATTCAAAACATAGCCTAGGACGCTTTCGGGGTCGAGACGTGCGGGCGTGCAAAATTTCATGCCCGTAAGTGCGACGGTGCGGATTCCAATCCCGGACAAACATACCCACATACATACATACACACATACATTCAGCTTTATATATTAGATATAAACAATACATACCGTAATAAATTTCAAACTGTACATAAATAAAACATTGCTAAGATAAATAACAGAAACAAAAGAAACCAGCTTCAAACCAAAATTTAAACCAAAAAGTCCAGAGTCCTTAGTCCTTTCTCTTCTTTAACCCCTTCACCCCCAAGGGTGGTTTGCACGTTAATGACCGGGCCAATTTTTACAATTCTGACCACTGTCTCTTTATGAGGTTATTACTCTGGAACGCTTCAACGGATCTTCGCGATTCTGAGATTGTTTTCTCGTGACATATTGTACTTCACGTTAGAAGTAAAATTTCTTCGATATTTTGAAAAAAACGCAAATATGGCGAAAATTTTTAAAATTTTGCAATTTTCAAACTTTGAATTTTTATTCCCTTAAAACAGAGAAATATGTCACATAAAATAGTTAAGAAATAACATTTCCCACATGTCTACTTTACATCAGCACAATTTTGGAACCAAAATTTTTTTTTGTTAGGAAGTTATAAGGGTTAAAAGTTGACCAGCGATTTCTCATTTTTACAACAAAATTTACAAAGCCATTTTTTTTAGGGACCACCTCTCATTTGAAGTCACTTTGAGGGGTCTATATGGCAGAAAATACCCAAAAGTGACACCATTCTAAAAACTGCACCCCTCAAGGTACTCAAAACCACATTCAAGAAGATTATTAACCCTTCAGGTGCTTCACAGGAACTAAAGCAACGTGGAAGGAAAAAATGAATATTTAACTTTTTAGCCACAAAAATGATCTTTTACAAACTTTTTTTTTATTTTGACAAGGGTAAAAGGAGAAAATGGACAGATAAGGTTGTTATGCAATTTCTCCTCAGTACGCCAATACCCAATATGTGGGGGAAAACCACTGTTTGGGCACACGGCAGAGCTCGTAAGGGAAGGAGCGCCGTTTGACTTTTTCAAACTAAAATTGGCTGGAATTGAGATTGGACGCCATGTCGTGTTTGGAGAGCCCCTGATGCGCCTAAACAGTGGAAACCCCCACATGTGACACCATTTTGGAAACTAGACCCCCTAAGGTACTTATCTAGATCTGTTGTGAGCACTTTAAACCCCCAAGTGTTTCACAAAAGCTTATAATGCCTGGGTGTGAAAAAAAAAAAAACAATTTTCCACAAAAATGATTTTTTAGTCCCAAATTTTTGAATTTTCCCAAGGAAATTGGACCCCAAAAGTTGTTGTCCAATTTGTCCTGAGTACGCTGATACCCCATATGTGGGGGGGGGGAAACTGTTTGGGTGCACGGCAGGGCTTGGAAAGGAAGTAGTAACGTTTTGGAATGCAGACGTTGATGGGGGTCATGTTCCGTTTGCAGTGCCCCAGATGAGCCTAAATAGTGGAAACCCCCCACAAGTGACCCCATTTTGGAAACTAGACCCCTAAGGAACTTATCTAGATCTTTGGTGAGCACTTTGAACCCCCAAGTGCTTCACACAAGTTTATAATGCCCGGGCATGAAAATAAAAAATCCTATTTTTTTCCCACAAAAATGATCTTTTAGTCACTAATTTTTTATTTTCCCAAGGGTAACAGGAGAAATTGGACCACGTAAGTTGTTGTCCAATTTGTCCTGAGTACGCTGATACCCCATATGTGGGGGGGAACCACTGTTTGGGCTCACGGCAGAGCTCGGAATGGAAGGAGCACCATTTGACTTTTTCCAACCAAAATTGGCTGGAATTGAGATTGGATGCCATGTTGCATTTGGAGAGCCCCTGATGTGCCTAAACAGTGGAAACCCCCACAAATTACCCCATTTCGGAAACTAGACCCCTAAGGAACTTTTCTAGATCTTTGGTGAGCAATTTGAACCCCCAAGTGCTTCACAGAAGTTTATAATGTAGAGCTGTAAAATTTAAAAATCATATTTTTTCCACAAAAATGATCTTTTCACCCCAATTTTTATTTTTCCAAGGGTAACAAGACTCCAAAAGTTATTGTGCAATTTGTCCTGAGTGCGCTGATACCCCATATGTGGGGGTAAACCACTGTTTGGGTGCATGGCAGAGTTTGGAAGGGAAGGAGCGCCGTCTGACTTTTTCAACGCAGAATTGGCTGGACGCCATGTCGTGTTTGGAGAGCTCCTGATCTGCCTAAACAGTGGAAACCCCCATAAATGACACCATTTTGGAAACTAGACCCTCAAGGAACTTATCTAGATGTGTGGTGAGAACTTTTAACCCCCAGGTGTTTCACTAAAGTTTATAACGTACAGCCGTAAAATAAAAAATCCTTTTTTTTTTTACAAAAATGATTTTTTCGCCCCCAATATTTTATTTTCACAAGGGTAACAGGAGAAATTGGACCCCAAAAGTTGTTGTCCAATTTGTCCTGAGTACGCTGATACCCAATATGTGGGAGAAAACTACTGTATGGGCGCACGTCAGGGCTCGGAAGGGAAGTAGTGACATTTTGGATTGCAGACTTTGATGGAATGGTCTGGGGGCGTCATGTCGCATTTGGAGAGCCCCTGATGCGCCTAAACAGTGGAAACCCCCCACAAGTGACCCCATTTTGGAAAATAGACCCCACAAGGAACTTGTCTAGATGTGTGGTGAGCACTTTGAACCCCGAAGTGCTTCACAGAAGTTTATAACGCACAGACGTAAAATAAAAAATCCTTTTTTTTTTACAAAAATGATTTTTTCGCCCCCAATATTTTATTTTCACAAGGGTAACAGGAGAAATTGGACCCCAAAAGTTGTTGTCCAATTTGTCCTGAGTACGCTGATACCCAATATGTGGGAGAAAACTACTGTATGGGCGCACGTCAGGGCTCGGAAGGGAAGTAGTGACGTTTTGGATTGCAGACTTTGATGGAATGGTCTGGGGGCGTCATGTCACATTTGGAGAGCCCTGATGCACCTATACAGTGGAAACCCCCCACAAGTGACCCCATTTTGGCAAATAGACCCCACAAGGAACTTATCTAGATGTGTGGTGAGCACTTTGAACCCCGAAGTGCTTCACAGAAGTTTATAACGTACAGCCGTAAAAATAAAAAATCTTTTTTTTTTTTACAAAAATGATTTTTTCGCCCCCAATATTTTATTTTCACAAGGGTAACAGAAGAAATTGGAACCCAAAAGTTGTTGTCCAATTTGTCCTGAGTACGCTGATACCCAATATGTGGGAGAAAACTACTGTATGGGCGCACGTCAGGGCTCGGAAGGGAAGTAGTGACGTTTTGGATTGCAGACTTTGATGGAATGGTCTGGGGGCGTCATGTCGCATTTGGAGAGCCCCTGATGCGCCTAAACAGTGGAAACCCCCCACAAGTGACCCCATTTTGGAAAATAGACCCCACAAGGAACTTGTCTAGATGTGTGGTGAGCACTTTGAACCCCGAAGTGCTTCACAGAAGTTTATAACGCACAGCCGTAAAAATAAAAAATCCTTTTTTTTTTTGCAAAAATGAATTTTTTGCCCCAATATTTTATTTTTACAAGGGTAACAGGAGAAATTGGACCCCAAAAGTTGTTGTCCAATTTGTCCTGAGTACGCTGATATCCAATATGTGGGAGAAAACTACTGTATGGGTACATGTTGGGGCTCGGAAGGGAAGTAGTGACGTTTTGGATTGCAGACTTTGATGGAATGGTCTGGGGGCGTCATGTCGCATTTGGAGAGCCCCTGATGCGCCTAAACAGTGGAAATCCCCAACAAGTGACACCATTTTGGAAAATAGACCCCACAAGGAACTTATCTAGATGTGTGGTGAGCGCTATGAAGCCCCAAGTGCTTCACAGAAGTTTATAATGTACAGCCGTAAAAACAAAAAAATAATTGTTTTTGTACAAAAATGATATTTTCGCCCCCAGTTTTTTATTTTCCCAAGGGTAGCAGAAGAAATAGGACAAATTGCACAATAACTCTTGGGGTCCAGAGTACGCTGATACCCCATATGTGGGGATAAACTACTGTTTGGACGCATGGCAGAGCTGAGAAGTGAAGGAGCACCGTTTGACTTTTTCAACGCAGAATTGGCTGGAATTGAGATCAGACGCCATGTCACATTTGGAGAGCCCCTGATGTGCCTAAACAGCGGAAACCCCCAATTCTAACTCCAACCCTAACCCCAACACACCCCTAACCCTAGTCCCAACCCTAACCACAAACCTAACCCTAACACACCCCTAATCCCAACCCTAACCCTAATCCTAACTTTAGCGCCAACCCTAACCCTAACCCTAATGGGAAAATGGAAATAAATACTTTTTTTTAATTTTATTATTTTTCCCTTACTAAGGGGGTAATAAAGGGGGGTTTGATTTACTATTTATAGCGGGTTTTTATGATTGGCAGCTGTCACGCTAAAAGACGCTTTTTATTGCAAAAATAGTTTTTGCATCATCACATTTTGAGAGCTATAATTTTTGCATATTTTGGCCCACAGAGTCATGTGAGGTCTTATTTTTTGCGGGACGAGTTGACGTTTTTATTGGTACCATTTTTGAGCACGTGACGTTTTTTGATCGCTTTTTATTTCGATTTTTGGGAGGTTAGAATGAACAAAAATCAGCAATTCATGAATTTCTTTTGGGGGAGGCGTTTATACCGTTCCACGTGTGGTAAAATTGATAAAGCAGTTTTATTCTTCGGGTCAGTACGATTATTGCGATACCTCATTTATATCATTTTTTCATGTTTTGGCGCTTTTATAGAATAAAAACAATTTTATATAAAAAATAATTATTTTTGCATCGCTTTATTCTGCGAGCTATAACTTTTTTATTTTTTCGCTGATGATGCTGTATGACGGCTCGTTTTTTGCGGGACAAGATGACGTTTTCAGCGGTACCATGTTTTTTTATATCGGTCTTTTTGATCGCGTGTTATTCCACTTTTTGTTCGGCGGTATGATAAAGCATTGATTTTTTGCTTCGTTTTTTTTATTTTTTTAAGGGGTTCACTAAAGGGGTTAACTAGTGGGACAATTTTATAGGGGGGGTCGTTACGGACGCGGCGATACAAAATATGTGTACTTTTATTGCTTTGTTTTTTTTATTTACAGGAAGAAGTGAATTTATTGGGGAATATTTTTTTTTTTTTTTATTTATTTTGGATTTTTTTTTTAAACATGTTTATTTTTTTAACTTTTTTACTTTGTCCCAGGGTGGGACATCACTGTATTTTGTCAGATCGCTGGTGTGACAGTGTGCACAGCACTCTGTCACACCAGCGATCGCTCAGGCAGTGCAGCAGGCTTCTCAGTGCCTGCTCTCAGCAGGCACTGAGGAAGCCGCCTCCCTCCAGGACCCCGGCGCCATCTTGGATCCGGGTCCTGGGAGGGAGGAAGCCCTCAGAACAGCGCGATCACATCGCGCTGCTCTGAGGGTCTCAGGGGGGCGCGCAGGGAGCCCCCACCCTGCGCGATCCTCCCCTGTGCCCCCAGTACACCGCGATCATGTTTGATCGCGGTGTGCAAGGGGTTAATGTGCCGGGAGCGGTCCGTGACCGCTCCTGACACACAGTCATGGGTGTCAGCTGTGATAATCAGCTGACACCCAGCCGCGATCGGCTGCGCTCCCCGGGCGTCCGATCGCACGAGACGTACTATCCCGTCCATGGTCATACGGGCCCAGGTACCATGGACGGGATAGTACGTCCGATGGCAGTAAGGGGTTAAAGCTATTGCAGCTCCAAAGGACCCCCAGCAGGGACATTATCATTAAACAAAATTAAATATAAAACATAAAAGAAACATGCACACACACCGACACACACTCACACACCCCCCCAAAAAAAAAGAAAAAAGGCCTCACCTGGCCATACATACAACACAACCTATACATACACACTACTATATACACTACTATATACACAATTAAGACATGCAAAAAATTTTATTTTTTTTTTATTTATTTTTTTTCCTTTTTTCCCCCCCACCACACCACAGGTCCATGAGTTCATGCCCTTTTCACAGCAATCTTGACGGGTCCATGAAAGTTTATGCCCTTAGAAATTTTTCGGGTCCATGGCAAGTTCCATGCCCTCCCCCCCACACAAACACCCCCACCCAACCTAAACTACACCCCCCCAAACATATAACTATTTACACTTATATACAAAACATTACATTAACAGACCTACCACACAAAAACACTACATTACATTACTTTACTTTAACCACATTACATTACTTTACTTTAACCACAATATTATAAACATTAACACTATACACTGACCACATAACTTGCAAGGCCCAAGTTCAGCGCCTGCAAGCCCAATATCCATTATTTCCTGAATTTACAAAACAAAAAGCTAAGTGTGCCACACACCAGCCCACCACCGGGAAACTGGAGTTCTAAGAGGCCCCATCCCTAACCACCAACACACGCACCCTGTCCCTCACCAACTAAATCTGACCCTAAAAGAAAAGAAACTGACCCTAACTATCCCTACCTGTCCCTACGTATCCCTACTCTACCTAGCTTATCAAAACTAACTATCTAGCTATCCCTAAACTGGCCCTCCCTGTCCCTATCTGTCCCTACTTTTCTCTCCCTCAACACCCACACCACCTTATCTTACCCTACCAACAATCACACACAGACCAGCTCTCCCTAGGGCACGTTAAAGGAGAAACCCCTCCAAAGCCAAAAGGCCCTCCTCGCACCCAGCTTCTCGAACTCCAAAGAGCGCACCTTCCCCAGGTCACCCAAGATGTTTCTAACCACCTCATCCTGGGGGAGGACTTTCCGCTGCGTGGAAACTAAACACCGTGCACTCCAAGTGTGGAACCTAATGACTACACTAGCTAAGAATAAAGTGCTCCGTTCTCGGCCACCCAGGGATCTGAATGCCCCATAAGCCCACTCCGGATAAGAAAGGGACGCCAGCCTATGGAAGCACCCACCCTGTTGTAGACCCCTGTATTAAAGGGACACTGAAGGAGGAAGTGCTCCATGCTTTCCAACATGTCGCCACACTCCTCACAGGGACAACCCTGATCATCGGAGCTCCTGCACTTCAGGTTGTCCCTTACATACAGCCTCCCATGGAAGCAGCGCCAGGCCAAGTCCCAAAACTTCAAGGGGATCCGCTTGGAATGTAATAACCCAAGCCCAACCTCCAGATCCCGGCCTGGGCAATCCTTGAGCACCAGGGGCTTCTGGAAATGGGTCAACAGAACCCTGCTGTCAAGGAATTTCCTCGACATGGTCCTGATTTCCCACATTCCCAAACCCCACCGGCGGATCACCTTCAGAACCGGGGTAGCATAAGCCGGGAGATGTCCGTGTGGTGTGCGCAGGTCCTTCACCTGCCCTCCTGTCTCCCATTCCTGGAAGAAAAGCCGAAACCAACCCCTGCAGGAGAATACCCACGGAGGAGCCCTCTCTGAATAGAGGTTGGCAACAATGATCTTAAGAAAGGTGTTTATCAGAAACACCACCGGGTTGACCGTACCCAACCCACCTAGTCTCCTCGTGCGGTACGTGACCTCTCTTAATTAGGTTAAGCCTGTTCCCCCATAACAGCTGGAAGAACAGGCTATAGACCCGTGTCCAGAGAAGTTCTGGCAAGACGCAGACACTGCCCAGGTATATTAACAAGGGAAGCAGAAAGCCTTTGGCCAAGTTGACCCTTTCCCTCAGGGTTAAAGACCAACCCTTCCACTGGTCCACCTTTTGGGCGGCGATCTTAAGTCTGCCCTCCCAATTTTGCTGGGGGTAGTCCCCGGGGCTAAATTCGATGCCTAGGATTTTGGCGGAGGTCTGGGGCCCTGGTAGGGTGTCCGGGAGATCAAAACTAGGATCTCCCCCTCCCAGCCAGAGACTTTCGCACTTTTCCCGGTTGATCATGGACCCGGATGCCTCCGAGTAGCGCTCGACCTCAGACATGACCCAATCCGCCTCCTCTCTCGAGGACACAAAGAGGGAGACGTCGTCAGCGTACGCTACCACCCTCAGAGTGGCCCCCGGCTCCGCCCGGTCCATCCCGACTCCCACCAACGGTCCATGATCTACCCTCAAGAATGGATCGATCGCGAACACGTATAAAAGTGGGCTCAGAGGACAACCCTGGTGGACCCCGGAACTCACCTCAAAAGGGTGACCAACCCAACCGTTCACGAGTGGAAAAGTCTCAGCCCCCTGGTATAAGGTCTCTAACCAATTTACAAACCTCCCAGGCAGACCGTACCTCAAAAGAACAGACCAGAGGTACTCGTGATTCACCCGGTCAAAGGCCTTCGCTTGATCTAAGGACAGAAAGTACCCCTTCCAGTGACCCGCCCTGCCCTGCTCCACTGCCTCTCGGACACCGAGCACAGCACTAAAAGTACTGCGGCCTGGAACAGAGCAGTGCTGAGCCCCCGAAAGGAGCTGGGGTGCAAACTTCACCAGCCGATTAAACAGCACCTTTGCCAGAACCTTCCGGTCCACATTAGAAGCGCTATGGGACGCCAGTTCTCAATACGGGATGAGTCCTTTCCCTTTGATAGGATAATAAGGGCTGACCTCCTCATTGAGCTGGGAAGAGCACCCGAGGAAAGGCACTCATTAAACACCTCAGTCAAGAGGGGGACCAAGGAGTCCCTAAAGGTCTTGTAAAACTCGGATGCTAAGCCATCCGGACCTGGCGATTTTTTGGGCCGAAGCCCATCAATGGCCAGTCTCACTTCCTCTTCCCTGATTGCCACTACCAAAACATCAAGAGAGGGGTCATCTCCTGGCTCAGGAATGGTCTCAGCCAGGAAAGCCGACATCCCGTCTCGATCCAGATCCCTCTTTTCCAAGAGGCATGAGTAAAAGGATCTGACCACCTCCAGGATCCCTGATTTGGATCGGTTCAGGGAACCCGTACTGTCGATCAGTCCTGTCACCATCTTACAATTCACTGACATCTTACAGTTTCTGTAAGGGTCGGGCGAGCGGTACCTCCCGAAATCCCTCTCAAAAACCAAAGATGTGTGCCTATCATACTGACACCTCTTGAGCAAAGACTTCACCCTGGAGATCTCCTCATGGTCACCCCAGTCGAGACGATATGCTTGAGTTTCCTCCTCAAGGCCTGATACAAGCGGTACCTGTTCAGACTCCTGAGGCTCAAGAGCTGACGGAAGAACCCCGCCACCCTCTCTTTGAAGATCTCCTACCACTCAGACTTACTGCTACAGAGATCCAAAAGCGGTACCTGGCTCTGAAGAAATTCCTCACAGGATTGTCTCACTACCGCTTCTTCCAAGAGGGATGAATTCAGCTTCCACAGCCCTCTTCCCATCCGGGGTGTCTCTGTAACATTCAGAGAAAAGAAAATTAAACAGTGATCGGAGAATTCCACCTCAACGGCGGACACTGCAGAAAAGATGGCATCCTCCTTCAAAAAAAACCTATCTATCCTAGACCTACAGCTACCTCTATGAAAGGTGAAACCCCCGTGACCTGGGGTGTGCCGGATGTGGACATCCACCAGACGAGCTTCGCTAGCTAAACTATTTAATGCTGTACTATCATAAGCCAGGTGGCCACCAGGGCCCCTCCTATCACGGGATCTTGTAATGGTGTTAAAATCCCCACCGAAGACCACCTGCCGGCTCGTAAAAAAAAAGGGCTAGATCTTCATGAAGAGACATTTGCGGTCCCACTTAGATTGTGGGCCATAGATGTTTATGAGCCGAAGCTCCTGTCCCCTCATGAAAACGTCTAAGACCAGGCACCTCCCCATTTCTATCTCAATAACCCGTCGGCATTCCACCTCCGCAGTCTTAAAAAGGACCGCCACCCTGCTATACGGCTCGGCCGCAAGAGACCAGTATGAGGGCCCACACCTCCACTCCCTCCTGGCTTTATGGATGGCCCCCATGTCCGTTAGTCTGGCCTCTTGCAAAAACAAAATTTCAGCCTCAAATCGGGTGAAAAAATCAAAGGCCGCAAATCTGGCCGCATCTGACTTAATACTGGTGACATTAATGGACGCCAGAGTCAACGGGGTGAGTTCCGCCATCATGGGTGATTGGGTTAGATGGCCTTCTTCTTCCCCACCCCGTCTTTCCCATCTTTCCCCTCCGAAGAGGGGTCTGATCCCTTCCGTTTTAGGGAAGACGAGGTATCCATCCCCATGGTCTCCTTGCCTCCGGGCTCCAGGTCTTTCCCCCCCCAGAGGAAACAGCGTCCCCTGGGGGACGGACTCCGCCATCCCGTGAAGGCACCCCAGATGCCGCCCCCGGCTCCTCGCCCCGACCTCCGTCCCAGCAGGGTCGTCGAGGGCTTGGTACCGGTTGGAGAGGGCGATCAGAGGGGAGCTGGTGAGCCCTTCCGTTGGCATACTTACGGTCGGGGGAGGAGGTTTGGAAGGCTTAACCACTTTCTTCTTCCTCCTTCCGGTACGCTTTTTATTACCCTTCTCTACTGTAGGCTGATCCGTGACCTCCTCATCCACACTTTCATATTGGGAGGAGTTGTCGGAGTCAGTCAGGTTTTCCTCTCTTTCTATCCTCCTGATCTCCTCGCATACCTCTTCCCCCCGGGGCCTCAGAGACACCGGCCTAGAGGGGGGGGGCAGGTATCCCCCCAGTTGCCTGAGGCTCTCCCCGCCCCTCACCCCCGTGGCGCTTTTCCTGTCTCCTCTGGTAAGAGGGACCTCTATTGGCCTTGTCCTTCCTCACTGGCCCCTTAGCCCCTCTCCCGCCACCACCACCTGCCACAGCAGAGGTCGCGCCGCCAGGGGTTGCCCCCTCACGGTCTCCCCCCACCGGGCCTGCAGCGGCATTGGTAAAGGAGCGAGGGCAGCGGCTATACGGGTGACCTACGTCACCACACAGGTGGCACCGAATGTCCTTGCAAGATGCGGCGAGATGACCTACCCCACCACACAAGGCACATTTCTGCACCTTGCAGCTTGCGCTGAAGTGGCGGGGATCACCGCACTTGTGGCAGACCTTCGGCTGCCCCTGGTAGAAGACCAGGATCCTGTCCCTCCCTAGGAACGCCAAGGAAGGGATGTGGGTGACGGTACCCCCTGAGACCTTCAACTTCATCATGAAGGTCCAGCCCCCCGACCAGATACCGAACTCGTCCCGATTTTTTTTGGGGACGTCCGTGACTTCCCTGAGTCGCCCGTAGCAGGGCCTGTGGGGTACTCGGCACCGAGCCCGTTCACTTCAATGGGGGATGTCACGGGTAACACAGCTCGGTCCGTGGCCCTGGGGCTCACCTCAAATGTGGGATATTTACAGGGGAATAAAGTATTTACAGTTTGTTCGTGACGCCACCTGTGGTACCTGGTCAGGGTGACCAGCGCTGCAGGGTAGATCCACTGAGGGGTTGTTACTGGGCAGCAAGGTGTTAAGTCTCCCACAGGCAAGACTGGGTCCCTCAGGGTAGATGGCGGTGTAGGGGTGCAGGATGGAGAAGGGGCTTTTCAGCCGCAGGAGCAATAAGGCAGACACACACACGAAAGTCTCTTTCTGTACCTTTACTGATGGTAGTTGCAGGCACGTCCTGGGAAGCTGGTAGGGTGGAGGATGCACGTCCAGTAATCCCACTGAGTAGGTGTAGGGCCTCCGTACTCCTGTATGTGTGAGTTTCTGACCTGTATGAAACGAAGTCTAACTCTGTCTTTTCGTATACGCCCGGCTGACTTTGTGGTGGAGCCTTCTCTTGGATAGAACTTAGTCTCTAATGGTTGCGCTGACCAGATTCCTGTTCTTCCTGACCCCGGTTACGTATCAGCACTTGTGGGCCCCTGCGACTTGAAGTCCCACAGGGTCTCCGGTATCTCCTACTAGTCGTGTAGATGCTAGCAAGCCGGACCCGGTGTCCAGTTGTTCAGAGTAGAGGTAAGCGATCAATGCTGTTTCAACCTATGTCACTCTCTTTTCCCTTCCACTCGCCTTTCGTCCTACTCCGACCCTTAACATAAGCACACTAGCAGTAGATAGCTGTTTCTTCCTTCTCTTCACCGCTCTCAAAGCGTCGGCACGCTTGCTCACTGAAACTACACTCAGTTGACTCAGTTCTGACCAGGCTGAAGTGGCTATCTTCCTCCACTATTACTGGCCTCCACACAGTGAACTAAGCTCAAGCTGTAGTCTTCAGTCTTTCAATCACTGCTGTTCCCTTTCCCTCTTCCTTTCTAACGCTCAGTCTGAAGCAGCTATCTGACCTTCCGTCTAACTGATCTATGCACACTTCTTTGAGCTAACTTTCCATCTTCTAAGGGAATTAACAGTCTTTCAACGTTCTGGGGTAACTCTCCCTCTCAGCTCATCTGAGGTAAACTAACTGCTGAGCCTTCACTACCCTTATATATACATACTCTTCAAGGGCTCCCTCTGGTGGCTCCAGGGAATAGTGAAGATGTGAATGAATATCAGGTGCGTGTGGGTTTACCTTCGGTGCATCCTCCTGGGTAAATGTGGCTCCAAGCGCAGCTGGGCTACACATCCCCCCCTAGTTATCATCAGCACTCCCGGGCTGAAAGAAATAATTTTATATAAACATTAACATAACATTAACTCTTCCCTTGCGGGAGGTGAGGACTCTTTAAACGTTACAATAAATACAAATACACTTTTAATACAAGTAGCAAAGTAGAAAATACTTCAAAGTGCAAATTCACAGGATTCTTGTGGAAGACCCGTTCAAAACCTCCCACGGTGGTCCCGGGTGGCTGCAGGACTTCCCTTTTGCAGACCTCACTCTAGGCCACACCACACGGGTTTTTCTTCTGAGGTAGTGGTTTACGTAAAACCAAGATGGGGCACCAAGTGCCAACTATTTACATCACAGTTATTGGGCTGGCAAAGTCCTCAGCCGAAGACATAAGAAAACCACATTACCCAACTGGGGTATACTAAGCATCAATCATGAATATAGTAATTCCCTTAACCCCTTCCCGACCCATGACGCCACGTAGGCGTCATGAAAGTCAGTGCCAATCCGACCCATGACGCCTATGTGGCGTCATGAAAGGATCGCGTCCCTGCGGGCCGGGTGACCGGGGTCACTGAAAGGTCACCCGACCCGCCGGCACAGGACCCTTTGTGCTTCACCACAGGGGGGTTGGCTTAACCCCCCCGTGGCCACGATCGCTCTGATTGGCTGTTAAAAGTGAAACAGCCAATCAGAGCAATCTGTAATATTTCACCAATATAATTGGTGAAATATTACAATCCAGCCATGGCCGATGCTGCAATAGCATCTGCCATGGCTGGACACCGAGCCCTGACCCCCCCACACGGATTCACGGCGGCGATCGGCCGCCGCCACCGAAAGATGGCAGCGGTCGGTCACCGCCGTCACTAAAAGCACCCCTCGTCCTGGCCTCCGCTGCCCCCACCTTCCGATCCCCCCCCCCTCACTTCCGACCCCCATACTCACCTCTCCCGGTCCACCGATGTCCCTGGATCCTTCCCGGCGCTGCCCGGGATTCTTCATGGGCGCCGCCATCTTGGAAAATGGCGGGCGCATGCGCAGTGCGCCCGCCGGCCGGCGCGTGCGCAGTGCGCCCTGCATAGTCAAAAAATTTATTTTGATCACTGTGATAAACTGTCACATGATCAAAATAAAAAAAAGTAAGTGAACCCCCCCTGTCATAGGTAGGGACAAATAATAAAGAATTTTTTTTTTTTTCCTATTAGGCCCTGTGCACACGTTGCGGATTTTGCTGCGGATCCGCAGCTGATTTCGCTGCTGATCCGCAGCGGATTTCGCTGCTGCTGATTCGCGCGATCGCTGATCCGCAGCGGATTTCGCTGCTGATCCGCAGCTGATTTCGCTGCTGATCCGCAGCTGATTTCGCTGCTGATCCCGCTGATTCGCTGCGATCGCTGATTTCGCTGCTGATCCGCAGCTGATTTCGCTGCTGATCCGCAGCTGATTTCGCTGCTGATCCGCAGCTGATTTCGCTGCGGATCCGCAGCGGATTTGGCGCTGCGGATTCACAGCAGATCCAGAAACCATGTACAGTACAATGCAAATAAATGGTAAAAAAAAACGCTGTGCACATGCTGCAGATTTTTCAGCGCAGATTTGCTGCGGTTTTAAATCCGCAGCATGTCAATTCTTTGTGCGGATTCCGCAGCGATTTTACACCTATTCCATTATAGGCGTAAAACCGCAGAGAAAAACCGCAGCAAATCCGCGCTAAATACGCAGGTAAAAGGCAGGTCGTTTTACCTGCGGATTTTAGATTTTAGAAAAATCCGCAAGTGAATCCGCAACGTGTGCACGGGGCCTTAGGGTCAGGCTGGGTTCATATTGCATTATGGCAGTCCGTTAGATGGACTGCGTTTCACCGCGGTATAACGCGGTGTAACGCAGTCCGTTAACGCTGCCATTCACCCCATTTGTGTGCGCATCGCAACGCATGCCATGAAGCGGCATGCGTTCGCGACGTGTCGTCATTCAGTGACGGAGCCTTGGACGCAGGCTGCAGCGTCTGGGCTCCATCACCGCTAGCACAGATGAATCATCGCTGATTCCTCTGCACTAGCGGTATAGCATAACGCGATCGCGTTATGCTATACCGTTACCAGCCCGTCAACGCTACGTGTTGAACGGGCTGGTAAAACGCAATATGAACCCAGCCTTAGGGTTAGAACTAGGGTTAGGGTTAGAACTAGGGTAAGGGTTGGAATTAGGGTTAGGGTTGGAATTAGGGTTAGGGTTGGGATTAGGGTTAGGGTTGGGATAAGCGTTAGGGTGTTTTGGGGTTAGGGTTGGGATTAGGGTTAGGCTTGTGGTTAGGTTTATGGTTAGAGTTGGGATTAGGGTTAGGGGTGTGTTGGGGTTAGGGTTATGGTTAGGGTTTGTATTAGGTTAGGGGTGTGTAGGGGTTAGGGTTGGGGTTAGGGTGTGTTGGGGTTAGGGTTGGAGTTAGAATTGAGGGGTTTCCACTATTTAGGTACATCAGGGGGTCTCCATACGCGACATGGCGCCAACATTGATTCCTGCAAATTTTGCGTTCAAAAAGTCAAACAGTGCTCCCTTTATTCCAAGCCCCGACGTGTGCCCAAACAGTGGTTTACCCCCACATATGGGGTATCAGCGTACTCGGGAAAAATTGCACAACAACTTTGGGGGTCTAATTTCTCTTGTTACTGTTGGGAAAAAAAATTGGGGACTAAAAAAGTTATTTTTGTGGAAAAAAAATGATTTTTTATTTTCACGGCTCTGCGTTATAAACTTCTGTGAAGAACTTGGGGGTTCAAAGTGCTCACCACACATCTAGATAAGTTCCTTGCGGGGTCTAGTTTCCAAAATGGGGTCACTTGTGGGGAGTTTATACTGTTTAGGCACATCAGGGACTCTGCAAACGTAACATGACGCCCGCAGACCATTCCATCAAGTTGGCATTTCAAAACGTCACTACTTCCCTTCCGAGCCCCGAAGTGTGCCCATACAGTAGTTTTCTCCCACATATGGGATATCAGCGTACTCAGGACAAATTGGACAACAACTTTTGAGGTCTAATTTCTCCTGTTACCCTTGGGAAAAATAAAAAATTGGGGACTAAAAGATCATGTTTGTGGAAAAAATATGATTTTTTTATTTTCATGGCCCAGCGTTATAAACTTCTGTGTAGCCCTTGGGGGTTCAAAGTGCTCACTACACATCTAGATAAGCTCCTTGGGGGGTCTAGTTTCCAAAATGGGGTCACTTGTGGGGGGTTTCTACTGTTTAGGCACATCAGGGGCTCTGCAAACGCAACATGACGCCCACAGAACATTCCATCAAGTCTGCATTCCAAAATGGCGCTCCTTCCCTTCTGTGCTCTCCCATGCGCCAAAACAGTGGTTCCCCCCCACATATGGGGTACCAGTGTACTCAGGACAAACTGTACAACAACTTTTGTGGTCCAATTTCTCCTGTTACCCTTGTGAAAATAAAAAATTGCGGGTTAAAAAAATCAGTTTTTGAGGAAAAAATAGGATTTTTTATTTTCATGCCGGCATTACAAACTTCTGTGAAGCACGTGGGGGTTCAAGGTGCTCACCACACATCTAGTTAAGTTCCTTGAGGGGTCTAGTTTACAAAATGTGGTCACTTGTGGGGGGTTTCTACTGTTTAGGCACATCAGGGGCTCTGCCCGCCCGCAGACCATTCCATCAAGTCGACATTTCAAAGCGTCACTACATCCCTTCCAAGCCCTGACGTGTGCCCAAACAGTGGTTCTCCCCCACATGTGAGGTACTAGCGTACTTAGGACAAATTAGACAACAACTTTTGGGGTCCAATTTCTCCTGTAACCATTGTGAAAATAAAAAATATGGGGCTAAATAATCATTTTTTGAGAAAAAAAAAGATTTTTTATTTTCACGGCTCTGCGTTATAAACTTTTGTGAAGCACCTGGGGGTTCAAAGTGCTCACTGTGCATCTGCATAAGTTTCTTAGGGGGTCTAGTTTCCAAAATGGGGTCATTTGTGGGGGAGCTCCAAAGTTTAGGCATACAGGGGCTCTCCAAACATGACATGGTGTCCGCTAACGACTGGAGCTAATTTTCCATTCAAAAAGTCAAATGGCGCTCCTTCCCTTCTGAGCCCTGCCGTGCGCCCAAACAGTGGTTTTGACCACATATGAGGTATCGGTGTACTCAGGAGAAATTGCCCAACAAATTTTAGGATCCATTTTATCCTGTTGCCCATGTGAAAATGAAAAAACTGAGGCTAAAAAAATTTTTGTGAAAAAAAAAGTACTTATTTTTTTTACGGATCAATTTGTGAAGCACCTGGGGTTCAAAGTGCTCACTCTGCATCTAGATAAGTTCCTTGGGGGTCTAGTTTCCAAAATGGGGTCACTTGTGGGGAGCTCCAAGTTTAGGCACACAGGGACTCTCCAAATGCGACATGGCAACCGCTAAAATTCCAGCATATTTTCCATTCAAAAATTCAAATGGCGCTCCTTCCCTTCTGAGCCCTGCCGTGCGCCCAAACAGTGGTTTATGACCACATATGAGGTATCGTGTACTCAGGAGAAATTGCCCAACAAATTTTAGGATCCATTTTATCCTGTTGCCCATGTGAAAATGAAAAAACTGAGGCTAAAAGAAATTTTTGTGAAAAAAAAAGTACTTTCTTTTTTTTATGGATCAATTTGTGAAGCACCTGGGGTTCAAAGTGCTCACTCTGCATCTAGATAAGTTCCTTGGGGGGTCTAGTTTCCAAAATGGGGTCACTTGTGGGAGAGCTCCAATGTTTAGGCACACAGGGACTCTCCAAATGCGACATGGCAACCGCTAAATATTCCAGCATATTTTCTATTCAAAAAGTCAAATGGCGCTCCTTCCCTTCTGAGCCCTGCCGTGCGCCCAAACAGTGGTTTATGATCACATATGAGGTATCTGTGTACTCAGGAGAAATTGCCCAACAAATTTTAGGGTCCATTTTATCCTGTTGCCCATGCAAAAATGAAAAAATTGATGCTAAAAGAAAAATTTTGTTGGAAAAATTAAAATGTCCATTTTTTCCTTCCACGTTGCTTTAGTTCCTGTGAAGCACCTGAAGGGTTAATAATCTTCTTGAGTGTAGTTTTGAGTAGCTTGAGGGTGCAGTTTTTATAATGGTGTCACTTTTGGGTATTTTCTGCCATATAGACCCCTCAAAGTGACTTCAAATGTGAGGTGGTCCCTAAAAAAAATGGTTTTGTAAATTTTGCTGTAAAAATGAGAAATCGCTGGTCAACTTTTAACCCTTATAACTTCCTAACAAAAAAAAAATGTTGTTCCCAAAATTGTGCTGATGTAAAGTAGACATGTGGGAAATGTTATTTATTAACTGTCACATAACTCTCTGGTTTAACAGAATAAAAATTCAAAATTTGAAAATTGCGAAATTTTCAAAATTTTGGACAAAGTTCCATTTTTTTCACAAATAAACGCAAAAATTATCGACCTAAATTTACCACTAACATGAAGCCAAATATGTCACGAAAAAACAGTCTCAGAATCGCTAGGATCCGTTGAAGCGTTCCTGAGTTATTACCTCATAAAGGGACACTGGTCAGAATTGCAAAAAATGGCCAGGTCATTTAGGTCAAAATAGGCTGGGTCATGAAGGGGTTAAATGATGGCATATGCTTATATTCCAAACTCAGGTCAACATTGAATACCATACCCCAGTACTAATTAAAGTAATGCAGGTCAAAAGAGTTTTTTTATAGAAAAATAACAAATTTTATTACAAACAAACTAAAATTACATCAAATCACAGAGCAACTCACTAAGCAGGCAAAATGGACAGAGGAGTAATTTCAAGACCCAGTGATACAAATGTGATCCAGCTATACATTTAACAGCTACAAAATATAAGGGTTATTAATAATAATAACCCTTATATTTTGTAGCTGTTAAATGTATAGTAAGATTATGCTTGAAGGCAATATAATAAGTGCCACTTTCTAGATGACTTAGTGGGGTGATTCATTATGACATGTTTTAATATTTAACAGATGGTTGATAAAAAATTCAAATTTTTGTATACAAGAAGTAAAGATATAAATAACCATGCTGTTGATGTATTAAGATACTAATCTGTGAGTTACTGGATCACATTTGTATCACTGGGTCTTGAAATTACTCCTCTGTCCATTTTGCCTGCTTAGTGAGTTGCTCTGTGATTTGATGTAATTTTAGTTTGTTTGTAATAAAATTTGTTATTTTTCTATAAAAAAAACTCTTTTGACCTGCATTACTTTAATTAGTACTGGGGTATGCTAAGCATCAATCATGTAAACTCTTTCACATTATATCACCATAAAGTGCAACTTCTCTACATAACATTTCTGGCAACTTTTTACAATACAGTAAACCCTGTCCGGTCCTACTGGTCTTCATCAGCGAACATTGCAGCATCTTCCATACCTGGGGCTGGAAGCACACTGTGGGTTCTGAATCGCATCACCATTAAATCATGTCCTGCTACCGGTGTCTGGGTAGCCACAGTTCTCTTTTCAGTTTTCTTACGATTGCCTGGAGGCCTGACAGGTGCCTCTCCTAGGCTTGATCTCTGCTGCGTGCTCAAGCATGACTCAGCAGGGAACGCTCTAGCAGTCGCTGCGCTCTGCAGCGTTTCAGAGTGTGACGCAGGTGCGCGGCCGGGCGCTGGTGTGGCTGGGGCCTGGGTCACAGAGACACGGGGCGCGTTTCCTGCTTCAGGGACCTTCGGTGCATCCTCCTGGGTAAATGTGGCTCCAAGCGCAGCTGGGCTACACATCCCCATAACGGGAAAGCCACGTCATGATGTCAACGCCGGAGAATGACTCGTTACAAGTCACCACGGTCACTCTCTTAACGGCATTTTGGTGAGACAACGCCTGTACGGCGAAGTCTCGCCATCCGGGCTCCCCCTTCACCAGCTCGTAATTCGACCAGAAGAGCTCTAGCCCCTCCGGCCGGACGAAACTGATGTCGAAGAATAGGGTGGCCGAGGGATGGATCAGGGCAAAGATGTCCGTCGCCCTGAAGCCCATCTTCAGGAGGAGCTCCACCACCCTACTCCTGGGTGGGCAAGCTTCACCGCCCCCTCCAGCGAAGACGGACCACATTCCTCCTGGCCGACCCTTGCCCGGCTGTCGGGAGGGACCAAATGGTTTCCCCCTCCCTTCTATCTTGGAAGGCGGCCAGGCCATGTCTCTCCAACCAGAAAGACAAGTCCACCTCTCTTCCCTCTACATTGACCGACCACTCTCCTTTTTTAAGGGCCTCCAGAAAACGGCGGTGCAAAACGCCGTTCCCAGAGTCCGGAGCAAGGAGACCCCCCGAGAACCCCCCGGAGCCCCAGCCAAACCCCCGCAAAAGAACGGGTCTCACTGCTGGGGGGCCAGATGGGCCAGCCCCTCCCTCACCGCCCGTGCTCCCACTTACACCAACACTCACTCCCTCCGTATTCACTCCCACATCCACGTCACTTACCTCATACCATTCACCTCAGCCAATTCATCAAAATTATCAATATTATTTTTCTTGCAGATTAGTTTTTTACCTGTTGGGGTCCCTGGCTGATCGGTGCTCTGCCCCGTATTGCTTTTGCCCAGGAGTACTGCCGCCCCTTTACGAGCCACAGAACAGAGCCCACTTAGTAAGCTCTGCCTGGGCTCAGGAGCAGCAGCACTTCCCGGGCTCTCTGGCTCCATTTTTTTTGTTGTTACATTTGGGGCAGGGCCGGGCTCTGCCTCTGCACCCTGCCCCCCACTGGAAACCTGAGCTGGCTTCTCTTGGGGCACCGGAGCCCCCGCACCACCAGATGGAGGTAAGTGGGCTGGGGACCCCGGCAACCCCTTGCCAGTTTTCTCGGGCATGATTTTTTTGGTGTTATTTTTGTGGGTGGGACAGAAGGCAGCGGGCCCGCCGAGGCCACGCCCCCCCGCTGGTCACGGCCATGGCGGGTAGAGCGAAGTCCGAAAGGCCACGCCCCCCGCCAGCCATGAGCACAGCGAGCGGAGCTGCAGCCGCCGAGGCCACGCCCTCACCGCCAGCCGCAGTCATAGCGGGTGGAGCAGTAGATTGCAAGGCTACGCCCCTCCCGCCAGACTCGACAGTAGCGGGTGGGACAGCGGCCGAGGAGGACACGCCCCCCTCGCTGGCCACCACCGCCCTCTTATGCCCACCACTCACTTTTTGCAAGGTCGGTTACTCCCCCTCGGCGCCCAGCGGCGGCGGAGCCCCCGGCGCGGATCCCTTATTGGATCTACGCGCAGAGGACCCCGACCCTGCCGCGGACACCGCCAGGGGAGCGACCAACAGCTTACATTTTTTAACTTGCTGCCTTACGGCAGACTCCGCCCCCTTTCTTGGTCTCTGGACCCCCAAAAGTGATCCAGTCTTTGCGAATCCGTGTGTGGGGGGCCCAGAGACCCCAGCTCTCGCCGCCGGAGATGCGGCTCCGGCTGTACCGACTCCAGGTGCCGGGCCAGCCCCCGCTGCCACAGAGGACTGGGCCCGAGCACCACCACCATCAACAACACCGGCACCGACACTCTCCATATCGCTGCCCGAGTCCAAGCTGCCACCACTAGGCATGGCACCCAGACCCGGCAGACTCTTCTCTACCCGCTCCCTCGCTGCGGACCCACCACAGGGCCCGAGCGGGTGGGTAGCGGGTTCCACACAACGGGACAGGGGGGCTCCAGGAAGGGGAGCATAGACGAATTTGTCTGTGGTGGTGATGGCTTTTTTTTTGCTTTTCTTCCCCTTCCCGGTTGCCTCATCCTCGCAGATCTCATCCCCAAACAACAGCTCGCCAAACCGTGCTGGGGACTCGATCTGCCGCACTTGTTGCAGGATGAGGCAGCCCCCCTCACTGCTGATACCACTCCCTCCATCCTACCCCTCGCTCCCACTTTCCTCCGAACTACTGGAGTCCGGTGGGAGGGCCACTTGCTCAGGGGCTATCCCGCTGCATGATACCTGGGCGTTTACACTCACCAGGTCTTCAGGTGGGACTGGCGCAGATGCCTCATAGCCGCCATCTTCCTCCTTCTCCTCCACCTGGCTGGGGCCTCCTGACCCCCCCAGGAGACCCACCGGTCAGGGCCCTGAACCGGTCGTCGTTTTTGAGCTTCTCCTCGAAAGGGCCGCTCCCAGCCAGGATCTCTACCCTCCGTTGTTCCAGATCTGTAATGGACCCCTTCAGCCTCTGCACCGTGGCGGTGACCTCTGCTCTCCTTGAGGCAGGGAGCTTGTTCTTCGCCATGATGCGTGCTCCCTTCAACTCCTCCCGGAGTCTCCTCAGCTGTTTGGCGCCTCCTCGTATTCACAGAGGTGCGCGTGGATGCGGGAGCCATAGGTGGTGACAGGCTCCCCCGCCGCCTTGGAGCCCCAGATGTTGGGGGGCTCCACCACCGCACCTCCGCTGGCCGCCTCTCCTCCTCCTCCAGGAGGAGGAACCGCCACGGTCCCGGCCTCGGGGGTCTTGGTTCCTGGGGTCTTGCGGCCCCCCGAGGGCTTTTTCCTCGCCATCTTCCCTGGGACCGGCTAGATGGTATGGCCTCCTGCTGGTATGTGAGGCCTCCCACCCCCAGCCGCCTTGCTGGAGGGTGGGAGCCGGCGCTCGGTCCCAGGGATAAGTGTCTCTCTCTGGGAAGGTAGGCAGGTAGACCAGGGAAAAAAAAATCCTCCCTTTGCACAGAGATCTCTCCAAGCAGCTGCAGACACCCAGCACACGTCTAGCTCCGCCCCTTCCTGTGGGATGGTCCAGAGCTGCACTCACTGTTCTGCTGGTGCAGTCACTGTGTATATACATTACATTACTGATCCTGAGTTACCTCTTGTATTATAATCCAGAGCTGCACTCACTATTCTGCTGGTGCAGTCACTGTGTACATTACATTACTGATCCTGAGTTACCTCCTGTATTATACTCCAGAGCTGCACTCACTATTCTGTTGGTGCAGTCACTGTGTACATACATTACATTACTGATCCTGAGTTACATCCTGTAGCTCTTTTTATTATAAAAAATATAAACAATACATACCGTAATAAATTTCAAACTATACATAAATGAACATTGCTAAGATAAATAACAGAAACAAAAGAAACCAGCTTCAAAACAAAATTAAACCAAAAAGTCCAGAGTCCCTTTTCACAGCAAACTTGATGGGTCCATGAAAGTTTATGCCCTTAGAAAATTTTTCGGGTCCATGGCAAGTTCCATGCCCCCCCACACAAACACCCCCACCCGACCTAAACTACACCCCCCCAAACATATAACTATTTACACTTATATACAAAACATTACATTAACAGACCTACCACACAAAACACTACATTACATTACTTTACTTTAACCACATTACATTACTTTATTTTAACCACAACATTATAAACATTTACACTGTACACTGACCACATAACTTGCAAGGCCCAAGTTCAGCGCCTGCAAGCCCAATATCCATTATTTCCTGAATTTACAAAACAAAAAGCTAAATGTGCCACACACCAGCCCACCACCGGGAAACTGGAGTTCTAAGAGGCCCCATCCCTAACCACCAACACACGCACCCTGTCCCTCACCAACTAAATCTGACCCTAAAAGAAAAGAAACTGACCCTAACTATCCCTACCTGCCCCTACCTATCCCTACTCTACCTAGCTTATCAAAACTAACTATCTAGCTATCCCTAAACTGGCCCTCCCTGTCCCTATCTGTCCCTACTTTTCTCTCCCTCAACACCCACACCACCTTATCTTACCCTACCAACAATCTCACACAGACCAGCTCTCCCTAAGGCACGTTAAAGGAGAAACCCCTCCAAAGCCAAGAGGCCCTCCTCGCGCCCAGCCTCTTGAACTCCAAAGAGCGCACCTTCCCCAGGTCACCCAAGATGTTTCTAACCACCTCATCCTGGGGGAGGACTTTCCGCTGCATGGAAACTAAACACCGTGCACTCCAAGTGTGGAACCTAATGACTACACTAGCTAGGAATAAAGTGCTCCGTTCTCGGCCACCCAGGGATCTGAATGCCCCATAAGCCCACTCCGGATAAGAAAGGGACGCCAGCCTATGGAAGCACCCACCCTGTTGTAGACCCCTGTATTAAAGGGACACTGAAGGAGGAAGTGCTCCATGCTTTCCAACATGTCGCCACACTCCTCACGGGGACAACTCCGATCATCGGAGCTCCTGCACTTCAGGTTGTCCCTTACATACAGCCTCCCATGGAAGCAGCGCCAGGCCAAGTCCCAAAACTTCAAGGGGATCCGCTTGGAATTTAATAACCCAAGCCCAACCTCCAGATGCCGGCCTGGGCAATCCTTGAGCACCAGGGGCTTCTGGAAATGGGTCAACAGAACCCTGCTGTCAAGGAATTTCCTCGACATGGTCCTGATTTCCCACATTCCCAGACCCCACCGGCGGATCTTCTTCAGAACCGGGGTAGCATAAGCCCGGAGATGTCCGTGTGGTGTGCGCAGGTCCTTCACCTGCCCTCCTGTCTCCCATTCCTGGAAGAAAGGCCGAAACCAACCCCTGCAAGAGAATACCCACGGAGGAGCCCTCTCTGAATAGAGGTTGGCAACATTGATCTTAAGAAAGGTGTTTATCAGAAACAACACCGGGTTGACCATACCCAACCCACCTAGTCTCCTCGTGCGGTACGTGACCTCTCTCTTAATTAGGTTAAGCCTGTTCCCCCATAACAGCTGGAAGAACAGGCTATAGACCCGTGTCCAGAGAGGCTCTGGCAAGACGCAGACACTGCCCAGGTATATTAACAAGGGAAGCAGAAAGCCTTTGGCCAAGTTGACCCTTTCCCTCAGGGTTAAAGACCAACCCTTCCACTGGTCCACCTTTTGCCCTCCCAATTTTGCTGGGGGTAGTCCCCGGGGCCAAATTCGATGCCTAGGATTTTGGCGGAGGTCTGGGGCACTGGAAGGGTGACCGGGAGATCAAAACTAGGATCTCCCCCTCCCAGCCAGAGACTTTCGCACTTTTCCCGGTTGATCATGGACCCGGATGCCTCCGAGTAGCGCTCGACCTCAGACATGACCCAATCCGCCTCCTCTCTCGAGGACACAAATAGGGAGACGTCGTCAGCGTACGCTACCACCCTCAGAGTGGCCCCCGGCTCCGCCCGGTTCATCCCAACTCCCACCAACGGTCCACGATCTACCCTCCTCAAGAAGGGATCGATCGTGAACACGTATAAAAGTGGGCTCAGAGGACAACCCTGGCGGACCCCGGAACTCACCTCAAAAGGGTGACCAACCCAACCGTTCACGAGTGGAAAAGTCTCAGCCCCCTGGTATAAGGTCTCTAACCAAATTACAAACCTCCCAGGCAGACCGTACCTCAAAAGGACAGACCAGAGGTACTCGTGATTCACCCTGTCAAAGGCCTTTGCTTGATCTAAGGACAGCAAGTACCCCTTCCAGTGACCCGCCCTGCCCTGCTCCACTGCCTCTCGGACACCGAGCACAGCACTAAAAGTACTGCGGCCTGGAACAGAGCAATGCTGAGCCCCCGAAAGGAGCCGGGGTGCAAACTTCACCAGCTGATTAAACAGCACCTTTGCCAGAACCTTCTGGTCCACATTGAGAAGCGCTACGGGACGCCAATTCTCAATACGGGACGAGCCCTTACCCTTTGATAGGATAATCAGGGCTGACCTCCTCATTGAGCTGTGAAGAGCGCCCGAGGAAAGGCACTCATTAAACACCTCAGTCAAGAGGGGGACCAAGGAGTCCCTAAAGGCCTTGTAAAACTCGGATGTTAAGCCATCCGGACCTGGCGATTTTTTGGGCCGAAGCCCATCAATGGCCAGTCTCACTTCCTCTTCCCTGATTGCCTCTACCAAAACATCAAGAGAGGGGTCATCTCCTGGCTCAGGAATGGTCTCAGCCAGGAAAGCCGACATCCCGTCTCGATCCAGATCCCTCTTTCCCAAGAGGCATGAGTAAAAGGATCTGACTACCTCCAGGATCCTTGATTTGGATCGGTTCAGGGACCCCGTACTGTCGATCAGTCCTGTCACCATTTTACAATTCACTAACATCTTACAATTTCTGTAAGGGTCGGGCGAGCAGTACCTCCCGAAATCCCTCTCAAAAACCAAATCTGAGAAAGATAGAAAGGTTTGGGAATACAAACTTATGATGACCTTTGACACTCTTAGTGCTGGAATGAACGTGTCACATGGATTCATGTCATTCTATATCAATTAAGGAATCTGCGTCTCTGACCTTCTAGGGGCATCAAAACACAATAGCAGACTCCAATCAGAGGGTAATAAAACTTTCTCTCCTTATCTATGATCTGTTCCAATATTTATGTTCATCCCTCTGCCATAATGACAGTTCTGCTTCACGTCACTTGTCTTACCTATTGCACTATTCCTGTGTCCTCTTGTGTATATATATATATGTGATTCTTCAGTTTTTGTTTTAGTCTTTGCCTGATGAAGAGACCGGAGTAGTCTCAAAAGCTTGCAATTTGTTACCATCTTTTCAGTTAGCCATTAAAAGGTATCAACCACTGAGGACTCTCAAGTCTAAATATTTTTCTATCTACTGGCTAACACGGTACGAAGATACACATCTTTCCTATCTCAAAAACCAAAGATGTGTGCCTATCATACTGACACCTCTTGAGCAAAGACTTCACCCTGGAGATCTCCTCACGGTCACCCCCAGTCGAGACGAGCTGCTCGAGTTTCCTCCTCAAAGCCTGATACAAGCGGTGCCTGTTCAGACTCCTGAGGCTCAAGAGCTGACGGAAGAACCCCGCCACCCTCTCTTTGAAGATCTCCCACCACTCAGACTTACTGCTACAGAGATCCAAAAGCGGTACCTGGCTCTGAAGAAATTCCTCAAAGGATTGTCTCACTTCCGCTTCTTCCAAGAGGGATGAATTCAGCTTCCACAGCCCCCTTCCCATCCGGGGAGTCTCTGTAACATTCAGAGAAAAGAAAATTAAACAGTGATCGGAGAATTCCACCTCAACGGCGGACACTGCAGAAAAGATGGCATCCTCCTTCAAAAAAAACCTATCTATCCTAGACCTACAGCTACCTCTATGAAAGGTGAAACCCCCGTGACCTGGGGTGTGCCGGATGTGGACATCTACCAGGCGAGCTTCGCTAGCTATACTATTTAATGCTGTACTGTCGTAAGCCAGGTGGCCTCCAGGGCCCCCCCTATCACGGGATCTCGTAATGGTGTTAAAATCCCCACCGAAGACCACCTGCCGGCTCGTAAAAAAAAGGGCTTGATCTTCATGAAGAGACATTTGCGGTCCCACTTGGATTGTGGACCATAGATGTTTATGAGCCGAAGCTCCTGTCCCCTCATGAAAACGTCTAAGACCAGGCACCTCCCCATTTCTATCTCAATAACCCGTCGGCATTCCACCTCCGCGGTCTTAAAAAGGACCGCCACCCCGCTATACGGCTCGGCCGCAAGAGACCAGTATGAGGGCCCACACCTTCACTCCCTCCTGGCTTTATGGATGGCCCCATGTCTGTTAGTCGGGTCTCTTGCAAAAACAAAATTTCAGCCTCAAATCGGGTGAAAAAATCAAAGGCCGCAAATCTGGCCGCATCTGACTTAATACTGGCGACATTAATGGACGCCAGAGTCAACGGGGTGAGTTCCGCCATCATGGGTGATTGGGTTAGATGGCCTTCTTCTTCCCCACCCCGTCTTTCCCCTCCGAAGAGGAGTCTGATCCCTTCCGTTTTAGGGAAGACGAGGTATCCATCCCCATGGTCTCCTTGCCTCCGGGCTCCAGGTCTGTCCCCCCCCAGAGGAAACAGTGTCCCTTGGGGGACGGACTCCGCCATCCCCCGAAGGCCCCCCAGATCTCGCCCCCGCCTCCGTCACAGCAGGGTCGTCGAGGACTTGGTACCGGTTGGAGAGGGCAATCAGAGGGGAGCCTGTGAGCCCTTCCGTTGGCATACTTACGGTCGGGGGAGGAGGTTTGGAAGGCTTAACCACCTTCTTCTTCCTCCTTCCGGTACGCTTTTTATCACCCTTCTCTACTGTAGGCTGATCCGTGACCTCCTCATCCACACTTTCATACTGGGAGTTGTTGGAGTCAGTCAGGTTTTCCTCCCTCTCCATCCTCCTGATCTCCTCGCATACCTCTTCCTCCCCCGGGGCCTCAGAGACACCGGCCACCGGCCTAGAGGGGAGGGCAGGCATCACCCCAGTTGCCTGAGGCTCTCCCCGCCCCTCACCCCCGTAGCGCTTTTCCTGTCTCCTCTGGTAAGAGGGACCTCTATTGGCCTTGTCCTTCCTCACTGGCCCCTTAGCCCCTCTCCCGCCACCACCACCTGCCACAGCAGAGGTCGCGCCGCCAGGGGTTGCCCCCTCACGGTCTCCCCCCACCGGGCCTGCAGCGGCATTGGTAAAGGAGCGAGGGCAGCGGCTATACGGGTGACCTAGGTCACCACACAGGTGGCACCGAATGTCCTTGCAAGATGCGGCGAGATGACCTACCCCACCACACAAGGCACATTTCTGCACCTTGCAGCTTGCGCTGAAGTGGCGGGGATCACCGCACTTGTGGCAGACCTTCGGCTGCCCCTGGTAGAAGACCAGGATCCTGTCCCTCCCTAGGAACGCCGAGGAAGGGATGTGGGTGACGGTACCCCCTGAGACCTTCAACTTCATCATGAAGGTCCAGCCCCCCGACCAGATACCGAACTCGTCCCGATTTTTTTTGGGGACGTCCGTGACTTCCCCATAACGGGAAAGCCACGTCATGATGTCAACGCCGGAGAGTGACTCGTTACAAGTCACCACGGTCACTCTCTTAACGGCATTTTGGCGAGACAACGCCTGTACGGCGAAGTCTCGCCATCCGGGCTCCCCCTTCACCAGCTCGTAATTCGACCAGAAGAGCTCTAGCCCCTCCGGCCGAACGAAACTGATGTCGAAGAATAGGGTGGCCGAGGGATGGATCAGGGCAAAGATGTCCGTCGCCCTGAAGCCCATCTTCAGGAGGAGCTCCACCCACCCTACTCCTGGGTGGGCAAGCTTCACCGCCCCTCCAGCGAAGACAGACCACATTCCTCCTGGCCGGCCCTTGCCCGGCTATCGGGAGGGACCAAATGGTTTCCCCCTCCCTTCTATCTTGGAAGGCGGCCAGGCCATGTTTCTCCAACCAGAAAGACAAGTCCACCTCTCTTCCCTCTACATTGACTGACCGCTCTCCTTTTTTAAGGGCCTCCAGAAAACGGCGGTGCAAAACGCCGTCCCCAGAGTCCGGAGGCAAGGAGACCCCCCCGAGAACCCCCCGGAGCCCCAGCCACAACCCCCGCAAAAGAACGGGGTCTCACTGCTGGGGGGCCAGATGGGCCAGCCCCTCCCTCACCACCCGTGCTCCCACTTACACCAACACTCACTCCCTCCGCATTCACTCCCACATCCACATCCACTCCCACATCCACATCACTCATGTCACTCACCTCACTCATACCATTCACCTCAGCCAATTCATCAAAATTAACAATATTATTTTTTTTGCAGATGCGTTTTTTACCTGCTGGGGGCCCTGGCTGATCGGTGCTCTGCCCCGCATTGTTTTTGCCCAGGAGTACTGCCGCCCCTTTACGAGCCGCAGAACAGAGCCCACCTAGTAAGCTCTGCCTGGGCTCAGGAGCAGCAGCACATCTTGGGCTCTCTGGCTCCATTTTTTTTTTTTGTTGTTACATTTGGGGCAGGGCCGGGCTCTGCCTCTGCACCCTGCCCCCCACTGGAAACCTGTGCTGGCTTCTCTTGGGGCACCGGAGCCCCCGCACCACTAGATGGAGGTAAGTGGGCTGCGGACCCCGGCAACCCCTTGCCAGCTCTCTCGGGCATTGTTTTGGGTGGGACAGAAGGCAGCGGGCCTGCCGAGGCCACGCCCCCCCCGCTGGCCATGGCAATGGCGGGTAGAGCGAAGGCCCGAAAGGCCATGCTCCCCCCACCAGCCGTGAGCACAGCGAGCGGAGCTGCGGCCGCCGAGGCCACGCCCCCACCGCCAGCCGCAGTCATAGCGGGTGAGGCAGCAGCCCGCAAGGCTATGCCCCCCCGCCAGACGCGACAATAGTGGGTGGGACAGCAGCCGAGGAGGACAAGCCCCCCTCACAGGCCACCACCGCCTTCTTGTACCCACCACTCACTTTTGGCAAGGTCGGCCACTCCCCCTCGGCGCCCAGCGGCGGCGGGGCACCCGGCGCGGACCCCTTATTGGATCGACGCGCAGAGGACCCCGACCCTGCCGCGGACACCGCCAGGGGAGGGACCAACAGCTTGCACTTTTTAACTTGCTGCCTTACGGCAGACTCCGCGCCCTTTCTTGGTCTCTGGACCCCCAAAAATGATCCAGTCTGAGCGGATCCGCGTGTGGGGGGCCCAGAGACCCCAGCTCTCGCCGCCGGAGATGCGGCCCCGGCTGTACCGACTCTAGGTGCCGGGCCAGCCCCCGCTGCCACAGAGGACTGGGCCTGAGCACCACCACCATCAACAACACCGGCACCGACACTCTCCATATCGCTGCCTGAGTCCGAGCTGCCACCACCAGACATGGCACCCAGACCCGGGCAGACTCTTCTCTCCCCGCTCCCTCGCTGCGGACCCACCACAGGGCCCGAGCCGGGGTGGGTAGCGGGTTCCACACAACGGGACAGGGGGGCCCCAGGAAGGGGGGCATAGACAAATTTGTCTATGGTGGTGACTCTGGCTTTTTTTTTCTTTTCTTCCCCTTCCCGGTTGCCCCATCCTCGCAGATCTCATCCCCAAACAACAGCTCGCCAAACCGTGCTGGGGACTCGATCTGCCGCACTTGTTGCAGGATGAGGCAGCCCCCCTCACTGCTGATACCACTCCCTCCATCCTCCCCCTCGCTCCCACTTTCCTCCGAACTACTGGAGTCCGGTGGGAGGGCCACTTGCTCGGGGGCTATCCCGCTGCATGATACCTGGGCGTTTACACTCACCAGGTCTTCAGGTGGGACTGGCGCAGATACCTCACAGCCGCCATCTTCCTCCTTCTCCTCCTCCACCTGGCTGGGGCCTCCTGACCCCCCAGAAGAACCACCGGTCAGGGCCCTGAACCGGTCGTCGTTTTTGAGCTTCTCCTCGAAAGGGCCGCTCCCAGCCAGGATCTCTGCCCTCCGTTTTTCCAGATCTGTAATTGACCCCTTCAGCCTCTGCACCGTGGCGGTGACCTCTGCTCTCCTTGAGGCAGGGAGCTTGTTCTTTGCCATGATGCGTTCTCCCTTCAACTCCTCCCGGAGTCTCCTTAGCTGTTTGGCGGCCTCTTCGTATTCGCAGAGGTGCGCGTGGATGCGGGAGCCATAGGTGGTGACAGGCTCCCCCGCTGCTTTGGAGCCCCAGATGTTGGGGTTCTCCACCACCGCACCTCCGCTGGCTGCCTCTCCTCCTCCGGAAGGAGGAACCACCACGGTCCAGGCCTCGGGGGTCTTGGTTCCTGGGGTCTTGCGGCCCCCCGAGGGCTTTTTCCTCGCCATCTTCCCTGGGACCGGCTAGATGGTATGGCCTCCTGCTGGTATGTGAGGCCTCCCACCCCCAGCCGCCTTGCTGGAGGGTGGGAGCCGGCACACGGTCCCAGGGATAAGTGTCTCTCTGTGGGAAGGCAGGTAGGTGGACCAGGGAAAAAAAAATCCTCCCTTTGCAGAGATCTCTCCAAGCAGCTGCAGACACCGAGCACACGTCTAGCTCCGCCCCTTCCTGTGGGATGGTCCAGAGCTGCACTCACTGTTCTGCTGGTGCAGTCACTGTGTATATACATTACATTACTGATCCTGAGTTACCTCTTGTATTATAATCCAGAGCTGCACTCACTATTCTGCTGGTGCAGTCACTGTGTACATTACATTACTGATCCTGATTACCTCCTGTATTATACTCCAGAGCTGCACTCACTATTCTGTTGGTGCAGTCACTGTGTACATACATTACATTACTGATCCTGAGTTACATCCTGTAGCTCTTTTTATTATAAAAAATATAAACAATACATACCATAATAAATTTCAAACTGTATATAAATGAACATTGCTAAGATAAATAACAGAAACAAAAGAAACCAGCTTCAAAACAAAATTAAACCCAAAAGTCCAGAGTCCTTAGTCCTCTCTCTTCTTCAGAACTATTGCAGCTCCAAAGAACCCCCAGCAGGGACATTATCATTAAACAAAATTAAATATAAGACATAAAAGAAACATGCACACACACTCACACTGACACACACTCACGCACCTCCCCAAAAAAAAAGAAAAAAGGCCTCACCTGGCCATACATACAACACAACCTATATATAAACGCTACTATATACACTACTATATACACTAAGATATGGAAAAAAATTTTTTTATTTTTTATTTTTTTTTTTTTCCCTCTCACCACACCACAGGTCCATGAGTTCATGCCCTTTTCACAGCAATCTTTACGGGTCCATGGCAAGTTCCATGCCCTCCCCCCCACACAAACACCCCCACCCAACCTAAACTATACCCCCCAAAACATATAACTATTTACACTTATATACAAAACATTACATTAACAGACCTACCACACAAAAACACTACATTACATTAACCACACTTTACTTAAACCACAACATTATAAACATTTACACTATACACTGACCACATAACTTGCAAGGCCCAAGTTCAGAACCTGCAAGCCCAATATCCATTATTTCCTGCATTTACAAAACAAAAAGCTAAATGTGCCACACACCAGCCCACCACCGGGAAACTGGAGTCCTAAGAGGCCCCGTCCCTAACCACCAACACACGCACCCTGTCCCTCACCAAATAAATCTGCCCCTAAAAGAAAAGAAACTGACCCTAACTATCCCTACCTGCCCCTACCTATCCCTACTCTACCTAGCTTATCAAAACTAACTATCTAGCTATCCCTAAACTGGCCCTCCCTGTCCCTATTTTTCTCTCCCTCAACACCCACACCACCTTATCTTACCCTACCAACAATCTCACACAGACCAGCTCTCCCTAAGGCACGTTAAAGGAGAAACCCCTCCAAAGCCAAGAGGCCCTCCTCGCGCCCAGCCTCTCGAACTCCAAAGAGCACACCTTCCCCAGGTCACCCAAGATGTTTCTAACCACCTCATCCTGGGGGAGGACTTTCCGCTGCGTGGAAACTAAACACCGTGCACTCCAAGTGTGGAACCTAATGACTACACTAACCAGGAATAAAGTGCTCCGTTCTCGGCCACCCAGGGATCTGAATGCCCCATAAGCCCACTCCGGATAAGAAAGGGACGCCAACCTAGGCCAGCCTATGGAAGCACCCACCCTGTTGTAGACCCCTGTATTAAAGGGACACTGAAGGAGGAAGTGCTCCATGCTTTCCAACATGTCGCCACACTCCTCACGGGACAACCCCGATCATCGGAGCTCCTGCACTTCAGGTTGTCCCTTACATACAGCCTCCCATGGAAGCAGCGCCAGGCCAAGTCCCAAAACTTCAAGGGGATCCGCTTGGAATTTAATAACCCAAGCCCAACCTCCAGATCCCGGCCTGGGCAATCCTTGAGCACCAGGGGCTTCTGGAAATGGGTCAACAGAACCCTGCTGTCAAGGAATTTCCTCGACATGGTCCTGATTTCCCACATTCCCAGATCCCACCGGCGGATCACCTTCAGAACCGGGGTAACATAAGCCGGGAGATGTCCGTGTGGTGTGCGCAGGTCCTTCACCTGCCCTCCTGTCTCCCATTCCTGGAAGAAAGGCCGAAACCAACCCCTGCAGGAGAATACCCACGGAGGAGCCCTCTCTGAATAGAGGTTGGCAACATTGATCTTAAGAAAGGTGTTTATCAGAAACACCACCGGGTTGACCATACCCAACCCACCTAGTCTCCTCGTGCGGTACGTGACCTCTCTCTTAATTAGGTTAAGCCTGTTCCCCCATAACAGCTGGAAGAACAGGCTATAGACCCGTGTCCAGAGAGGTTCTGGCAAGACGCAGACACTGCCCAGGTATATTAACAAGGGAAGCAGAAAGCCTTTGGCCAAGTTGACCCTTTCCCTCAGGGTTAAAGACCAACCCTTCCACTGGTCCACCTTTTGGGCGGCGATCTTAAGTCTGCCCTCCCAATTTTGCTGGGGGTAGTCCCTGGGGCCAAATTCGATGCCTAGGATTTTGGCGGAGGTCTGGGGCCCTGGAAGGGTGTCCGGGAGATCAAAACTAGGATCTCCCCCTCCCAGCCAGAGACTTTCGCACTTTTCTCGGTTGATCATGGACCCGGACGCCTCCGAGTAGCGCTCGACCTCAGACATGACCCAATCCGCCTCCTCTCTCGAGGACACAAAGAGGGAGACGTCGTCAGCGTACGCTACCACCCTCAGAGTGGCCCCCGGCTCCGCCCGGTCCATCCCGACTCCCACCAACGGTCCACGATCTACCCTCCTCAAGAAAGGATCGATCGCGAACACGTATAAAAGTGGGCTCAGAGGACAACCCTGGCGGACCCCGGAACTCACCTCAAAAGGGTGACCAACCCAACCGTTCACGAGTGGAAAAGTCTCAGCCCCCTGGTATAAGGTCTCTAACCAATTTACAAACCTCCCAGGCAGACCGTACCTCAAAAGGACAGACCAGAGGTACTCGTGATTCACCCTGTCAAAGGCCTTCACTTGATCTAAGGACAGCAAGTACCCCTTCCAGTGACCCGCCCTGCCCTGCTCCACTGCCTCTCGGACACCGAGCACAGCACTAAAAGTACTGCGGCCTGGAACAGAGCAGTGCTGAGCCCCGAAAGGAGCCGGGGTGCAAACTTCACCAGCCGATTAAACAGCACCTTTGCCAGAACCTTCCGGTCCACATTGAGAAGCGCTATGGGACGCCAATTCTCAATACGGGACGAGTCCTTACCCTTTGATAGGATAATCAGGGCTGACCTCCTCATTGAGCTGGGAAGAGCGCCCGAGGAAAGGCACTCATTAAACACCTCAGTCAAGAGGGGGACCAAGGAGTCCCTAAAGGCCTTGTAAAACTCGGATGTTAAGCCATCCGGACCTGGCGATTTTTTGGGCCGAAGCCCATCAATGGCCAGTCTCACTTCCTCTTCCCTGATTGCCTCTACCAAAACATCAAGAGAGGGGTCATCTCCTGGCTCAGGAATGGTCTCAGCCAGGAAAGCCGACATCCCGTCTCGATCCAGATCCCTCTTTTCCAAGAGGCATGAGTAAAAGGATCTGACCACCTCCAGGATCCCTGATTTGGATCGGTTCAGGGAACCCGTACTGTCGATCAGTCCTGTCACCATCTTACAATTCA
The DNA here is from genome assembly GCA_033576555.1 of Oophaga sylvatica. Lineage (NCBI taxonomy): Eukaryota > Metazoa > Chordata > Amphibia > Anura > Dendrobatidae > Oophaga > Oophaga sylvatica. The sequence goes on from JARQOD010000001.1 coordinate 396,407,610, forward strand.
CTGACATCTTACAGTTTCTGTAAGGGTCGGGCGAGCGGTACCTCCCGAAATCCCTCTCAAAAACCAAAGATGTGTGCCTATCATACTGACACCTCTTGAGCAAAGACTTCACCCTGGAGATCTCCTCACGGTCACCCCAGTCGAGATGAGCTGCTCGAGTTTCCTCCTCAAAGCCTGATACAAGCGGTGCCTGTTCAGACTCCTGAGGCTCAAGAGCTGACGGAAGAACCCCGCCACCCTCTCTTTGAAGATCTCCCACCACTCAGACTTACTGCTACAGAGATCCAAAAGCGGTACCTGGCTCTGAAGAAATTCCTCAAAGGACTGTCTCACTTCCGCTTCTTCCAAGAGGGATGAATTCAGCTTCCACAGCCCTCTTCCCATCCGGGGAGTCTCTGTAACATTCAGAGAAAAGAAAATTAAACAGTGATCGGAGAATTTCACCTCAACGGCGGACACTGCAGAAAAGATGGCATCCTCCTTCAAAAAAAACCTATCTATCCTAGACCTACAGCTACCTCTATGAAAGGTGAAACCCCCGTGACCTGGGGTGTGCCGGATGTGGACATCTACCAGGCGAGCTTCCCTAGCTATACTATTTAATGCTGTACTATCGTAAGCCAGGTGGCCTCCAGGGCCCCCCCTATCACGGGATCTCGTAATGGTGTTAAAATCCCCACCGAAGACCACCTGCCGGCTCGTAAAAAGAAAGGGCTTGATCTTCATGAAGAGACATTTGCGGTCCCACTTGGATTGTGGACCATAGATGTTTATGAGCCGAAGCTCCTGTCCCCTCATGAAAACGTCTAAGACCAGGCACCTCCCCATTTCTATCTCAATAACCCGTCGGCATTCCACCTCCGCGGTCTTAAAAAGGACCGCCACCCCGCTATACGGTTCGGCCGCAAGAGACCAGTATGAGGGCCCACACCTCCACTCCCTCCTGGCTTTATGGATGGCCCCCATGTCTGTTAGTCGGGTCTCTTGCAAAAATAAAATTTCAGCCTCAAATCGGGTGAAAAAATCAAAGGCCGCAAATCTGGCCGCATCTGACTTAATACTGGCGACATTAATGGACGCCAGAGTCAACGGGGTGAGTTCCGCCATCATGGGTGATTGGGTTAGATGGCCTTCTTCTTCCCCACCCCGTCTTTCCCATCTTTCCCCTCCGAAGAGGGGTCTGATCCCTTCCGTTTTAGGGAAGACGAGGTATCCATCCCCATGGTCTCCTTGCCTCCGGGCTCCAGGTCTGTCCCCCCCCAGAGGAAACAGTGTCCCCCTGGGGGACGGACTCCGCCATCCCCTGAAGGCCCCCCAGATGGCGCCCCCGGCCCCTCGCCCCCGACATCCGTCCCAGCAGGGTCGTCGAGGGCTTGGTACCGGTTGGAGAGGGCGATCAGAGGGGAGCCGGTGAGCCCTTCCGTTGGCATACTTACGGTCGGGGGAGGAGGTTTGGAAGGCTTAACCACCTTCTTCTTCCTCCTTCCGGTACGCTTTTTATCACCCTTCTCTACTGTAGGCTGATCCGTGACCTCCTCATCCACACTTTCATACTGGGAGGAGTTGTCGGAGTCAGCCAGGTTTTCCTCCCTCTCCATCCTCCTGATCTCCTCGCATACCTCTTCCTCCCCCGGGGCCTCAGAGACACCAGCCACCGGCCTAGAGGGGAGGGCAGGCATCACCCCAGTTGCCTGAGGCTCTCCCCGCCCCTCACCCCCGTGGCGCTTTTCCTGTCTCCTCTGGTAAGAGGGACCTCTATTGGCCTTGTCCTTCCTCACTGGCCCCTTAACCCCTCTCCCGCCACCACCATCTGCCACAGCAGAGGTCGTGCCGCCAAGGGTTGCCCCCTCACGGTCTCCCCCACCGGGCCTGCAGCGGCTTTGGTAAAGGAGCAAGGGCAGCGGCTATACGGGTGACCTAGGTCACCACACAGGTGGCACCGAATGTCCTTGCAAGATGCGGCGAGATGACCTACCCCACCACACAAGGCACATTTCTGCACCTTGCAGCTTGCGCTGAAGTGGCGGGGATCACCGCACTTGTGGCAGACCTTCGGCTGCCCCTGGTAGAAGACCAGGATCCTGTCCCTCCCTAGGAACGCCGAGGAAGGGATGTGGGTGACGGTACCCCCTGAGACCTTCAACTTCATCATGAAGGTCCAGCCCCCCGACCAGATACCGAACTCGTCTCGATTTTTTTTGGGGACGTTCGTGACTTCCCCATAACGGGAAAGCCACGTCATGATGTCAACGCCGGAGAGTGACTCGTTACAAGTCACCACGGTCACTCTCTTAACGGCATTTTGGCGAGACAACGCCTGTACGGCGAAGTCTCGCCATCCGGGCTCCCCCTTCACCAGCTCGTAATTCGACCAGAAGAGCTTTAGCCCCTCCGGCCGAACGAAACTGATGTCGAAGAATAGGGTGGCCGAGGGATGGATCAGGGCAAAGATGTCCGTCGCCCTGAAGCCCATCTTCAGGAGGAGCTCCACCACCCTATTCCTGGGTGGGCAAGCTTCACTGCCCCTCCAGCGAAGACGGACCACATTCCTCCTGGCCGGCCCTTGCCCGGCTGTCGGGAGGAACCAAATGGTTTCCCCCTCCCTTCTATCTTGGAAGGCGGCCAGGCCATGTCTCTCCAACCAGAAAGACAAGTCCACCTCTCTTCCCTCTACATTGACCGACCGCTCTCCTTTTTTAAGGGCCTCCAGAAAACGGCGGTGCAAAACGCCGTCCCCAGAGTCCGGAGGCAAGGAGACCCCCCGAGAACCCCCCGGAGCCCCAGCCACAACCCCCGCAAAAGAACGGGGTCTCACTGCTGGGGGGCCAGATGGGCCAGCCCCTCCCTCACCACCCGTGCTCCCACTTACACCAACACTTGCTCCCTCCGCATTCACTCCCACATCCACGTCACTCACCTCACTCATACCATTCACCTCAGCCAATTCATCAAAATTTTCAATATTATTTTTTTGCAGATGCGTTTACCTGCTGGGGGCCCTGGCTGATCGGTGCTCTGCCCCGCATTGTTTTTGCCCAGGAGTACTGCCGCCCCTTTACGAGCCGCAGAACAGAGCCCACCTAGTAAGCTCTGCCTGGGCTCAGGAGCAGCAGCACTTCCCGGGCTCTCTGGCTCCATTTTTTTTTTGTTGTTACATTTGGGGCAGGGCCGGGCTGTGCCTCTGCACCCTGCCCCCCACTGGAAACCTGTGCTGGCTTCTCTTGGGGCACCGGAGCCCCCGCACCACTAGATGGAGGTAAGTGGGCTGCGGACCCCGGCAACCCCTTGCCAGCTCTCTCGGGCATTGTTTTGGGTGGGACAGAAGGCAGCGGGCCCGCCGAGGCCACGCCATCCCCGCTGGTCACGGCAATGGCAGGTAGAGCGAAGGCCCGAAAGGCCACGCTCCCCCCGCCAGCCGTGAGCACAGCGAGCGGAGCTGCGGCCGCCGAGGCCACGCCCCCACCGCCAGCCGCAGTCATAGCGGGTGAGGCAGCAGCCCGCAAGGCTACGCCCCCCCACCAGACGCGACAATAGCGGGTGGGACAGCGGCCGAGGAGGACACGCCCCCTCACAGGCCACCACTGCCTTCTTGTACCCACCACTCGCTTTTGGCAAGGTCGGCCACTCACCCTCGGCGCCCAGCGGCGGCGGGGCCCCGGCGCGGACCCCTTATTGGATCGACGCGCAGAGGACCCCGACCCTGCCGCGGACACCGCCAGGGGAGCGACCAACAGCTTGCACTTTTTAACTTGCTGCCTTACGGCAGACTCTGCGCACTTTCTTGGTCTCTGGACCCCCATAAATGATCCAGTCTGAGCGGATCCGCTTGTGGGGGGCCCAGAGACCCCAGCTTTCGCCGCTGGAGATGCGGCCCCGGCTGTACCGACTCTAGGCACCACCACCATCAACAACACCGGCACCGACACTCTCCATATCGCTGCCTGAGTCCGAGCTGCCACCACCAGACATGGCACCCAGACCCGGGCAGACTCTTCTCTTCCCGCTCCCTTGCTGCGGACCCACCACAGGGCCCGAGCCGGGGTGGGTAGCGGGTTCCACACAACGGGACAGGGGGGCCCCAGGAAGGGGAGCATAGACGAATTTGTCTATGGTGGTGACTCTGGCTTTTTTTTATCTTTTCTTCCCCTTCCCGGTTGCCCCATCCTCGCAGATCTCATCCCCAAACAACAGCTCGCCAAACTGTGCTGGGGACTCGATCTGACGCACTTGTTGCAGGATGAGGCAGCCCCCCTCACTGCTGATACCACTCCCTCCATCCTCCCCCTCGCTCCCACTTTCCTCCGAACTACTGGAGTCCGGTGGGAGGGCCACTTGCTCGGGGGCTATCCCGCTGCATGATACCTGGGCGTTTACACTCACCAGGTCTTCAGGTGGGACTGGCGCAGATACCTCACATCTGCCATCTTCCTCCTTCTCCTCCTCCACCTGGCTGGGGCCCCCTGACCCCCCAGGAGACCCACCGGTCAGGGCCCTGAACCGGTCGTCGTTTTTGAGCTTCTCCTCGAAAGGGCCGCTCCCAGCCAGGATCTCTGCCCTCCGTTTTTCCAGATCTATAATGGACCCCTTCAGCCGCTGCACCGTGGCGGTGACCTCTGCTCTCCTTGAGGCAGGGAGCTTGTTCTTCGGCATGATGCATGCTCCCTTCAACTCCTCCCGGAGTCTCCTTAGCTGTTTGGCAGCCTCCTCGTATTCGCAGAGGTGCGCGTGGATGCGAGAGCCATAGGTGGTGACAGGCTCCTCCGCTGCCTTGGAGCCCCAGATGTTGGGGGCTCCACCACCGCACCTCCGCTGGCCGCCTCTCCTCCTCCTCCGGAAGGAGGAACCGCCACAGTCCCGGCCTCGGGGGTCTTGGTTCCTGGGGTCTTGCGGCCCCCCGAGGGATTTTTCCTCGCCATCTTCCCTGGGACCGGCTAGATGGTATGGCCTCCTGCTGGTATGTGAGGCCTCCCACCCCCAGCCGCCTTGCTGGAGGGTGGGAGCCGGCGCACGGTCCCAGGGATAAGTGTCTCTCTGTGGGAAGGCAGGCAGGTGGACCAGGGAAAAAAAAAATCCTCCCTTTGCAGAGATCTTTCCAAGCAGCTGCAGACACCGAGCACACGTCAAGCTCCGCCCCTTCCTGTGGGATGCTCCAGAGCTGCACTCACTATTCTGCTGGTACAGTCACTGTGTACATACATTACATTACTGATCCTGAGTTACATCCTGTATTATACTCCAGAGCTGCACTCACTATTCTGCTGGTACAGTCACTGTGTACATACATTACATTACTGATCCTGAGTTACCTCCTGTATTATACTCCAGAGCTGCACTCACTATTCTGTTGGTGCAGTCACTGTGTACATACATTACATTACTGATACTGAGTTACCTCCTGTATCATACTCCAGAGCTGCACTCACTATTCTGTTGGTGCAGTCACTGTGTACATACATTACATTACTGATACTGAGTTACCTCCTGTATTATACTCCAGAGCTGCACTCACTATTCTGTTGGTGCAGTCACTGTGTACATACATTACATTACTGATCCTGAGTTACATCCTGTAGATCGTTTTATTACAAAAAATAAAAACAATAATAATAGAAACAAAACAAAAAT
>JARQOD010000001.1:396413334-396512313 GCA_033576555.1 Oophaga sylvatica
CCACTAGAATGGTGTTCTTCCCTTGAGAGGTTGGTAACTCCACAATGAAATCCATAGAAATGGATCCCCACGGGCGGGACGGGGTGGGAAGAGGTTGCAACAGACCAGTTGGTGAGGAGTGAGGTGTTTTGCATCTTGCACAGACTTCACATGAAGTGACATAGTTTAAGACATCTTTCCTGTAAGTGGGCCACCAAAAGAAACGAGAAAGAAATTCTTGTGTCTTTAGAATTCCCCTATGCCCGGCTATCTTGGAATCGTGGATGAGTTGCAATACTCTCAATCTGACTGTTTCAGGTATATACAGACGTTGTCCCTGAATCCACACACCATTCTTAAAGACAAGACTTACGTCCCTTGGGGGTTGAGCCAACAAAGAATCCACATGGTATGCTTCCTTGATGTCCTTAAGTAGGTCTTGATTATGAATCACTCCCAGGAATCTAGAGTCAGGAAGAATAGTCTTAGGAGGAGTAAGTGGACGTGTCTCTGCTGAATGAATCCTAGAGAGTGCATCAGCTTTTCCATTGCGCGATCCTGGTCTATAAGAAATGACAAAATTAAATTGGTTTAGGAAAAGATTCCAGCGAGCCTGGCGAGGAGTCAGGCACTTAGCCGACCTGATAAATTCAAGGTTACGATGGTCTGTCAGGACGACTATTTGCTGTGCAGTCCCTGAAGAAGGTGTCTCCATTCCTTGAAGGCGGCAATAATGGCCAACAATTCTCTATTGCCCACATCGTAGTTCCTCTCAGCCGAAGACAACTGCTGGGAAAAGAAGGCACAGGGATGCAAGACATTCTTCTCACCTGTTCTCTGAGAGAGTATAGCTCCAACGGCACAGTCTGAAGCATCCACCTCTATTATGAAGGCAAGCTCGGGGTTGGGATGTACTAAGATAGGTGCGGTGGTAAATTTATCCTTTAAACAGGAAAATGCTTCCTGAGCTTGCGGGGTCCAGGAGAACCTAGACTGTTTCCGAGTAAGTTGGGTGATAGGTGACACTACCTCAGAAAAATTCTTAATGAAACGTCTATAGAAGTTGGCAAACCCGATGAAACGCTGCACCTCCTTCACATTTCTAGGAATTGGCCAATCCTTGATGGCTTGGGTCTTGCTTCCATCCATACTAATCCCTTGCGTAGATAGTACATACCCCAGAAATTGAATTTCGGTCCTATGGAATTCACATTTTTCAAGTTTGATGTAGAGATGGTGTAATGTATGTGGTACAGTTCATATAGCGTCTTGTGCTTGGGTGCGATGAAAATACATGAGACACAGGTTTGATATAGAAAGTCTTGTATTACTTCATACAAGTTGGCAAAAATAGTCACACAGTTTGCAGACACAGAAGCAGGAGACACAGCAGGCCAGAGTAATCTAAGCTCAGCAATCACTCTCCACAACAGGTTCAGGATCTTCTTCTCTGTTACCGTAAGTCCATGCAAACGTGGGTCTTTCAAAGAGCAGGGTTCAGAGTCCACAAGTGCTTCAGAGTTCCTCAGTAGGAATAGCTGGAGTACAAGGTCCAAGGCTTTAGGAGTCAGGTCACAGGTTCACTGCAGGCTAGATTCTGAAGCACTGATTGCTCAGCTGTGGCTGCTTAAGAAGCAAAAGGAGAGAATCAGGGCGGGAACATGCAAGCTGGAAACTCCATTTTGACTGAGGGCAAGATAGCTGCAGCAAGACAGAAAGTAAAATGGCTGACGAACAAACTGAGTTTCAGGAACATGTACACAGAACCTTACATTACTCCCCCCTTAGGGACAACCTCCGGATGACCTCAGGCCAGGCTTGTGTGGGTACCTCTGATGAAACTGACGGAGCAAGCGAGGAGCATTAACGTTATTGACTGGTTCCCATGAGTTGTCCTCCACTGGGTAGCCCTGCCATTTAATCAGATATTGTAACTGATTTCTATACAACCTGGAATCTAAAATCCTTTCCACCACAAATTCTTCCTGACCATCGACTAGCACTGGGTCAGGGCAAGGAGAAGAACGTCCAGGAAACGTATTGGGTGTCGTAGCCTTTAGTAGGGATACATGAAAGACAGGGTGAATTCTCATAGTTCTGGGCAGTTGAAGACGACAAGCAACGGCACTTATAATTTTACTGATTTTATAGGGTCCAATGTACTTATGTCCCAACTTAGACGATGGAATCCTTAACTTAAGATTTCTGGTTGACAGCCAGACCAAGTCTCCTACCTTGAAAGCTGGTGCAGGTTTAAGAAATTTATCTGCTGCTTTCTTGTACCTTTCCTGAGCCGATTCCAGATTCTCCTTTAGAAGATCCATATTCTTCTGTAAAGACGTGATTCTTTCAGCCACTGCTGGTAAAGGCGTTTCTATGGGAAATCGTGGTAGAATGTTAGGATGATAACCTAGATTAGAGTAAAAAGGAGACTGCTTAGTGGAGGCACTCTTAGAGTTGTTATACAAGAACTCAGCTAATGGAAGTAGATCCACCCAATCATCCTGTAGGTGGCAGATAAAGCAGCGGAGATACTGCTCCAGGGTTTGATTGGTTCGTTCGGTCTGTCCATTAGTCTGAGGATGAAAAGCAGAAGAAAGGTTTACTTTAATGTCCAATGCTGCACAGAAATTTTGCCAAAACCTAGAAGTGAATCCGAAATAACCTCATCCGGTACTCCATGTAAGCGAAACACATCTTTAATCATCAAATCTGATGTCTGTTTTGCAGTGGGTAAGCCGACACAAGGGATAAAATGAGCTGCCTTTGTTAGACGGTCAACCACCACTAGAATGGTGTTCTTCCCTTGAGAGGTTGGAAACTCCACAATGAAGTCCATAGAAATGGATCCCCACGGGAGGGACGGGGTTGGAAGAGGCTGTAACAGACCAGTTGGTGAGGAGCGAGGTGTTTTGCATCTTGCACAGACTTCACATGAAATGACATAGTTTAAAACATCCTTCCTGCAAGTGGGCCACCAAAAGAAACGAGAGAGAAATTCCTGTGTCTTTAGAATTCCTCTATGCCCAGCTATCTTGGAATCGTGAATGAGTTGCAATACTCTCAATCTGACTGTTTCAGGACACCATTCTTAAAGACAAGACTTACGTCCCTTGGGGGTTGTGCCAAAAAGGAATCCGCATGGTATGCTTCCTTGATGTCCTTAAGTAGGTCTTGATTATGAATTACTCCTAGGAATCTAGAGTCAGGAAGAATAGTCTTAGGAGGAGTAATTGGACGTGTCTCTGCTGAGTAAATCCTAGAGAGTGCATCAGCCTTTCCATTGCGCGATCCTGGTCTATAAGAAATGATAAAATTAAATTGGTTTAAGAAAAGATTCCAGCGAGCCTGGCGAGGAGTCAGGCACTTAGCCGACCTGATAAACTCAAGGTTACGATGGTCTGTCAGGACGACTATTTGCTGTGCAGCTCCCTGAAGAAGGTGTCTCCATTCTTTGAAGGCGGCAATAATGGCCAACAACTCTCTATTGCCCACATCGTAGTTCCTCTCAGCCGAAGACAACTGCTGGGAAAAGAAGGCACAGGGATGCAAGACATTCTTCTCACCTGTTCTCTGAGAGAGTATAGCTCCAACGGCACAGTCTGAAGCATCCACCTCTATTATGAAGGCAAGCTCGGGGTTGGGATGTACTAGGATAGGTGCAGTGGTAAATTTATCTTTTAGACGGGAAAATGCTTCCTGGGCTTGGGGAGTCCAGGAGAACCTAGACTCTTTCCGGGTAAGTTGGGTGATAGGTGACACTACCTCAGAGAAATTTCTAATGAAACGTCTATAGAAGTTGGCAAACCCGATGAAGCGCTGTACCTCCTTCACATTTCTAGGACTTGGCCAATCCTTGATGGCTTGGGTTTTGCTTCCATCCATACTAATTCCTTGTGTAGACAGTACATACCCCAGAAATTGAATTTCGGTCCTATGGAATTCACACTTTTCAAGTTTGATGTAAAGATGATTTTGTCTTAGACGTTCCAAGACCATTCTCACATGTCCATGATGTTCCTCTGTGGAGTTAGAAAAAATTAGAATATCATCCAAATAAATTACCACGAATGTATCTAGGAGATCCCTGAAGATGTCATTCACCAAGTGTTGGAAAGTGGCTGGGGCGGTACTCAGACCAAAAGGCATAACTAGATATTCAAAGTGTCCATAGCGTGACCTGAATGCAGTCTTCCATTCATCCCCAGGTCTAATACGGACTAAGTTATAGGCCCACGAAGATCTAGTTTAGAGAAAATTTTGGCATGTCGCACTCTCTCCAATAACTCAGGAATTAAAGGCAATGGATAACGGTTTCTAATAGTAACCTTATTGAGTTCCCTATAGTCTACGCATGGTCTCAGAGATCCATCTTTCTTCTTTACAAAGAAGATGGGTGCACCTGCAGGAGATGAAGAGGGGCGTATGAAGCCCTTGGCTAGATTTTTCGTCTATGTAATCCTTTAAAGCCTTTAGCTCGGGCCCCGCCAGGGGGTAGATCTTACCAAAAGGTATCTCCGCTCCAGGCAATAATTCAATTGGACAATCATATAGGACGGTGTGAGGGAAGCTTGGTCAGCGTTCTTTTGTCAATTCATAATTTCCACATAGTCCGGTATACAGCTGGTAGTTCAGGGACTACATGGTTCCTTTAGGAACAGAGCAGCTGAAACTTTTGGACTCATCTGTTTCTCTGGAAAGTGTAATTTCCTTGGTCTCCCAGTTTAATGGTAGGATTCTGAGCCTGCAGCCATGGTAGCCCTAGAATAATGGGAAAGTGGGGAGAAGAGATAAGCATAAAGGACAGTTTCTCTTGATGATCTTTACCCATAAGAACCCTCAAAGGCTCTGTTTCCTGATCCACTGGTCCAGAGGTCAGCAGGGAGCCATCCACAGTTTCCATCTGTACTGGAGTAGCCTTCTTCACTGAACGTATCCCCTGTTTCAGAGCAAAGGAGACATCCATAAAATTTCCACTTGCCCCTGAGTCGATCATAGCAGAGCTAGACACCCAAGCTGAGTCAACCCAGAGTTTGATGGAAAGAAAGCAATGAGAATTGTTTTTCTTACAACTCAGCTGGGACACCGCTGAGGAAACTTGAAAAATGGCAGCGTTTACACAGTCAACGTCCTCAGAGGTAACGGAGTTTAAGTCCGAGAAATCAAGATCTGTTGCTGCAGATCTCTCTGGAGCCTGAGGCTCGGACCTGACAGATCCCCTCTCGCAACACTCACAATGAATGAGTGCTGCAGTAGTCTTACGAGAACGGCTGGGGCAGTTTATAATGAAGTGCCCTGACTTACCACAATAGAAACATAGATTCTCCTTAAAACGATGTTCCTTGCGTGCATCACTAACCCGTCGTTGTAAAGAGTCTACCTGCATGGGTTCAGGTTCAGGTTCCCGTGTAATCCTACTCAAAGGTTCCTTAGCTGGAGAGGAAGGTAGGAAAAGGTTAGTGCGATTGCTTTCGAACCATCTCTCTTGCCTGCGTTCAGTCAGACGAGTATCAATACGGATGCAGTAGTTAATAAAGTCACCTAACGCAGTGGGAGGGTCGGCACGAGCAAGTTCATCCTTAATCAGTGGAGATAACCCCTTTCGAAAAATAGATTTTTTGGCGGAACTGTCCCAGGTGGTATCAAGGGCCCATCTCCTGAACTCCAAGGCATATTCAGCTACCGAGTGCTTACCTTGGCGCAAAGCTAACATGGCTGCTTCAGCTGTTGCACCTCGATTGGGGTCATCAAACACCTGCCCCATGGCTGAAATAAAAGCATCAAGGTGATTCAAACAATCATCCTCAGTCTCAATCAGAGGGTTTGCCCACATCAAAGCCTTGTTGGTAAGCAACATAATTATAGTAAGCACCTTACATCGTTCAGTGGGAAATTGTGAAGCATGTGCAGAAAAAAAAAGATTGCATTGATTAATAAATCCCCTGAATTTCTCACGTTCACCGCCAAAACGAAAAGGGGGCAACTTGGGAATCCCAGAACTCGGGGCTACGGCAGGAGCCTGGACTCGCTCTTCTAGAACCTCAATCCTGGCTCGCAAATCCTGGGCAGTCTGTCCAAACACTTGCAAATTGTGATTAGTGAGGTCCTGTAGGCTTGAAAAACGGGTCTTTATATTCTGCAAATCTGCAAGGATATTATCAGTCACTCCGCAAAGTTCCTTTATGCGGGCCTCCATTTTCCAGATCTTTTAAGACAGGAGTACTGGAAGAAGAGGAGAGGAGAAAAAAAAAACCAATAGTGTTTACCTGTGGTAACACTGCAGAGAGAAAAAAAAAATTAAGGGAACTGCTCACCTGGAATGGTTGTGAGAAGTGACAACCACTATCATCACAGAAAGTTCACCCGGACATCTGATATCCACAGTTACAGCAGACAAAAAAGAGAAAAGAAAAAAAAAAAAACAAAAAAAAAAACAATAGTGTTTACCTGTGGTAACACTGCAGAAAAAAAAACACTTAAGGGAATTGCTCACCTGGAATGGTTGTGAGAAGTCACAACCACTGTCATCACAGAAAGTACAACCGGACATCCGATATCCACAGTTACAGCAGACACAGCCTTTCCAGACCCAGCAGACACTAACGTTTTGGCTTCAGAATCTTGTAATGTATGTGGTACAGTTCATATAGCGTCTTGTGCTTGGGGGCGATGAAAATACATGAGACACAGGTTTGATATAGAAAGTCTTGTATTACTTCATACAAGTTGGCAAAAATAGTCACACAGTTTGCAGACACAGAAGCAGGAGACACAGCAGGCCAGAGTAATCTAAGCTCAGCAATCACTCTCCACAACAGGTTCAGGATCTTCTTCTCTGTTACCGTAAGTCCATGCAAACGTGGGTCTTTCAAAGAGCAGGGTTCAGAGTCCACAAGTGCTTCAGAGTTCCTCAGTAGGAATAGCTGGAGTACAAGGTCCAAGGCTTTAGGAGTCAGGTCACAGGTTCACTGCAGGCTAGATTCTGAAGCACTGATTGCTCAGCTGTGGCTGCTTAAGAAGCAAAAGGAGAGAATCAGGGCGGGAACATGCAAGCTGGAAACTCCATTTTGACTGAGGGCAAGATAGCTGCAGCAAGACAGAAAGTAAAATGGCTGACGAACAAACTGAGTTTCAGGAACATGTACACAGAACCTTACAGATGGTTTTGTCTTAGGCGTTCTAAGACCATTCTCACATGTCCATGATGTTCCTCTGTGGAGTTAGAAAAAATTAGAATATCATCCAGATAAATCACCACAAATGTATCTAGGAGATCCCTGAAGATATCATTCACGAAGTGTTGGAAAGTGGCTGGGGCGGTACTCAGACCAAAAGGCATAACTAGATATTCAAAGTGTCCATAGCGTGACCTGAAAGCAGTCTTTCATTCATCCCCAGGTCTAATACGGACCAAGTTATAGGCTCCACGGAGATCCAGTTTAGAGAAAATTTTGGCATGCCGCACTCTCTCCAACAACTCAGGGATTAAAGGCAATGGATAACGGTTTCTAATAGTAACCTTATTGAGTTCCCTATAGTCTATGCAGGGTCTCAGAGATCCATCTTTCTTCTTCACAAAGAAGATGGGTGCACCTGCGGGAGATGAAGAGGGGCGTATGAAGCCCTTGGCTAAATTTTCGTCTATATAATCCTTTAAATCTTTTAGCTCGGGCCCCGCTAGGGGGTAGATCTTACCAAAAGGTATCTCGGCTCCAGGCAATAATTCAATTGGACAATCATATGGACGGTGAGGAGGAAGCTGAACAGCGTTCTTCTTGTCACATAAATCCACATAGTCCTGGTATACAGCTGGTAGTTCAGGGACTGACATGGTTCCTTTAGGAACAGAGCAAGCTGAAACTCCTTGACTCATCTGTTTCTCCGGAAAGTGTAATTCCTTGGTCTCCCAGTTAATCGTACGATTCTGCGCCTGCAGCCATGGTAGCCCTAGAATAATGGGAAAGTGGGGAGAAGAGATAAGCATAAAAGACATTTTCTCCTGATGATCTTTACCCATAAGGACCCTCAAAGGCTCTGTTTCTTGATCCACTGGTCCAGAAGTCAGTAGAGAGCCATCCACAGTCTCCATCTGTACTGGAGTAGCCTTCTTCACTGAATGTATCCCCTGTTTCAGAGCAAAGGAGATATCCATAAAATTTCCACTTGCTCCTGAGTCGATCATAGCAGAGCTAGACACGCAGACTGAGTCAACCCAGAGTTTGATGGAAAGGAAGCAATGAGAATTGTTTCTTTTACAACTCAGCTGCGACACCGCTGAGGAAACTTGAAAAATTGCAGCGTTTATACCGTCATCGTCCCCAGAACTAACAGAGTTTAAGTCCGAGAAATCAAGATCTCTTGCAGCAGATCTCTCTGGAGCCTGAGGCTCGGACATGACAGAGCTCCTCTCGCAACACTCACAGTGAATGACTGCTGCAGTAGTCTTACGAGAACGGCTGGGGCAGTTTATAATGAAGTGCCCTGACTTACCACAGTAGAAATATAGATTTTCCTTTATACGATGTTCTTTGCGTGCATCACTAACCCGTCTTTGTAAAGAGTCCACCTGCATGGGTTCAGGTTCTAGTTCCCTTGTGATCCTACTCAAAGGTTCCTTAGCTGAGGAGGGAGGTAGTAAAAGGTTAGTGCGATTATTTTCGAACCATCTCTCTTGTCTGCGTTCAGTCAGACGAGCATCAATACGAATACAATAGTTAATAAAGTCACCTAACGCAGTGGGAGGGTCGGCACGAGCAAGTTCATCCTTAATCAGTGGAGACAACCCTTTCCGAAAAATAGATTTTTTAGCGGAAGTGTCCCAAGTGGTATCAAGAGCCCATCTCCTGAAATCCAGGGCATATTCGGCTACTGAACGCTTACCTTGGCGCAAAGTTAACATGGCTGCTTCAGCTGTTGCACCTCGATTGGGGTCATCAAACACCTGCCCCATGGCTGAAATAAAAGCATCAAGGTGATTCAAACAATCATCCTCAGTCTCAATCAGAGGGTTTGCCCACATCAAAGCCTTATTGGTAAGCAACATGATTATAGTAAGCACTTTGGATCGTTCAGTGGGAAATTGTGAAGCATGTGCAGAGAAAAATAAATTGCATTGATTAATAAATCCCCTGAATTTCTCACGTTCACCGCCAAAACGAAAAGGAGGTAATTTGGGGATCTCAGAACTCGGGGTTATGGCAGGAGCCTGGGCTTGTTCCTCTAGAGCCTCAATCCTGGCTCGCAATTCCTGGGTAGTCTGTCCAAACACTTGCAAATTATGATTAGTGAGGTCCTGTAGGCTTGCAAAACGGGTTTTTAAAGTCTGTACATCTGAAAGGATTGTATCAGTCACTCCGCAAAGTTCCTTTAAGCGGGCCTCCATCTTCCAGATCTTTTAAGGCAGAAGTGCTGGAAGGAGAAAGAAGGAAAAAAAAAAAAAAAAAAAACAATAGTGTTTACCTGTGGTAACACTCCAGAGTAAAATTTTAAGGGAATGCGCTCACCTGGAATGGTTGTGTGAAGTCACAACCACTGTCATCACATAAGGTATTAAACGGACATCTGATATCCACAGTCACAGCAGACACGGCTTTCCCAGACCCAGCAGACACTAAACATTGGCTCCTGAATCTTGTCATGTATAGTGTACAGTTCCTATAGCGTCTTGTGCTTGGGTGCGAGGAAAACACAGGAGACATAGGTTGAAATGAAATGACTTGTATTACTTCATACAAGCATGCTGAAAAGTTCACACAGTTTGCAGGAACAGCGACAGGAGACACAGCAGGCCAGAGTAACTTCAAGCACTACAATAAATCTCCAAAGCAGGTTCAGGATCTCTTCTCTGTACCATAATTCCTCTGCAAACATGGATTCACCAAACAGCAGGTTTCCAGAGTCCAAAAGTGTTCCAAGGTTCCTCAGTAGGGAATAGCTGGAGTACAAGTCCAAGGTTAGCAGGAGTCAGGTCACAGACTGACTGAGGCTTGATTCAGGAGCACTGATTGTTCAGCTGAGGCTGCTTAAGAAGCAAGAGGGAAGAATCAGGGCGGGAACATGAAAACTGGAAACTCCATATTAACTGAGGGCAAGAGCTGCAGAAAGACAGAAAGCAAAATGGCCGACGGAAAACTGAGTTTCAAGGAACATGTCAACAGAGACAAAGAACCTTACAGTGTCGCTCTTCCCGTCCTGGCTGGTGTCTCGCTCTTCCCGTCCTCGCTGGTGTTTCTTGCTCTTCCCTTCCTCTGTGCTGCGCCTTTCCCTCCTTCCCCGGTGTTTCTCGCTCTTTCCGTCTTCGCCGGTGTTTCTATCTCTTCCCGCCCTCCCTTGTGTTTCTCTCTATTCCCATCCTCTGTGCTGCGCTCTTTTGGTCCTCTGTGCTGCGCTCTTACTGTCTTCCTCAGTGTTTCTCACTCATCCCGCCCTCGCTGGTGTGTCTCGCTCTTCCCGTCCTTGCTGTTTTTTTCGCTCTTCTCGCCCTCCCCGGTGTTTCTCACTATTCTCGTCCTCTGTGCTGCACTCTTCCCACCCTTCTCGGTGTTTCTCGCTATTCCCATCTTTTGAGCTGTGCTCTTCCCATCCTCCCCTGTGTTTCTCGCTATTCCCGTCCTCTGAGCTACTCTCTTCCCATCCTCCCCGGAGTTTCTCACTCTTTTCGCCTTCCCCGGTGTTTCTCGCTCTTCCAGTCCTCCCTGGTGTTGCTCTCTTCCCGTCATCGTCGATGTCTCGCTCTTCCTGTTCTCGCTGGTATCTCGCTCTTCCTGTCCTCCCCGGTGGCTTCTCGCTCTCTCTCGCCCTCCCCGTGTTTATTGCTCTTCCCTTCCTCTGTGCTGCGCTCTTCCAGTCTTCCCTGGTGTTTCTTGCTCTTTCTGCCTTCTCTGCTGTTTTTTGCTCTTCCCATCTTCCCCGGTGTTTCTCGCTGTTCCTGTCCTCTGTGCTGCGCCCTTCCCTCCCTCCCCAGTGTTCCTCGCTGTTCCCGCCCTCGCCGGTGTTTCTCGCTTTTTCCGTCCTCACTTGTGTTTCTCGCTCAATCCGTCCTCCCTTGTGTTTCTCGCTATTCCTGTCCACTGTGCTCTTCCCGCCCTCCCAGGTGTTTCTCACTCTTCCCGCTCTCCCCGGTGTTTCTCGCTCTTCCCATCCTCGCGGTGTTTCTCACTATTCCCGTCCTCTGGGCTGTGCTATGCCTGTCCACCCCGGTGTTTCTCACTCTTCTTGTTCTCCCCAGTGTTTCTTGCGCATCCCTTGCTGGTGTTTCTCACCTTTTCCGTCCTCGTTGGTGTCTCGCTCTTCCCATCCTCGCCGGTGCCTTACTCTTCTGTCCTCCCCGGTGTTTCTCATTCTTCCCGCCCTCCCTGATGTTTCTCGCTCTTCCCGCTCTACCCACTGTTTCTCTCTATTCCCGTGCTCTGTGCTGCACTCTTACTGTCCTCCCCGGTGTTTCTCGCTCTTCTTGTTCTCCCCGGTGTTTCTCGCTCTTCTCGTCCTCGTCGGTGTGTCGTTGTTCCAGTCCTCCCTGGTATTTCTCTCTTGTCTTATCCTCGCTGGTGTTTCTCACTCTTCTCGCCCTCCTCGGTGTTTCTCGCTATTTCCGTCCTCTGTGCTGCGCTCCTCCCCAGTGTTCCTCGCTATTTCTGACCTCTATGCTGCCCTCTTGTTGCCTTCCCCGGTGTTTCTTGCTCTTCCCATCCTCGCTGATGCCTCACTCTTCCCGTCCTCATCGGTGCCTCACTCTTCCCTTCTTCACCGACGCCTCGCTCTTCCCGTCCTCATCAGTGTTTCTCTCTCTTCTTGTCCTCACCGATGTTTCTCACTAAACTCATCCTCTTCAGTGCCTTTGCTCTTCCCATCCTCTCCAAGGTTTCTCGCTGTTCCCATCCTCATCAGTGTCTTTCTCTTCCCGCTCTACCCAGTTTCTCGCTATTCCCATCCAATGTGCTGTGCTCATCTTTCCCTCCCCGGTGTTTCTTGCTCTTCTTGCCCTCCCCGGTGTTTCTCGCTCATCCCACCCTCGCCAGTGTTTCTTGCTTGTCCTGCCATCGCCGGTGTTTGTCGCTCTTCCCGTCCTCCCTGGAATTTCTCGCTCGTCTTGCCCTTGTTGGCGTTTCTCGCTCTTCCCACTCTCCACGGTGTTTCTTGCTATTCCCGTTCTCTGTGCTGTGCTATTCCTGTCCTCTCTGCTGCGCTCTTCCCATCCTCCCCAGTGTTTCTCACTCTTCTCGCCCTCCTCTGTGTTTCTTGCTCTTCCTGCTTTTGCCAGTGTTTCTCATTCTTCCAGTCCTCCCTGGTGTTTATCACTCTTCCCACCCTACCCACTGTTTCTTCTATTCCCGTCCTATGTGCTGCGCTCTTCCTGTCCTCCCCAGTGTTTCTCACTATTTCTGTCCTCCCCGATGTTTGTTGCTCTTCTTGCACTTCTCAGTGTTTCTCGCTCATCCCACCCTCACTGGTGTTCCTCGCTCTTCCCGTCCTCCCTGGTATTTCTCGCTTGTCTTGCCCTTGCTGGTGTTTCTTGCTCTTCACGCCCTTGCTGGTGTTTCTCGCTCTTCCCACCCTCTATGGTGTTTCTCTCTATTCCCGTCCTCTGTGCTGCGCTCCTCCCTAGTGTTTCTTGTTGTTCCCGTCCTCTGTGCTGATCTCCTCCCTAGTGTTTCTCGCTATTCCCGTCCTCTGTGCTGCGCTCTTCGTACTCTCCCCGGAGTTTCTCGCTCTTCCCGTCCTCCCCAGTGTTTCTCACTATTCCCATCCTCTTTGCTGTGCTCTTCGTCTTCTTGTCCTCGCCGATGTTTCTTACTAAACTCATCCTCTTCAGTGCCTTTGCTCTTCCCATCCTCTCCAAGGTTTCACACTGTTCCCATCCTCATCAGTGTCTTTCACTTCCCACTCTACCCAGTTTCTCGCTATTCCCATTCTTTGTGCTGTGCTCTTCTTTCCCTCCCCGGTGTTTCTCGCTCATCCCACCTCGCCAGTGTTTCTTGCTTGTCCTGCCATCGCCGGTGTTTGTCGCTCTTCCCGTCCTCCCTGGAATTTCTCGCTCGTCTTGCCCTTGCTGGCTTTTCTCGCTCTTCCCACTCTCCACGGTGTTTCTTGCTATTCCCGTCCTCTGTGCTGTGCTATTCCTGTCCTCTCTGCTGCGCTCTTCCCATCCTCCCCAGTGTTTCTCACTCTTCTCGCCCTCCTCGGTGTTTCTTGCTCTTCCTGCTTTTGCCAGTGTTTCTTATTCTTCCAGTCCTCCCTGGTGTCGCTCTCTTCCCGTCCTCATTGGTGTCTCGCTCTTCCTGTCCTCACTGGTGTCTCGCTCTTCCTGTCCTCGCCGGTGTTTCTCGCTCTTCTCACCCTACCCAGTGTTTCTCACCATTCTCGTCCTCTGTTCTGCACTATTCCTGCCCTTCCCGGTGTTTCTCGCCATTTCTGTCCTTTGTGCTGCGATCTTCCGGCCCTCCCTGGTGTTTATCACTCTTCCCACCCTACCCACTGTTTCTCTCTATTCCCGTCCTATGTTCTGCGCTCTTCCTGTCCTCCCCAGTGTTTCTCACTATTTCTGTCCTCCCCGATGTTTGTTGCTCTTCTTGCACTCCTCAGTGTTTCTCGCTCATCCCACCCTCACTGGTGTTCCTCGCTCTTCCCGTCCTCCCTGGTATTTCTCGCTTGTCTTGCCCTTGCTGGTGTTTCTTGCTCTTCATGCCCTTGCTGGTGTTTCTCGCTCTTCCCACCCTCTATGGTGTTTCTCGCTATTCCCGTCCTCTGTGCTGCACTCCTCCCTAGTGTTTCTTGTTGTTCCCGTCCTCTGTTCTGATCTCCTCCCCAGTGTTTCTCGCTATTCCCGTCCTCTGTGCTGCGCTCTTCGTACTCTCCCCAGAGTTTCTCGCTCTTCCCGCCCTCCCCAGTGTTTCTCACTATTCCCATCCTCTTTGCTGTGCTCTTCGTCTCCTCCCCAGTGTTTCTCTCTCTTCCTGTCCTCCCCGCTGTTTCTCGCTTTTCTTGCCCTCGCTGGCATTTCTCGATGTTCTTGTCCTCATCGGTGTGTCGCTCTTGCCGTCCTCATCGGTGTGTCGCTCTTCCTGTCTTCGTAGGTGTGTCACTTTTCCAGTCCTCCTTGGTATTTCTCTCTCGTCTTGTCCTCGCCAGTTTTTGTCGTTCTTCCTGCCCTCCCCGTTGTTTCTCGCTATTCCCGTCCTCTGTGCTGCGCTCTTCGTACCCTCCCCGGCGTTTCTCGCTCTTCTCGCCCTCCCCCGTGTTTCTCGCTATTCCCGTCCTCTGTGCTGCGCTCTTCGTACCCTCCCCGGCGTTTCTCTCTCTTCCCGCCCTCCCCGGTGTTTCTCACTATTCCCGTCCTCTGTGCTGTGTCTTCCTCTCCTCCCTGGTGTTTCTCTCTATTCCTGTCCTCTAAGCTGCTCTCTTCCCGTCCTCCCCGCTGTTTCTTGCTGTTCTTGCCCTCCCCAGTGTTTCTCACTCATCCTGCCTTTCTCGCTCTTGTCCTTGTTGGTGTGCCGCTCTTCCCGTCCTCGTCGGTGTGTCGCTCTTCCTGTCTTCGTCAGTGTGTCACTTTTCCAGTCCTCCTTGGTATTTCTCGCTCGTCATGTCCTCGACGGTGTTTCTCGCTCTTCCCGCCCTCCCGGGTGTTTCTCGCTATTCCCGTCCTCTGTGCTGTGCTCCTCTCTAGTGTTTCTCATTATTCCTGTCCTCTGTGCTGTGTTCTTCTTGCTCTCCCCGGGTTTCCTTTTCTTCTTGCCCTCCCCCGTGTTTCTCGTTCATCCAACCTTTGCCGGTGTTTCTCTCTCATCCTGCCCTCGCCGTTGTTTGTCGCTCTTCCTGTCCTCCCCGGTGTTGCGCTCTTCCGTCCTCGCAAGTGTCTCGCTCTTGTAGTCCTCCATGGTGTTTCTCTCTTGTCTTGTCCTCACTGGTGTTTTTTTCTCTTCTCGTCCTCCTCGGTGTCTTGCCATTTCTCAGCTTTCAGTCACTTGTGTCTCTGTCGTGTAATCCTTTGTTCTGCTTCTTTATTTGCAGAACTCTGTAGACTTTCTTGTCCGTGTGATAACTTTCTTCATCATTTCAATATTCTACCTCCATGATGGTAACTTGGATATGATCAGGTGAAGCCAATAATGTTATGCATTTTGAGTGACTCTGCGCTAATACTATCAGAAAACCTCCTGCTTCAGCTCAGGCTGCTTTCACTGCAGATGTCATCAGCTCTGGATCCAGAGGAGGAGTGGGCCTCATCATAGGTTTCTGCACGTTACATGCTTATGTGCTGAGGGATGTGGCCATTTAGCCTCTTTGAATTTCTGAATATTTATGGTGCCCCTTTAAGCATCCCTGTTCCCGCCCAGATGAAGTGCCATGTGTGTAGGACCATGCTTCATTTATTTTTAGAATTATTTTGAAATCATTGTTATTGTGTTTATCAGCGGCTCTCCACAAATCTGACTGCAGGGGCCCCTCTGCTGGCGAGCGAGTAAAATTGCACGTGTCCCCTTCCAGCTGTCAAGGACACAGACTACTTGGGCGAGATCCACGCTCTGCGACGATGACAGGGCTAGAAATGCTCAGGGTGCCCTTCCTCTCTCACGTAGGCTCTTTTCCAATCTGATTCCCTAAAAAGGTAGACATTTTAATTCACATCACAGACATTAGATGATTACTTTGTAGCTGGTGAGGTGACAGCAGGCGTCAATTAATTCTGAGCAGACACGAAGTGATGAAGTCATCAGACTGGGTCACATTTCACTTTTCTGCTGGGATCCAGTCTGATAAGACAGTTGATGTCTTTTTAGTTATTGGCTCTTATTCAATCTGCTCTTCATGTCCTGATGTCCAACTACTTTATGTTCTGAGATGATTTAGTTAATATCAGATGATTACTTTTATAGGATCCCCTGATATGATCTGCTGGTACCCTACAATTTTTGAGACAATTAGGATCTCACAAGACAAAACATACTTTCTTTTCATGTTCTGGGTTATATAGAGAGACGATCTCACCAAATCCTGGACACTCTCTCTTTATATTCTGGGTTGATATTTATGGGTGAGGTCTCACCCGATCTTCAATGTGGTCTTTTCATGTTCTGGGTCTTTATAGAGAGAACATTTTGCCAGATCCTGGATGCAGTCACTTCACGTCATAGGTCTTTATAGATGGGTGAGATCTCACCAGATCCTGAACACTCCCTTTATGTTCTGGATCCTCTAAGCTCTTCATGTCCTGGGTCTTTATGGAGATGATCTCTTTGGATCCCAGATGCTTTCACTTCATGTCCTCCGTCTTTATAGAGATGATCTCACTGGATCCTAGACGCTGTCTCTTCATGTCCTGGTCTTTATGTAGATGATCACTCTGGATCCTATGTTCTCTCTTCATGTCCTGCGTCTTTATAGAGATGATCTCACTGGATCCTAGACACTGTGTCTTCATGTCCTGGGTCTTTATAGAGATGATATCACGGGATATTAGATGCTGTCTCTTCATGTCCTGCTTATATAGAGAGAAAATCTCACCAGATCCTGGATACTCTCTCTTTATATTCTGGGTTGTTATTTATGGGTGAGGACTCGCCAGATCTTCGATATGTGGTCTTTTCATGTCCTGGGTCTTTATAGAGAGAACATTTTGCCAGATTCATGTCATAGGTCTTTATAGATGGTTGAGATCTCAGCAGATGCATTGCTGAACACTCTCTTTATGTTCTGGATCCTCTAAGCTGTGTCTTCATGTCCTGGGTCTTTGTAGAGATGATCTCTCTGGATCCTAGTTTCTCTCTCTTCATGTCCTGTGTCTTTATAGAGATGATCTTACTGGATCCTAGACGCTGTCTCTTCATGTCTTGGATCTTTGTAGGGATGATGTCTCTGGATCTTAGACGCTGTCTCTTCATGTCCTGCATCTTTATAGAAATGATCTTACTGGATCCTAGACGCTGTCTCTTCATGTCTTGGTCTTTGTATAGATGATATCTCTGTATCTTAAAGAGAGGACTTTACCGCGCACGTTCTGCAAGTCATCACAGACAAAATTCCCCTTGATGAAAGCCAAAAATAGGCCGAAACGTTGGGGTTGTGAATTCCTTTTTTTCTAATCCTGGAGCTTTATCAGAATGCTTTAATAAAGATTTTCAACGAATGCCATATTTTCCCTGGATTTTCTCTCGTCTTTGAGTGTGCTCGAGGTGTCTCTCTTTAATATTTGACACTCATTGTTTCCTCAGTAGCACCTAAACTATAGTGTGCATGAGACCTTCGCTATTGGATATCTGTATCTTAGACACTGTCTTTTCATGTCCTGGGTCTTTGTAGAGATGATGTCTCTGGATCCTAGACGCTGACTCTTTATGTCCTGGGTCTTTGTAGAGAGGTGGAATCTGCTTGTATAGAGATAATCCAGGCCTAAGAAATATTCGCTAGGAGAGTATGTGTGTGGAAGCTCAGAAATAGTTTTGATTCTGTGTGACCTCAGTTTTTCTCTTTCATTTCATCTTGATTGTCTGTGAGCATTTCTGTTTATTGCAGCAAGTGGCCTTATCTCTATCTCTGCCTCAGTTGCCCCCTTCTATCTCTCTACCTCTGCCTGATTTTCCATTGCAATGCTTTCTTGCCCTCAATTCTCAAGTGCATTTGCTGCAGAGCTTAATGTAAGCACAGCTATGTTCGATTAGCCACATTTAACAGAGAACAAGTCTTTATTGTGTAGTAAAGCATCTTACAGATTGCCTCCTGCTTTCCCCATCATCTGAGAACCTGCCTGCTCCAGCTGCTGCAGATCATCTCCTTGCAGAACTTTAGGAGGACAACAGTGAGTGTCTTTTAAGGGCAAAATGTGTTGCACATGTAAAAACGAAATTAAATCTTGACCTTTATTCTATAACACTTATTTCTGAAGGGAGACGATGAATGTGTGTTATTCGAGAATTTAGAGGTGAGCAACTATAGAGGGCCATACCTATAGGAGAATGGTCACCAGGCAGTTTAAAAGACTGACAATTGTTAGCGGGGGAAGGACACAAGAATCCTGTAGTCTTGAGTGGGATGCAGGTCAGTCCCTGGACGAGTGGCTGGAGGCAGGTCAGGCTCTGGAGCAGGTGTCAGGACAGGCTCTGGACCTGGGGGCAGGACTGAATCTGTAGGAGGAGCTTGAAGCAGAACTGTCAGAGGGCAGGAAGCAGGACGAAGTCTACAGGAGGAGCGGGAGGCAGGTCTGTCCCTGGAGGAGCGGGAGGTAGTTCTGTCCCTAGAGGAGGAGCGGGAGACAGGTCTGTCACTGGAGGAGGAGCGGGAGGCAGGTCTGTCCCTGGAGGAGCAGGAGGTAGTTCTGTCCCTGGAGGAGCAGGAGGTAGTTCTGTCCCTGGAGGAGGAGCGGGAGACAGGTCTGTCCTGGAGGAGGAGCGGAAGGCTGGTCAGTCCCTGGAGGAGGAGCAGGAGGCAAGTCTGTCCCTGGAGGAGGAGCGGGAGGCTGGTCAGTACTTGGAGGAGGAACGGGAGGAAGAACATGCTTTAGAATGGGGAGTCAGGACAGGCTCTGGAGAAGGCGAAAGCAGGATGAGCTTATGGACAAGGTGCAGGAGATTAGGATGGCTGCAGGAGTGGATGGTAGGACAAAGTCTTGAGAAGGAGTCAGGATGGGCTGCGGAGAGGCAGCAGGAAGCAGGATAGGCTGAGGAAAGAATCAGGAGGCAGAACAGTTGCTGGAGAAGTGTTAGGGTACGTTTCCACGGTCAGGAAACCATCAGTATTTGCTGCGGATTGAACGCTGCGTCTTACCGCAGCGTTTAATCCGCAGCAGCCAGATGTTCCAGCATAGTGTAGGAGATTTTATGAAATCCCATCTCCACTATGCGTCCGATTACGCTGGTGACACACCCGCTAAACCCGACATGCGGCACATCTTTTTAGACCGCAGCATGTCTATTTACCCTGGGGCGACGCTCCGTCGCTGCAAGGTAAATAACACAGTTCTATGTATACGGTGCGGCGATTATCACGGCACATACAGAAAGGGGCGGGGCTTTGGGCGGAGTGGGGTTTCTGCTCCGTCCAAAGCGCAGACAATCCGGTACGTGGAAACGTACCCTTAGTTGGGACTGACACTGTTGTTCGAGTAAGAGGCAAGATGATGTGGCCTTTCGTAGAAGATCAGTAGGACAGTCCCTGGAGGTGGAACCAAAAAGCAGGCTATGCTCTGAAGTAGAATTTTAACAACCGATACCATGGGTAAAGTAAGTAAGCATGCTTCTATATAGAGCAAGGGCAACTCCCTACAAAATTTGAAACCTACAAAAACAAAGGTGCATGATGCCCACAAAGACAAATATAGTCATAGATTCAATAAAAAAACTAACCATTATTGCAAAAAATCTAAAAAGATACAAAAAGCAGTGATGATAACAATTACAGTAATGAAGGTGAGGATACAAAATAGTCCTGGACAAATTAATCAAGCACAGCACTGAAAAATATTACCTAAAATACCCCAAAATCTTATGTATATCTATGGAATTTTCTGGGTCAGGTCCCACCAGTTCTCAATGAGGTAATCAGCAATGTATATAAGAGGCACCAGTTCGACCAGAATAACCCCAGCAATCCACATATAACTCCTTTCCATATAGTACAGAAGTGAAGCTGCACCCATGTATGAAATTAATATGTCCAATGGAAAGGTGAATAACAAAAGAGAGGGGGAAAGAAAGGGCGCTATTCCCTAACTAAAGTGTGGGACATAGTGCAAACCAGATTGAAAGTGCATGAAAGTGCTTACCCATGTGGGTGGCTATGCAGGACGATCTGCCAGGACCGTGCCCCAACGCACATTTCGCTCGCTGGGCTTCTTCGGGGGGCGGACTATAGCATAATGATGTGTACCTATTTATATGCCAAAATCCAGGTGTGTGGGATCTGTATACCGCGGTCATAGCGCCGTATGTGAGGCGATACTCCTCCCACCACCGCGTCACTTCCGGCCCTCCAATGACGATGCGTGTCAAGGGAAAAGACCCTGTGACATCAGTGACCCACAACGCCATTCTAAGGAGGCCTTTAGCAACGCTAGTGGAACAGAGACGCCCACACATGCGCACACCACGGAAATCATGTTAGGTAAGGGCAAGAGTTCGGGCGAGCATATTTCAATAAAAGAAAGTTGGTCCAACGCTATACAAAGTGCGGATCATCAACATATACATAAACAATGCATAGAAAAAGTAAATAAATAGAAAAAAAAATTATCAGAAAAAAATCATAAACTATACCATTCAAAATCGAGCTGACAATCCATGAGAATTATACATATAGTCGAATAATATAGGTAATTTATAATGAACAGTAAAGAAAATAGATATATAGTTTCCATGAACACTCATGATGGTCACTGATAGGCCTCATACTCACTGGTGCCGAAAACGGATGAAAATCAGACGATAAAAAATCGGATGCAAATCTGACCAATGTTAGTCAATGGGTGAGTTCTCATTAGCGATTTTTTTCTCATCAGATATTGGTGTGAGAAAAAAATCGCAGCTTGCTGCGATTTGATGCGATTTTGGGATGAAAATCGCCAATGCAAGTCAATGGGTGCGATTAAAAAACGAACAGCACTCGCACCATGCACGTGCTGTCCGATTTATATGCACCAGTCTCCTTTGAAAAGCCGGTAATTCATCCCCGGCTACTGTAAAATCACACTGACAGCTCACAAAACAGTAGATACATACACATAGAATATATATATATATATATATATACATGTCATTGTAACACATACATATATATATATTTATAGTTCTTACACTTCTACATACTGTAATAGCCGCTAATTCAATTGCCGGCTTTTGTGAAATCACAGAAGCCGACATGAAATGATACATTGTTTCCACACAGTTAACCATGTCATTTCCTGTATTTTGATATATGGTTTGAACTTACAATTACATGAGTGTATTTGTACAAAATTTCAGACATGTAGGGGTTAATTAAAGGTGTAAATTCGTTGAAAAAAAAATGCGTGGGCTCCCGCGCTATTTTCTCCACCAGACAGACAAAGCAAGCGAGTGGGGGCAGATAATAATAGCCTAGGGAGGGTACATTTTTTTTGTGCCCCCCCTGGCTACTAACATCTGCCCCCAGACACCCCAGAAAGGGCAAATCTATAATTAGATTCGCCCTTTCTGGCACTTTGCCCGTCTATTCCCATTGCCCTGTAGCGGTGGCGAATGGGTTAATAAGGGGTTAATGTCACCTTGCTATTGAAAGGTGACCTTAAGCCATGTTAATAATTGAGAGCTGTCAATTAGACAACTATCAATTATTAATCCTATTGAAGTAAATAAAAAAACACAAACACACTTTAAGAATAAATAATTTTAATGAAATCAAAACACATATTTT
Source organism: Oophaga sylvatica (assembly GCA_033576555.1). NCBI lineage: Eukaryota > Metazoa > Chordata > Amphibia > Anura > Dendrobatidae > Oophaga > Oophaga sylvatica. The sequence continues at coordinate 396,434,692 of JARQOD010000001.1, forward strand.
TGACCATCTTTTATTTAACTCTTAATCCGTTCGAAGCCCTTGTTCTTCTAAAATAAATATAAAATAATAAAACAACATTATTCTTACCTATCTGGCGATCTGTCACGTCCCACGATGTAATCCTTCACAAAGGGTTAACTAGCAATCAGATAAGCAGCGCAAGTAATCCTGCGTGCTCATCTGATAGCTCCTGAATGAATGAGCTTATCTCCTGCCGACAGGAGAGGATGTGATTCATGAATGAAGCTTAATTGATTGTATCCCACTTTCACCTTAGGTCAGGTCACTGAAGTGAAAGTGGCAATAAATCAATTAAGCTCCATTCATGAATCTATTCCTCTCCTTTCGCTGGGAGAGTAAGTTATTCATTCATGGGAATACAGCTCAGAGACAGCATTAAGGGTATGCCACACTAAACAACATCGCTAACGGGATCGCTAAAAAACGTCACTATTTAGCGATCCCGTTAGCGATGTTGTAGTGTGCAGCAGCTGCCAGCGACGAGCTTCCTGCTGTGATCTCGCTCGTCGCTGGAATCGCTCCGGACCCTATTTCATCGTCGGCGCTCCCGCTGGGTAAGTATTATCGCTGTGTGGCACCTTTTCTTAGCGATTTAGCGGTACTTTTGTACCGCTAAAGTCGTTAAGGAGATCGCTAACCGCGATAGCGTCCTTAACGATATCGCTAAGTTAAGCCGCACTCAGCGATATACAAACAATCCCGCTTGCGATCTCATTAGTATGCGACGCTAACGAGATCGCTAGCGGGATTGTGTAGTGTGGCAGTACCTTAAGCTCACTGTTAACTGTAACCTGTTAACCCTTTCTGATGGATTACACCGTGGGACCTGACTGTACATCGGATTGGTAAGAATAATTTTGCTTTTTTATTTTATTTTTATTACAGGAAATGGTTTTAGCAGGAAAATAAAATATGGTCAAAAACTGTGTGATTATTTCATTAAACTTATTTTTTATTAAACTGTGTGTGTTTGATTTTTCTATCATACAATAGGATTAATAATTGATAGTTGTCTAATTGACAGCTCTCAATTATTAACATGGCTTAAGGTCACCTTTCAATAGCAAGGTGACATTAACCCCTTATTAACCCATTCGCCACCGCTACAGGGCAATGGGAATAGACGGGCAAAGTGCCAGAAAGGGCGAATCTAATTATAGATTTGCCCTTTCTGGGGTGTCTGGGGGCAGATGTTAGTAGCCAGGGGGGGCACAAAAAAAATGTACCCTCCCTAGGCTATTATTATCTGCCCCCACTCGCTTGCTTTGTCTGTCTGGTGGAGAAAATAGCGCGGGAGCCCACGCATTTTTTTTCAACGAATTTACACCTTTAATTAACCCCTACATGTCTGAAATTTTGTACAAATACACTCATGTAATTGTAAGTTCAAACCATATATCAAAATGCAGGAAATGACATGGTTAACTGTGTGGAAACAATGTATCATTTCATGTCGGCTTCTGTGATTTCACAAAAGCCAGCAATTGAATTAGCGGCTATTACAGTATGTAGAAGTCTAGGAACTATAAATATATGTATATATATATGTCACAATTACATATATATATATATATATATATATATGTATTCTATGTGTGTACATGTATTGTTTCTATTCTTTATTAAAGCTGTCAGTGTGATTTTACAGTAATGCCAGGGATGAATTAGCGGCTATTATACTATGTAGAAGTGTATGACCTATATATATATTATATATATATATATATATTAGATGTATATATATATATATATATTATATATATAATTATTTGCTTTTTGTGTAAATTTTTTTGTTACAATGTGATTTTTACATGACTTTTTACATAGAGATAACTGCTCTATGTAAAACTTCATGTTAAAATCGCATTGCATACAGATGGAAAACTGATGGAAAACTGACAGAAAACGCATGGTGCGATTTAAAAATCGCATGCCTTTTTACAACAAATGTACCGTTTTTTTCCTGCAGAAAACGGACCGATTTTTTTCCAGCCAGTGAGTATAAGATGAAGATCAGTTCTTGCACATATTCAAATGAGCGGGTAACCACTGGATGTAATCACTTTCTTGCTCTTCAAATTCCCAAACAAATCCCACAAATCCGAACCTTGAAGGTGATGGAAGTGAGCTACGTTAATTGATCAGTACTACAATAATGAAAGAAAAATAAATGATTAAAATCTGATACACAGAAAAATCAATAAAATCCAGAGAAAATCGGAGGAGAAGGGATAAAGAGAACAAAAACAGTAGAACAGAAAAAGGGGTAGAGCAGTTACAGAAAGGGGGCAAATGAAAGTTTCTCATTCAAACCATTGGGAGAAAGGGTATCCAATGTGACGATCCACCGACATTCCAACTGAGCCAAAATGCGTTTTTGATCTCCTCCCCTGATGCCATATTGAACGCGGTCTATACCCATAAATTTAAATTCCGCAGGGTTACAATTATGGCACTGCCTGAAATGTCGGGGGAATCGTCTTCAGAGCAGTTACGTAATTTGTTTCCTTCGCCTCCCTAATGTCTCGAACATGTTCTCTCACATGAATACGAAATGCCCGTGATGTTAGGCCTACATAACTCAAGTCACATGTACATGTGGCCAAATAAACCTCTCTGAAGTAGGCAAGATAGTCTGCTCTTTGGGGAGGATCAGGATGAAGGACAGGCTCTAGAGAAGGATCAAGCAGCAGAACAGGCTTTGGACACTTTAAAAAGGCTCAGGATAAAGATTAAGAAGCAGAGAGCGTACACAGTCTGGCACACAGGAGCAGAGCGTACACAGTTGGCGAGCAGGGGCAGAGCGTGCACAGTCGACGCGCAGGGGCAGAGCGTACACAGTCCGGCGCGCAGGGGCAGAGCGTACACAGTCCGGCTCGCAGGGACAGAGCGTACACAGTCCGGCGCGCAGGAGTAGAACGTACAGTCGGTGCCCAGGGGCAGAGTGTACACAGTCTAGTGCATAGGGGCAGAGCGTACACAGTCCGGCGCGCAGGGGCAGAGCGTACACAGTCCGGCGCGCAGCGGCAGAGCGTACACAGTGCGGTGCGCAGGGTCAGAGCGTACACAGTCTGGTGCGAAGGGGCAGAGTGTACACAGTCTGGTGCTCAGGATCAGAGCGTACACAGTCCGGCGCGCAGGGGCAGAGCGTACACAGTCCGGCGCGCAGTGGCAGAGCGTACACAGTCCGGCGCGCAGGAGCAGAGCTTACACAGTCCGGCGCGCAGGAGCAGAGCTTACACATTCCGGCGCGCAGGGGCAGAACGTACACAGTCCGGCGTGCAGGGACACAGCGTACACAGTCCGGCGCGCAGGGGCAGAGCGCACACAGCCCGGCGCGCAGGGGCAGAGCGTACACAGTCCGGCGCGCAGGGGCAGAGCGTACACAGTCCGTGCAAGGAACGGTACACAGTCTGGCGCGCAGGGCAGAGCGTACACAGTGCGGTGCGCAGGGCAGAGCGTACACAGTCGGCGCGCAGTGGCAGAGCGTACACAGTCGGCCGCAGGGCAGAGCTACACAGTCCGGGCGCAGGGCAGAGCTTACACATCCGGCGCGCAGGGGCAGAACGTACAAGTCCGGCGTGCAGGGACACAGCGTACACAGTCCGGCGCGCAGGGCAGAGCGTCACACAGCCGGCGCGCAGGGGCAGAGCGTACACAGTCCGGCGCGCAGGGGCAGAGCTTACACAGTCCGGTGCACAGGGGCACAGCGTACACAGTCGGCGCGCAGGGGCAGAGCGTACACAGTGCGGTGCGCAGGGCAGAGCGTACACAGTCGGTGCACAGGGAACAGCATACACAGTCTGGCGCGCAGGGGCAGAGCGTACACAGTCCGGGGCAGGGGCAGAGCGTACACAGTCCGGTGCACAGGGCAAGCATACACAGTCTGGCGCGCAGGGGCAGAGCGTACACACCCAGTACCCGGTGCGCAGGGGCAGAGCGTACACAGTCGCGCACAGGTCATGGCGCAGGGCAGAGGTACACAGTCCGGCGCGCAGGGGCAGAGCTTACACAGTCCGGCGCGCAGGGCAGAGCGTACACAGTCGGCGCGCAGGGGACAGAGCTTACACAGTCCGGCGCGCAGGGGCAGAGCGTACACAGTCCGGCGCGCAGGGACAGACGTACACAGTCCGGCGCGCATGGGCAGGCGTACACAGTCCGGTCGCAGGGCAGAGCGTACACAGTCCGGGCCAGTGGCAGAGGTACACAGTCCGGTGCGCAGGGGCAGAGCGTACAGTCCGGCGCGCAGGGACACGGCGTACACAGTCCGGCGCGCAGGGGTAGAGCGTACAAGTCGGCGCGCAGGACAAGCTACACAGTCCGGCGCGCAGGGCAGAGCTACACAGTCCGGCGCGCAGGGGCAGACGTACAGCCGGCGCGCAGAGGCAGAGCGTACTACAGTCCGGCGCGCAGGGCAGAAGAGTAACAGTCCGGTCGCAGGGCAAGCGTACACAGTCGGCGCGCAGGGGCAGAGCGTACACAGTCCGGGCGCAGGGGCAGAGCGTACACAGTCCGGCGGCAGGGACAAGCGTACACAGTCCGCGCGCAGGAGCTAGAGCGTACACAGTCCGGCGCGCAGAGCGAGCTTACAAGTCCGCGCAGGGTAGAGTTACACAGTCCGGCGCGCAGGGGCAGAGCGTACACAGTCCGGCGCGCAGGGCAGAGCGTACACAGTCCGGCGCGCAGGGGCAGAGCGTACACAGTTCCGGTCGCACAGGGGACAAGCGTACACAGTCCGGCGCGCAGGGGACAGAGCGTACACAGTCCGGGCGCAGGGCAGAGCTACACAGTCGGCGGCAGGAGCTAGACTTCACATCGCGCGCAGATGGCAGAGACGTACACAGTCCGGCGCGCAGGGGCAAGCTACACAGTCCAGGACGCGAGGGAGCAGAGCTTTACACAGTCCGGCGCGCAGGAGAAGCGTACACAGTTCTTCCCAGGGCAGAGCTACAAGTCCGCGCCAGTGGCAGAGGTACACAGTCCGGCGCCAGGGGCAGAGCGTCACTAGTCTGGCGCGCAGGGAATGCAACACAGTCCGGGCGCAGGAAGAGCGTACACGTCCGGCGCGCAGGGCAGAGTACGTACACTTGTCCGGCGCCAGGAGCAGAGCGTACACGTCCGGCGCATGGAGCAGAGCGATACACAGTCGGCGCGCAGGGACAAGCGTACAAGTCGGCGCAGGGGCTAGAGCGTACACAGTCCGGGCGCAGGGGCAGAGGTACTCAGTCCGGCGGCAGGGCAAGGTACATCAGTCCGGCGCGCAGGAGCAAGCGTTCATAGTCCGGCGCGCAGGGGCAGAGCGTACATAGTCCGGCGCGCAGGAGCAGAGCTTACACAGTCCGGCGGCAGGGACAGAGGCTACTCCGCGCGCGCAGGGGCAGAGCGTACACAGTCCGGCGCGCAGGACAAGCTACAAGTCCGCGGCAGGGGCTAGAACGTACACAGCCGGCGCGCAGGGGAGAGCGTACACAGTCCGGCGTCGCAGGGCAAGCTACACAGTCCGAGTGCGCAGGAGCAGAGCTACACATTCCGGCGCGCAGGGGCAGAAGCGTACACAGCGGCGCAGGGGCAGCGCTACACAGTCCGCGCGCCAGGGCAGAGATTACACAGTCCGGCGCGCAGGGCAGAGCGTACACAGTCCGGCGCGCAGGAGCAGAGCTTACACAGTCCGGCGCGCAGGGGCAGAGCGTACACAGTCCGCGCGCAGGGCAGAGCGTACACAGTCCGGCGCGCAGGGGCAGAGCTACACAGTCCGGCGCGCAGGGCAGAGCTACACATCCGGCGCGCAGGGCAGACGTACACAGTCCGGCCGCAGGGCAGAGCGTACCAGTCGGCCGCAGGGCAGAGCGTACACAGTCCGGCGCGCGGGCAGAGCGTACACAGTCCGGCGCGCAGGGGCAGAGCGTACACAGTCCGGCGCGCAGGGGCAGAGCGTACACAGTCCGGCGGCAGGGCAGAGCGTACACAGTCCGGGCGCAGGGCAGAGCTACACAGTCCGGCGCGCAGGGGCAGAGCGTACACAGTCCGGCGCGCAGGGCAGAGCGTACACAGTCCGCGCGCAGGGCAGAGCGTACACAGTCCGGCGCGCAGGACAGAGTACACAGTCCGGCGCGCAGGGGCAGAGCGTACACAGTCCGGCGCGCAGGGACAAGCGTACACAGTCCGGCGCGCAGGGCAGAGCGAACAGCCGGCGCGCAGGGCAGAGCGTACACAGTCCGGCGCGCAGGGCAGAGCATACACAGTCCGGCGCGCAGGGCAGAGCGTACACAGTCCGGCGCGCAGGGCACAGCGTACACAGTCCGGCGCGCAGGGGCAGAGCGTACACAGTCCGGCGCGCAGGGCAGAGCGTACACAGTCCGGCGCGCAGGAGCAGAGCTTACACAGTCCGGCGCGCAGGGGCAGAGCGTACACAGTCCGGCGCGCAGGGCAGAGCGTACACAGTCCGGCGCGCAGGAGCAGAGCGTACACAGTCCGGCGCGCAGGAGCAGAGCTTACACATCCGGCGCGCAGGGCAGAACGTACACAGTCCGGCGCGCAGGGGCAGAGCGTACACAGTCCGGCGCGCAGGAGCAGAGCTACACAGTCGGCGCGCAGGGCAGAGCGTACACAGTCGGGCGCAGGGCACAGCGTACACAGTCCGGCGCGCAGGGCAGAGCGTACACAGTCGGCGCAGGCAGAGCGTACACAGTCCGGCGCGCAGGGCAGAGCTACACAGTCCGGCGCGCAGGGCAGAGCGTACACAGTCCGGCGCGCAGGGACAGAGCGTACACAGTCCGCGCGCAGGGCAGAGCGTACACAGTCCGGCGCGCAGGGGCAGAGCGTACACAGTCCGGCGCAGGGGCAGAGCGTACACAGTCCGGCGCAGGGCAGAGCGTACACAGTCCGGCGCGCAGGGCAGAGCGTACACAGTCCGGCGGCAGGGCAGAGCGTACACAGTCCGGCGCGCAGGGGCAGAGCGTACACAGTCCGGGCGCGCAGGGCAGACGGTACACAGTCCGGCGCGCAGGGCAGAGCGTACACAGTCCGGCGCGCAGGGCAGAGCGTACACAGTCCGCGCGCAGGGCAGAGCGTACACAGTCCGGCGCGCAGGGCAGAGCGTACACAGTCCGGCGCGCAGGGGCAGAGCGTACACAGTCCGGCGCGCAGGGGCACAGCGTACACAGTCCGGCGCGCAGGGCAGAGCGTACACAGTCCGGCGCGCAGGGCAGAGCGTACACAGTCCGGCGCGCAGGGGCAGAGCGTACACAGTCCGGCGCGCAGGGGCAGAGCGTACACAGTCCGGCGCGCAGGGGCAGAGCGTACACAGTCCGCGCGCAGGGCAGAGCGTACAAGTCCGGCGGCAGGCAGAGCGTACACAGTCCGGCGCGCAGGGGCAGAGCGTACACAGTCCGGTGCGCAGGGGCAGAGCGTACACAGTCCGGCGCGCAGGAGCAGAGCTACACAGTCCGGCGCGCAGGGCAGAGCGTACACAGTCCGGCGCGCAGGGACACAGCTTACACAGTCCGGCGCGCAGGGGAGAGCGTACACAGTCCGGCGCGCAGGGCAGAGCGTACACAGTCCGGTGCCAGGTCAGCGTACACAGTCCGGCGCGCAGGGGCAGAGCGTACACAGTCCGGGCGCAGGGCAGAGCGTACACAGTCCGCGCGCAGGGCAAGCTACACAGTCGCGCGCAGGCAGAGCGTAAGTCGGAAGCGTACACAGTCCGGGCGCAGGGCAGAGCGTACACAGTCCGGCGCGCAGGAGCAGAGCGTACACAGTCCGGCGCGCAGGGGCAGAGCGTACACAGTCCGGCGCGCAGGGCAGAGCGTACACAGTCGGCGCGCAGGGGCAGAGCGTACACAGTCCGGCGCGCAGGGCAGAGCGTACACAGTCCGGCGCGCAGGGGCAGAGCGTACACAGTCCGGCGCGCAGGGCAGAGCTACACATCCGGCCGCAGGCAGAGCGTACACAGTCCGGGCGCAGGGGTAGAGCGTACACAGTCCGGCGCGCAGGGGCAGAGCGTACAACAGTCGTCCGGCGCGGGCAGAGCGTACACAGTCCGGCGCGCAGGGGCAGAGCGTACACAGTCCGGCGCGCAGGGCAGAGCGTACACAGTCCGGCGCGCAGGGCACAGCGTACACAGTCCGCGCGCAGGGCAGAGCTACAAGTCCGGCGCGCAGGGCAGAGCGTACAAGTCCGGCGCGCAGGAGCAGAGCGTACACAGTCCGGCGCGCAGGGCAGAGCGTACACAGTCCGGCGCGCAGGAGAGCGTAACATCGGGCAGGCAAGCTTACACAGTCCGGCGCGCAGGCAGACGTACACAGTCCGGCGCGCAGGGGCAGAGCGTACACAGTCCGGCGCGCAGGGCAGAGCGTACACAGTCCGGCGCGCAGGAGCAGAGCTACACATCCGGCGCGCAGGGGCAGAGCGTACACAGTCCGGCGCGCAGGGCAAGCTTACACAGTCCGGCGCGCAGGGGCAGAGCGTACACAGTCCGGCGCGCAGGGGCAGAGCGTACACAGTCCGGCGCGCAGGGCAGAGCGTACACAGTCCGGCGCGCAGGGGCAGAGCGTACACAGTCCGCGCGCAGGGGCAGAGCGTACACAGTCCGGCGCGCAGGACAGAGCTACACAGTCCGCGCGCAGGGCAGAGCTACACAGTCCGCGCGCAGGGGCAGACGTACACAGTCCGGCGCGCAGGGCAGAGCGTACACAGTCCGGCGCGCAGGGGCAGAGCGTACACAGTCCGGCGCGCAGGGCAGAGCGTACACAGTCCGGCGCGCAGGGACAGAGCTTACACAGTCCGGCGCGCAGGGCAGAGCGTACACAGTCCGGCGCGCAGGGGCAGAGCGTACACAGTCCGGCGCGCAGGGGCAGAGCGTACACAGTCCGGCGCGCAGGGGCAGAGCGTACACAGTCCGGCGCGCAGGGCACAGCGTACACAGTCCGGCGCGCAGGGGCAGAGCGTACACAGTCCGGCGCGCAGGAGCAGAGCGTACACAGTCCGTCGCGCAGGGCAGAGCGTACACAGTCCGGCGTCGCAGGGGCAGAGCGTACACAGTCCGGCGCGCAGGGGCAGAGCGTACACAGTCCGGCGGCAGGGCACAGCGTACACAGTCCGGCGCGCAGGGCAGAGCGTACACAGTCCGGCGCGCAGGGCAGAGCGTACACAGTCCGGCGCGCAGGAGCAGAGCTTACACAGTCCGGCGCGCAGGGGCAGAGCGTACACAGTCCGGCGCGCAGGGGCAGAGCGTACACAGTCCGGCGCGCAGGGCAGAGCGTACCATGTCCGGCGCGCAGGGGCAAGCGTACACAGTCCGGCGCGCAGGGGCAGAGCGTACACAGTCCGGCGCGCAGGAGCAGAGCGTACCAGTCCGGCGCGCAGGGCAGAGCTTACACAGTCCGGCGCGCAGGGGCAGAGCGTACACAGTCCGGCGCGCAGGGGCAGACGTACACAGTCCGGCGCGCAGGGGCAGAGCGTACACAGTCCGGCGCGCAGGGACACAGCTTACACAGTCCGGCGCGCAGGGGCAGAGCGTACACAGTCCGGCGCGCAGGGCAGAGCGTACAAGTCCGGCGCGCAGGGCAGAGCGTACACAGTCCGGCGCGCAGGGGCAGAGCGTACACAGTCCGGCGCGCAGGGGCAGAGCGTACACAGTCCGGCGCGCAGGGAGCAGAGCGTACACAGTCCGGCGCGCAGGGCAGAGCGTACACAGTCCGGCGCGCAGGGCAGACGTACACAGTCCGGCGCGCAGGGCAGAGCGTACACAGTCCGGCGCGCAGGGGCAGAGCGTACACAGTCCGGCGCGCAGGGAGCACAGCGTACACAGTCCGGCGCGCAGGGGCAGAGCGTACACAGTCCGGCGCGCAGGGGCAGAGCGTACACAGTCCGGCGCGCAGGGAGCAGAGCGTACACAGTCCGGCGCGCAGGGGCAGAGCGTACACAGTCCGGCGCGCAGGGACACAGCGTACACAGTCCGGCGCGCAGGGGCAGAGCGTACACAGTCCGGCGCGCAGGGCAGAGCGTACACAGTCCGGCGCGCAGGGGCAGAGCGTACACAGTCCGGCGCGCAGGGGCAGAGCGTACACAGTCCGGCGCGCAGGGCAGAGCGTACACAGTCCGGCGCGCAGGGACACAGCGTACACAGTCCGGCGCGCAGGGGCAGAGCGTACACAGTCCGGCGCGCCAGGGGCAGAGCGTACACAGTCCGGCGCGCAGGGGCAGAGCGTACACAGTCCGGCGCGCAGGGCAGAGCGTACACAGTCCGGCGCGCAGGGGCAAGCGTACACAGTCCGGCGGCAGGGGCAGAGCGTACACAGTCCGGCGCGCAGGGGCAGAGCGTACACAGTCCGGCGCGCAGGGCAGAGCGTACACAGCCGGCGCGCAGGGGCAGAGCGTACACAGTCCGGCGCGCAGGGCAGAGCGTACACAGTCCGGCGCGCAGGGGCAGAGCGTACACATGTCCGGCGCGCAGGGGCAGAGCGTACACAGTCCGGCGCGCAGGGGCAGAGCGTACACAGTCCGGCGCGCAGGAGCAGAGCGTACACAGTCCGGCGCGCAGGGCAGAGCGTACACAGTCCGGCGCGCAGGGACACAGCGTAACAGTCCGGCGCGCAGGGGCAGAGCGTACACAGTCCGCGCGCAGGGGGCAGAGCGTACAAGTCGGCGCAGGACACAGCGTACACAGTCCGGCGCGCAGGGGCAGAGCGTACACAGTCCGGCGCGCAGGGGCAGAGCGTACACAGTCCGGCGCGCAGGGCAAGCGTACACAGTCCGGCGCGCAGGAGCAGAGCTACACAGTCCGGCGCGCAGGGGCACACAGCGTACATAGTCCGGCGCGCAGGGCAGAGCGTACACAGTCCGGCGGCAGGGGCAGAGCGTACACAGTCCGGCGTGCAGGGGCAAGCGTACACAGTCCGGCGCGCAGGAGCAGAGCTACAAGTCCGGCGCGCAGGGGCAGAGCGTACAAGCCGGCGCGCAGGGAGCAGAGCTTACACAGTCCGGCGGCAGGGCAGAGCGTACACAGTCCGGCGCGCAGGGCAGAGCGTACACAGTCCGGCGCGCAGGGCAGAGCTACACATTCCGGCGCGCAGGGGCAGACGTACACAGCCGGCGCGCAGGGGACAGAGCTACACAGTCCGGCGCGCAGAGCAGAGCTTACACAGTCCGGCGCGCAGGGCAGAGCTTACACATTCCGGCGCGCAGGGGCAGACGTACACAGCCGGCGCGCAGGGGCAGAGCGTACACAGTCCGGCGCGCAGAGGCAAGATTTACACAGTCCGGCGCGCAGGGCAGAGCGTACACAGTCCGGCGCGCAGGGACACAGCGTACACAGTCCGGCGCGCAGGGGCAGAGCGTACACAGTCCGCGCGCAGGGGCAGAGCGTACATAGTCCGGCGCGCAGGGCAAGCTACACAGTCCGGCGCGCAGGGGCAGAGCGTACACAGTCCGGCGCGCAGGGCAGAGCGTACAAGTCCGGCGCGCAGGGCAGAGCGTACACAGTCCGGCGCGCAGGAGCAGAGCGTACACAGTCCGGCGCGCAGGGACACAGCGTACATATCCGGCGCGCAGGGGCAGAGCGTACACAGTCCGCGCGCAGGGGCAGAGCGTACACAGTCCGGCGGCAGGGCACAGCGTACACAGTCCGGCGCGCAGGGCAGAGCATACAAGTCCGGCGCGCAGGGCAAGCGTACAAGTCCGGCCGCAGGAGCAGAGCTTAACAGTCCGGCTGCAGGGGCAGAGCGTACACAGTCCGGCGCGCAGGGGCAGAGCGTACACAGTCCGGCGCGCAGGAGCAGAGCTACACAGTCCGGCGCGCAGGAGCAGAGCTTACACATCCGGCGCGCAGGGGCAGAACGTACACAGTCCGGCGCGCAGGAGCAGAGATTACACAGTCCGGCGCGCAGGGCAGAGCTTACACATTCCGGCGCGCAGGGCAGAACGTACACAGTCCGGCGCGCAGGGGCAGAGCGTACACAGTCCGGCGCGCAGGGCAGAGCGTACAAGTCCGGCGCGCAGGACACAGCTTACACATTCCGGCGCGCAGGGGCAGAGCGTACACAGTCCGGCGCGCAGGGACACAGCGTACATAGTCCGGCGCGCAGGAGCAGAGCGTACACAGTCCGGCGCGCAGGACAGAGCGTACACAGTCCGGCGCGCAGGGGCAGAGCGTACATAGTCCGGCGCGCAGGGACACAGCGTACACAGTCCGGCGCGCAGGGCAGAGCGTACATAGTCCGGCGCGCAGGGACACAGCGTACACAGTCCGGCGGCAGGGGCAGAAGCGTACACAGTCCGGCGCGCAGGGGCAGAGCGTACACAGTCCGGCGCGCAGGAGCAGAGCGTACACAGTCCGGCGCGCAGGGACAGAGCGTACATAGACGGCGCGCAGGTCACAGCGTACACAGTCCGGCGCGCAGGGGCACAGCGTACATAGTCCGGCGCGCAGGGACACAGCTACACAGTCCGGCGGCAGGGGCAGAGCGTACACAGTCCGGCGCGCAGGGCAGAGCGTACACAGTCCGGCGTGCAGGGGCAAGCGTACAAGTCCGGCGCGCAGGGACACAGCGTACACAGTCCGGCGTGCAGGGGCAGAGCGTACACAGTCCGGCGCGCAGGGGCAGAGCGTACACAGTCCGGCGGCAGGGGCAGAGCGTACATAGTCCGGCGCGCAGGGGCAGAGCGTACATAGTCCGGTGCGCAGGAGCAGAGCTTACACAGTCCGGCTGCAGGGACAAGCGTACACAGTCCGGCGTGCAGGGCAAGACGTACAAGTTCGGCGCGCAGGGTACAAGCGTACACAGCCCGGCGCGCACGGGCAGAGCGTACATAGTCCGGCGCGCAGGGACACAGCGTACAAGTCCGGCGCGCAGGGGCTGAGCGTACACAGTCCGGCGCGCAGGGACACAGCGTACACAGTCCGGCGTGCAGGGGCACAGCGTACACAGTCCGGCGCGCAGGGACAGAGCGTACAAGTCCGGCGCGCAGGGCAGAGCGTACACAGTCCGGCGTGCAGGGCAGAGCGTACACAGTCCGGCGTGCAGGGCAGAGCGTACACAGTCCGGCACGCAGGGACACAGCGTACACAGTCCGGCGCGCAGGGGCAGAGCGTACATAAGTCCGGCGTGCAGGGGCAGAGCGTACACAGTCCGGCGTGCAGGGCAGCGTACACAGTCCGGCGCGCAGGGCAGAGCGTACACAGTCCGGCGGCAGGAGCACAGCTACACAGTCCGGCGTGCAGGGGCAGAGCGTACACAGTCCGGCACGCATGGGCAGAGCGTACACAGTCCGGCGCGCAGGGACACAGCGTACACAGTCCGGCGCGCAGGGGCAGAGCGTACACAGTCCGGCGCGCATGGACACAGCGTCACAGTCCGGCGCGCAGGGACACAGCGTACACAGTCCGGCGCGCAGGGGCAGAGCGTACACAGTCCGGCGCGCAGGGACACAGCGTACACAGTCCGGCGCGCAGGGGCACAGCGTACACAGTCCGGCGGCAGGGACAAGCGTACACAGTCCGGCGCGCAGGGCACAGCGTTCACAGTCCGGCGCGCAGGACACAGCGTACACAGTCCGGCGCGCAGGGGCAGAGCGTACACAGTCCGGCGTCGCAGGGACACAGCGTACACAGCCGGCGGCAGGGCAAGCGTACACAGTCCGGCGCGCAGGGACACAGCGTACACAGTCCGGCGTGCAGGGGCACAGCGTACACAGTCCAGTTCTGCTCATGTGATTGTACCCGTGTTCTTCTGGGCAGTGGTGAGCTGTGATCATTGCAGTCTCTGAAGCGACTTCATTTTCCTAGGAGACTGTAATTCATAGGCCATTAATGCAGTGTCTGCGGCTCCTGCGAAGGGTGAATGTGGAGACTCCCAGCTGCACTATCCATCAGCAGCACTGTATTATCGAGGGGGAATCATTTCTTCATGCTGTGTTTCCGTTTGTTTTGTTGCTATGTCTTAAGTGCCTGAGGGGGCATCTGATGTGAGCGTCTGTAGCCCCCTCCTCTCCCTCCCTTGCTCCCTGCAGACCGCTTGACTTCATGTTTCTACGTGCTGAGGCCAATAGACTAAAGTGTTCCATTTCCCCTGGGCCGCCTGCTGTAATCACACACTTTAGCTGGGCATAGGCCGTGTCTACATGCAGGTTACATGCACGCAGAATGTCTGTTACCACAAGGGACAGAGATCTTCACATGGAAAAGACAGCAAGCACAGGGCATGCTGGGAAAGAGCGGGGACGGCAGGCACATTTCTGTGACCTTGATATGTATGAGGCGGTCATGGCACTGGATGCAGCCAGGGGTCCCTCCACCTTATCTTATACCCCATGTCCGTTATGTGCTGTGACAGAGAAGGTCGGGAATATGATATATGTCATAACTTATGTCACCTTGTAATTGGGATTCCGCTTATTCGGGGTGATCATTACTAGCTGGTGGCATTTTCCATGTGGTGAATGAGGCTTTAGATGATGTGGGAGGCTTTATACACATTTTCTATAACCATTTTGTCATCTACTTGTTGTATGCACTGGACTCAGGAACATGATTTGCTTCTTCCTTTTTTCACCAGTTTGTTATTTCGCGGCCCCATACTCATTAAAGGTGACTTAAGCTTCCAGTTTGGATTGAATCATTTGACTATTTGTGTATGGGATCTCCCAACCCTCTCCAACGTATGGTCGGGTGAGATAACCCGCTCCAGAGGCGTCTGCTGAGGGGCATGGAGAGGGGGCAAGCTGAGTGTCTGAGGGGTTTGGAGTGAGGGGTCTTAAGTGTGTGGAACACAGGTTTGTTTGGGAGCACATGAGGATCTACGAGAAATAGAGCACAGGACTGTGTGGTAGTGGCTTTCTCTCATGAGGGTTCGGCTGACGGCTATTTAGTTGATCTGGCATGTTTGGTGACCCCAACCTCTTATAGATATGGAGCAGCTGGTTGGGGGCTCTGTCATGGATTCTGACTCTCTACACAGAGACCTGAGGTATCGCCCGCTCCTTTCTCACATTATATGTAGATAGTGTAGTACTTTGATGTGTTTCCACAAGACGGCGGTGCTGTCATTATTCCGCTGCAGTTGCCCAGTCCTCCTGACTGTCTTAGGCAGAGACACCTGAGGAACGGCTTGGACCCAGGTAGTGGGATCTCTGAGGATGGGTCGGCCATAGAGATCGGTACCTCAGTCTTCTAAATTCTTAGCATGTAATCTCGGCAGATTTGTTAATTTTAGCCTCCCATTCCTTATGCGCCTTGTGCTGATCGTCCTTGTGTTTGTGGCCCTTCTGCTGCCCCCAGGATTCAGAAATAAGCGGCGGCTATATTCGCCTGTTTGTATGGAGTGGTGATTGTGTTACTTCTTCCCTGTCCTTTCTGTTTTTTTTTTCACTTTTGGGCCATCCATGACATGTATCCCCAGGCCCGAGCATCTCCCGCCAGCACAGGTCTTGCTTGGTTTTTCCTATGACTGTCTACTTCATCAATGATAGTGACTGTAATGGACATGTCATTGCCGTGATGTGCTGTATCACCAGCAGGTATCTAGCCCTTCACTCTTCTGGTCTAACACCTTTTTTCTACTTACCCTGCAGCAAGAGAGGAGAACGTGGCCACCTTCCGCGGCTCTGAGTATTTATGTTACGACTTGTCCCAGAATCCAATCCAAAGCAGCAGCGATGAAATTACCTTGTCCTTCAAAACCCGACAGAGAAATGGGCTCATCCTTCACACCGGCAAGTCTGCAGACTACGTCAACCTGGCGCTGAAGGGTGGTGCCGTCTCGCTGGTCATAAATCTGGGCTCTGGTGCCTTTGAGGCCATCGTGGAACCGGCCAACGATAAGTTCAACGATAATGAGTGGCATGACGTGAAGGTGACTCGGAACCTGCGCCAGGTAAGGAGGTTGTGGTAACACTGGCGGGCCAGGTTAGAGGCCAGCAGGTACTATGACTCTGTACATGGTCTATCAAGAGGGCGATGATCAGGGCTGTGTGCTAGCTCCGTGCACAGATGACACTGGGAACATAAGGCTTGTGAGCCACGGCCTTGCTGTCAGCAATGATCTGCAGTGTGAGGAGCCAGACTTAAACCATCCTGATCCTCATACTGCTGTGTATAAGGACCACTAGACAGAACCATGCCCACGAGGCGGAGTGCAGGTAATCTGCAGAGATCTGCTTACCTAGGAGTAGAGATCTATACGCACATGTAGAGAGCGACTGATAGAGATAAGAAATGACCGCTGCAAGAATGCAGGTGGGTCAGAGGCCCGGGCTACTGACTGCCGCCATCACATGAAGAGGTGTAGAAAATAGACCAGTTTGGGGAGAGTGTGTCCAGTCACTGAACCTCACACTCACCCTATTGAGGGGCTACTTACCTTTCGTAGTCATTGGTGCTACTACAAAGGTGCAGGTCCATCAGAACACGTCGGGGGGGGCGATGCTGAGTCGATGACTGTGAATTTCTGCGTTACGGTGACTCATTCTGGAAAGGCTTGTGCAGGACGGGAGCGTAAGTATGAGGAGTGCGGGAAGCCATGACTGGCAAAGTGTGAGTGTGTGTGGAGGGGGCGGCGCGGAGACTGGCGGCTACAGCGGAGGATTAACCCCTAACCATTCATGTAATGTGTCATTGCTACTAACCAGCTCCTTTCCACAGTGTACTAACACCCTAACTGATCACCTTTGTTTTATCTGTTCTCTTTTATTTTCTCGTTATTTTGCGTTGTTGGATCTGACGACCCTTCTGTTCACAGTTATTCAATTTGCTTTTTTTCCCCCCACTTTTCCGCAAAGCACTCAGGCATTGGACACGCTATGGTAAACAAACTACATTGTCTGGTAGATATCATTCTTATTGTCTAATAATTCTCTGGATTTGCGGTGTGGTTTTTCCTTTCTCTTTTTCTTCACATCTTCAATGTCTCCTTTGATTTCACCCCCCACGTCCGCCATAGAAGCAATAAATATTCTGTCTGTGCTGTACGTATCTGTAGATACATGACAGATATATGTTATCTAGAGCCCCCTCTGGTATTCTCATTTTACCATCCTCCACCCAAACCCAGCTCCCCCCCACCCCCACCCCGGAGCCCCTCGCACCTCATGTCATTTGTTTGACTGGTCCATGTCTGATGGTCTAAAGGAGGACACTGTTGTCTAGAGGATCAGCCGTGGTCCCGGGCCAGAGGGCCCCTAGTAATGCCACCTGATGGGCTCCATTACTTCTCTGCATGCTGTGTGTCTCCATGTTGGCAGGGAAGGCTGGAGTGCTGGCGAGGGCAGAGATCCTTGCACTTTATTTGTAATCTTTTTCTACCCAATGATTACTTTGAAACATCACCTTTCTTACAAATATCAGAGCTTGTAAAATTGTAGCCCACTCCTCCCCCAGGAACCCCATTGCCTAAGTGAATATTAATTACTGAAAATTCACCAACAATCAGAGGTCACAGAAGTGCTGCGACTCCACCTCGTCACGTTACTTCTGATGACGGTGAGTGGTACCTGTCGCTGGATATCTCAGAGTGCAGGGAATGAAGGGCCGTATATGTCAGGTCGGTGTTGGGGTCTTTACACGGATAAAGTGCCCGTAGTGTCAGTCACACACATCCGTCACTCACCTCTGCTTCTTGGGAAGGTTATTTGTGGCCCCTCTATCATCCAGTTTCCATTACATCGGGCAGTGTGCACAGATACTCAATTCTTTTTATGTTGCCATCGAGGAGGATATTAGCCATGAAAACATTTGAGCGGTTAGTATTTTTGTGACTGGGCACATCGCAGGCTCCTAGCATACTGTGGGGTCAGTTATCCATCTGCATGGCACAGATGTGTGGTCCAGCCTTGTGTACGAGGCCTCGTCCTTGGTGCTTATTCTCAGGTGGTCCCTTGGTAAGTCTGGTTAGGTCCTAGCTCCTTGGACAGTGGCAGAGATGTACAGACTTGTCTCCGTCCTCAGTACTTGGGATGTCTTGCTGCTTGTAGGGTTCTCTGTGTTCTTTGACGTGGGACCTCTGACTTCACAGCCGATCAGCACTCCAGCCTTCCCATCTCCATCTCTCCCTTTCTAACTGACTAACGTGTTGCCTCTCCATCCTCATGTGTCATCACTTGCGCGGTTGATTGAGGACTTGTAGCGGTGGGGGAGCGGACCTTTAGGCATGCGTGGATGAGCAGCTCTTCCTTCCTCTCAGGACTAGTGAGAATTGGGTAAAGGAGTCCTGAGAACGTCCTTCCTGCTCTCCGGGCTCCAGTCCCCACTCATCCTTTATTACTGGTGGTCTCTTTGGCTTGTTGGAATTGTCATACTTTGGGGCTCTTTTTGCAGTGGTGGGCTGTGTAGATGTTTGTGGTGCTATTAAGGGTTGTTGCGAATGTCTACGGGATTAGTCAGTGAAGGGTTAAACCCGTCACCTCAGGTGCTTCTAGAGTCGTAGTCCGAGCTGCTGAACACATGCACTGATCTAATATTGGACATGGAGGGCAAAATGGTTCAGGGAGTTTCACCTGTACAAGCAGCGTGTCCAAATCTGCCCCTGCCATCCCCTGTGCAGCCACGTGCTGGACCCGTGGCACTGTGCCGCATAGATGGGCACCTCATCTGCCTTATCTCACTGTATTGTGCTCCATTTGGGTACTTATAAAAGGCTTACTAATTGTGCTTGTCATGTGTTCAGCCGGCCATTTTCCTGGGTCACGGCATTTCATATTCCTGAGGGGCCACTGAGGGGGTCACATGCTGTTTCCTATCATTTATCAGCTGTCTCTCATGATGAGGGGGTTCCTGGTTGAATTGTGAGGTGCGGTAAGTATTTGTGTTTGCAGGGCATTCGGGCAGCATGTTCCTCTTCAGGTGGGACGTTCTCCAGGAGAATATGAAATGCTCGGCCGATGACGGTTCATAGGGGTCGGTCTTGTGTCGGATTCTAGCCCCTTCGTCCAGTGTCGGGAGCTGGGGGGGATGATGTGTTTGGTCAGCCAAATCCAGACCATGTGAAAATGAAAGAAAAGTCTTTACCTTATTCTTCACCAAGACCAGGGTGTTATCTCGCTCCTTCTCTGTGGAGGGCATCGCTCAGAGTCATGTTGTGTCGCTTTCTTCCCATAAGGTGACAATATCTGTGGATGGGATTCTAACTACCACCGGATACACTCAGGAGGACTACACCATGTTGGGGTCCGATGACTTCTTCTATGTCGGGGGCAGCCCTAGCACCGCAGACTTACCAGGGTCCCCTGTCAGTAACAACTTCATGGGCTGCTTAAAGGAGGTGAGTGATGACGTGAGCCGCCCAGAATTACACTGCATGTCTTACTGGTTCCTTCCCATGTTATTAGCTGAATGCAGAAACTCGTCAACTTTATCTTCCGAAGATGCAGAGAGCAGGATGGAGACATCTTCTGCAGACTGTGGATTGCTGGAGAGACACTGGTACTGTGATATGGTCAGTCTTGTGCGGGGTTAATGCTGGTGAGCACATTACATGGCTGCTTTATTATACACTGTACTGCCTGTAAGTAGAGAGTAATAGCTGGATGGGCAACAGATTTTATCTCTTGCCGGCAGTTGATCTGTTTTATTTCTTATAATTGCAATACATTTATTTGACTCGTCTGCAACTGCAGGAGTCAGAATAATGTGTATATTTCTGTGCTTGTGTTCTGACTCTCAGTCCTTGTGCAGATTACTCTGCCCCCTGGCCACCCTCTCTCCATGTGCATGTGGCTCTGGCCACCCTCTCTCCATGTGCATGTGGCTCTTGCCACTCTCTCTCCATGTGCACGTGTCTCTGGCTACCATCTTCTCTTGTGTGCACTTGGCCGTGGCCCACCTCTCCTCTTCATGCACATGGCTATGCATCCTCGTCCGTATACACATGGCTCTAGCCCTTTCTCTTCGCATGAACGTGGCCCGGCCACTCTTTCTCTGCTTGCACATGAACCTGACCCCTCTCTCTGTTCATGCATGAGACCCTGCCTCTCTCCACGTGCATATGGCCCTGCCCCTTTCTCCTCCTGCATGTGTCGCTTTGCCCCCCTCTGCTCCTTGTGCATGTCGCTCTGCCCCACTCTTCTCCCCGTTGTTATCGCTCTGCCCCCTCTTCTCCTTGTGGATGATGCTCTGCCCCCCTCTTCTCCTCGTGAGTGTCGCTCTGTCCCCCACTTTTCCTCGTGACTGTCGCTCTGCCCCCCTCTTCTCCTCGTTGATGTCGCTCTGCCCCCTCTTCTCCTTGTGGATGATGCTCTGCCCCCCCCTCTTCTCCATGTGAGTGTCGCTCTGCCCCCCACTTTTCCTCGTGACTGTCGCTCTGCCCCCCTCTTCTCCTCGTGGATGTTGCTCTGCTCCCCTCTTCTACTTGTGGATGTTTCTCTGCCCCCCTTCTCCTTGTGGATGTTGCTCTGCCTTCCTCTTCTCCTTGTGGATGCCACTCTGCCACCCTCTTTTCTTTGTGGATATCGCTCTTCCCCTCTCTTCTCTTCGTGGATGCCGCTCTGCCCTCCTTTTCTCCTCGTGGATGCCGCTCTGCTCCCCTCTTCTCCTCGTGGATGATGCTCTGCCCCCCTCTTCGCCTTGTGCATGTCACTCTAGCCCCCTCTTCTGCTCGTGGATGTCGCTCTGCCCTCCTCTTCTCGTGGATGCCGCTCTGCCCCCCTCTTCTCCTCTTGTATGCCACTCTGCCCCCCTCTTCTCCTCGTGTATATTGCTCTGCTCCCCTTCTTCTCGTGGATGTCGCTGTGCCCCCCTCTTCTCCTTGTGGATGATGCTCTGCCCCGTCTTCTCCTCGTAGATGATGCTCTGCCCCCCTCTTCTCCTTGTGGATGTTGCTCTGCCCCCCTCTTCTCCTAGTGGATGTCGCTCTGCCCTCCTCTTCTCCTCGTGGATGCCCCTCTGCCCCCCTCTTCTCCTCTTGTATGCCACTCTGCCCCCCTCTTCTCCTCGTGGATATTGCTCTGCCCCCCTTCTTCTCGTGGATGTCGCTGTGCCCCCCTCTTCTCCTCGTGGATGATGCTCTGCCCCCGTCTTCTCCTCGTAGATGATGCTCTGCCCCCTCTTCTCCTTGTGGATGTTGCTCTGCCCCCTCTTCTCCTCGTGGATGTTGCTCTGCCCTCCTCTTCTCCTCGTGGATGCCTCTCTGCCCCCCTGTTCTCCTGAATGTTGCTCTGCCCCCTCTTCTCCTCGTGGATGCTGCTTTGCCCTCTTCTCCTCATTGATGCCGCTCTGCCCCCTCTTTTCCTCGTGGATGTTGCTCTACCCCCCTTTCTCCTAGTGGATGTCGCTCTGCCCCCCTCTCTCTCCTTGTGGATGATACTCTGCCCCCTCTTCTCCTTGGGATTCGCTCTGCCCTCCTCTTCTCCACATGGATGCCGCTCTGCCCCCCTCTTCTCCTCTGGATGCCGCTCTGCCCCCTCTTCTCCTTGTGGATGTTGCTCTGTCCCCTCCCTCGTGGATGTCGCTCTGCCCCCCTCTTCTCCTCTTGGATGTCGCTCTGCCCCCCTCTTCTCCTCTTGGATGCCGCTCTGCCCCCTCTTCTCCTTGGATGTTGCTCTGCCTCCCTTCTCCTCGTGGATGTCGCTCTGCCCCCTCTTCTCCTTGTGGATGTTGCTCTGCCCCCCTCTTCTCCTCGTGGATGTTGCTCTGCCCCCTCTTCTTCTCGTGGATGTCGCTCTGTACCCCTCTTCTCCTTGTGGATGCCGCTCTGCTCCCCTCCTCATGGATGTTGCTCTGCCCCCCTCCTCTCCTTGTGAATGTGACTCTGCCCTCCTCTTTTCCTCGTGGATGTCGCTCTGCCCCTCTTCTCCTCGTAGATGTATCTCTGCCCCCCCTTCTTCTTGTGGATGATGCTCTGTCCCCATCTTCTCCTCGTGGATGTTAATGTGCCCCCTCTTCTACTCGTGGATGTTGCTCTGCCCCTCTCTTCTCCTCGTGGATGTCGCTCTTCCCTCCTCATCTCCTCGTGAATGGCGCTCTGTCCCACTCTTCTCGTGGATGTTAATGTGCCCCCTTCTTCTACACGTGGATGATGCTCTGCCCCCCTCTTCTCCTTGTGCATGTCGCTCTAGCCCCCTCTTCTTCTCGTGGATGTCGCTCTAGCCCCCTCTTCTCCTCGTGAATGTCTCTCTGCCTCCCTCTTCTCGTAGATGTCGCTCTGCCCTCCTCTTCTCCACGTGGATGTCGCTCTGCCCCCTCTTCTCGTGGATGTCGCTCTGGCCCCCCTCTTCTCCTTGTGGATGTCGCTCTGGCCCCCTCTTCTCCTCGTGGATGTCGTTTGCCCTCCTTTTCACGTGGATGTCACTCTGCCCCCTTCTTCTCCTCGTGGATGTTGCTCTGCCCTCCTCTTCTCCTCGTGGATGTCGCTCTGCCCTCCTCTTCTCCTCATGGATGTCGCTCTTCCCTCCTCTTCTCCTCATGGATGCCGCTCTGCCCCTCTTCTCCTCATTGATGCCGCTCTGCCCCCTCTTTTCCTCGTGGATGTTGCTCTGCCCCCTCTTCTAGTGAATGCGCTCTGCCCCCCTCTTCTCCTTGTGGATGATGCTCTGCCCCCCTCTTCTCCTTGTGCTTGTCGCTCTAGCCCCCTCTTCTGCTCGTGGATGTCGGTCTGCCTCCTCTTCTCCTCGTGGATGCCGCTCTGCCCCCTCTTCTCCTCTTGGATGCCGCTCTGCCCCCTTCTTCTCCTCGTGGATATTGCTCTGCCCCCCTTCTTCTCGTGGATGTCGCTGTGCCCCCCTCTTCTCCTTGTGGATGATGCTCTGCCCCTGTCTTCTCCTCGTAGATGTATCTCTGCCCCCCCTTCTTCTTGTGGATGATGCTCTGCCCCCATCTTCTCCTCGTGGATGTTAATGTGCCCCCTTCTTCTACTCGTGGATGTTGCTCTGCCCCTCTCTTCTCCTCGTGGATGTCGCTCTTCCCTCCTCATCTCCTAGTGAATGGCGCTCTGTCCCACTCTTCTCGTGGATGTTAATGTGCCCCTTCTTCTACTCGTGGATGATGCTCTGCCCCCCTCTTCTCCTTGTGCATGTCGCTCTAGCCCCCTCTTCTTCTCGTGGATGTCGCTCTAGCCCCCTCTTCTCCTCGTGAATGTCTCTCTGCCTCCCTCTTCTCCTCGTGGATGTTGCTCTGCCCTCCTCTTCTCCTCATGGATGTCGCTGTGCCCCCCTCTTCTCCTTGTGGATGATGCTCTGGCCCCCTCTTCTCCTCGTGGATGTCGCTTTGCCCCTCCTTTCTCCGTGGATGTCCTCTGCCCCCCTCTTCTCCTCGTGGATGTTGCTCTGCCCTCCTCTTCTCCTCGTGGATGTCGCTGTGCCCCCCTCTTCTCCTTGTGGATGATGCTCTGCCCCTGTCTTCTCCTCGTAGATGATGCTCTGCCCCCTCTTCTCCTTGTGGATGTTGCTCTGCCCCCCTCTTCTCCTCGTGGATGTTGCTCTGCCCTCCTCTTCTCCTCGTGGATGCCTCTCTGCCCCCCTCTTCTCCTCCTGAATGTTGCTCTGCTCCCCTCTTCTCCTCGTGGATGATGCTCTTCCCCCTCTTCTCCTCGTGGATGCTGCTTTGCCCACTCTTCTCCTCATGGATATTGCTCTGACCCCCTTCTTCTTGTGGATGTCGCTGTGCCCCCCTCTTCTCCTCGTCGATGATGCTCTGCCCCCGTCTTCTCCTCGTAGATGATGCTCTGCCCCCCTCTTCTTGTGGATGTTGCTCTGCCCCCTCTTCTCCTCATGGATGTTGCTCTGCCCTCCTCTTCTCCTCGTGGATGCTCTCTTGCCCCCCTCTTCTCCTCCTGAATGTTGCTCTGCTCCCTCTTCTCCTCATGTATATTGCTCTGCCCCCTTCTTCTCGTGGATGTCGCTGTGCCCCCCTCTTCTCCTCGTGGATGATTGCTCTGCCCCGTCTTCTCCTCGTAGATGATGCTCTGCCCCCCTCTTCTCCTTGTGGATGTTGCTCTGCCCCCCTCTTCTAGTGGATGTCGCTCTGCCCTCCTCTTCTCCTCGTGGATGCCCCTCTGCCCCTCTTCTCCTCTTGGATGCCGCCTCTGCCCCATTCTTCCCCTCCTTGTGGATGTTGGCTCTGCCTCCTCTTCTCCTCGTGGATGTCGTTCTGCCCCTCTCTTCTCCTGATGTCGCTTGATTTGTATGCTTTGCCCCCTCTTCTCCTGTGATGATGTTGCTCTCTGGCCCCCCTCTTCTCCTCGTGATATCGCTCTGCCCTCCTCTTTCTTCTGGATGTCGCTCTGTCCCTCTTCCATGGATGTCGCTCTGACCCCTCTTCTCCGTGGGATGTCGCTTTGACCCCTCTTCTCCTTGTGGATGATGCTTGCCCCCTCTTCTCGTGGATGTCGCTCTGGCCCTCTCTTTCTCTCGTGGATGTCGCTCTGCCCTCCTCTTCTCCTTGTGGATGTCGCTGTGCCTCTTCTCCCAGTGGATGTCGCTCTGCCTCCTCTTCTCCTTGTGGATGTTGCTCTGGTGACAAAAGTATTTAAGGGGAAACTTACCGTAAAGTCAGTGCTGTAATTTTCTAGCCTTCTCTATAAATGGCTATATGCTGTCAGCGTGGGGGGCCACAAGCTCTGTGTGAGCGGACACTAGCTGCCAGCGTGGGGGGACACAAGCTCTCAGTGTAGGGGGCCTCGAGCTGTCAGTGTGGTGGGCCACGAGCTGTCAGTGTGGGGAGCGACGAGCTTTCAGTGTGAGGGGCCACGAGCTGTCAGTGTGGGGGGCCACAAGCTGTCAGTGTGGTCGGCCACGAGCTGTTAGGGTGGGGGCCATGAGCTGTCAGCGTGGGGGGCCACGAGCTGTCAGCGTGGGGGGACACGAGCGCTCTGTGAGGGGGGACATAAGCTCTCAGTGTGGAGGGACATAAGCTCTCAGTGTGGGGGGACATGAGCTCTCAGTATGGGGGGACGCGAGCTCTCAGCGTGGAGGGACACGAGCTCTCAGTGTGGGGGGGCCACAAGCTGTCAGTGTGGAGGTCACTACGATGGACTCTATTACTGCATCTGTCTGGAGGTAAATGTTTCTGGTGCTGATGTTGTGACCCCTGCTGGCTACAGATGGTATTGACAACCAGGTGACATACAGTGTCTTGCAAAAGTATTCAGCCCCCTGGAACTTTTCAACCTTTTCCCACATATCATGCTTCAAACATAAAGATGTCAAATGTAAATTTTTGGTGAAGAATCAACAAGTGGGACACAATTGTAAAGTTGAATGAAATTTATTGGTTATTTTAAATTTTTGTGGAAATACAAAAACTGAAAAGTGGGGCGTGCAATATTATTTCTCTATCGCTTCATTGGGGGACACAGAAACCATGGGTGTATGCTGCTGCCACTAGGAGGCTGACACTATGCATATGCAAAAAAGGTTGGCTCCTCCTCTGCAGTGTACACCCCACCGACTGGCACCAAGCTAATCAGTTTTAGCTTAGTGTCAGTAGGAGGTGGACACGGGTCTCTCTGGAGACCCATATCTACCTATTGTGCGTCGTTCCTTTTCAGGTACCTTCCGGATGGATACAGTGTGAAAAGTCACTACTGTAGTCCCACACAGAGACTGAGTACGGCGTGTACTGCCACCCCGTATCCTCATATGTCTGTCTCGGCAGGACCCCCACTCTAATCCCTAGCACAGACGGATGTTTAGGTGATCAGGGGCAGCGAAAGACCCGGGCCTGCCTCCCGTCTCCCACCTACTCGCCCACCAGAGCCTGTCGGATGAGGAGACGCGGACGTCCCCACAACTGACTTCCGGACGTCCGACCTTTGGTCTGAGGTATTGTCCCTCTTTCTCAGCAGGACAGAAGAAAGAAGATAGGAAGAAAGAAGAAGGAGAGAAAAAAAAAAGGAGAAAAAGGAGGATGCAGGCAGCCTGTACCTTATTCTAGTCCCCTGAGGCCTTTTTGAGATGGGGCTGCCCCGGACACCTCGCGGCACCGTTGTCTTTCTCTAGGAGATGGAGCCCTGGTTTTTATCAGTGCGGTGCTCGTTCGCATTGCGCCGCCTGTCTACCTCTTTTTCCTGCCGGTGGCTGCGGCGATTCATTTCGGGGCCTGTTTTCTTAAGCAGCGGCGTCCTCCGCTCCAACCCCCCTTCCCCGACGGCCGCAGACCAAAATTTAGGTCCCGGCTTCATTCCGGGCCTACTCCGGCTCTGGCTCCGCCCCCCGCCTGTCACACTTCTGGGCGGGCTTCTCTGCCTGTCCTGGCTCCGCCCCCGCTTGTCACACTTCCGGGCGGGCTTCTTTCTCTGCCTGTCCTTGCTCCGCCCACCGCTCTCAGCGTTCCTGAGAGCTGTAGCAGACACAGAGTGTGCTCTACAGGCCCTGCGTCCGTCGCTCCT
This sequence comes from Oophaga sylvatica, assembly GCA_033576555.1. Classification (NCBI taxonomy): domain Eukaryota; kingdom Metazoa; phylum Chordata; class Amphibia; order Anura; family Dendrobatidae; genus Oophaga; species Oophaga sylvatica. The sequence goes on from JARQOD010000001.1 coordinate 396,461,022, forward strand.
GCGTTCTTCAAGTGGCAGCAAGCGGCTCCTCAGCTACCTCCGCGGTCTCTGAGCACGGGCTCCGGTCACAGCATCACTTCAGGGAGGAACATCTCGGCAGCACGCAGGAACCGTGAGTAAGCTCTGTCCTGCAGAGCTGACACTCTCCTCTGCCCTTTTCTGTCCCCCAACCTTCTGGCACCGGTTAGTGGGATTGCTCAGCCATGCCTAAGCAAAAGGGAGAGTCTACTCGTCCCCCATCTTCCTCTGCCTCCGCCACGCTGGTTAGATACTTTGTGTGCTCTTCTTGTAATGGCAGACTCCCTTCAGGTCAGTCTTCTCCCCTCTGCCAGACCTGCAGCGACCCCACGGGACCCACCCAGGAGCCCCCTTCTGATCCGGGTGATCCTGAGACCCATACCCCCCAGTGAGCAGCGTCTCTGTCACAATCTGTTGCGGACCTCACCAGGGTATCACAGACCCTAGTAACCGTTTTGGACAGATTGCCCCTTTCAGCACCTGCAGTCGCCAGCGGGTCTCAGGACTCCCTTTCCGGTCCGTCCAACCCAAGCCGTAAGAGACCCAGACTGGAACACAGTTCTAGGTCCTCTTCTCGCTCCATATCTCCGGAAGATTACTTAAACCAAAACCATGGGTGACATAAGTCAACATTGTTTCATAGTTGAAACAGGACAACTCCCTACATGTTAGAAAAAAGCGACCAAAAGGAGCATCTAGTCCAAACAAATATATAATATAAAAAATAACAACTTTATTGAAAAACAGCATGAATAACAATAAAAAACGTTCACAAATGTGAGTATATAAATGTATAAAGATAGAAGTAAATTGGTGATAGAACAATTAAAGAACCTGGCGCACATATATAGCAAGCTGTGCTCAAAAGTCAGTAAGGTTACTACCATAGGGAAGGGCACAATATATATAAAAGGACAAGTGTCAACAAGTTGTGCCCCATAAGAATGTATGGTCCAAAATGGTCCAGACAACTGTATGGTAACATGCTAAGCAAAAAAATCAAAGGTAGCAGATGACAAATAAAGGCATGAAAAAGAGTAAGAGGGAAATCCCAGAAAGTATTGAGTAATTCATGCTTGATACCGAACTAACTGGAGCATATCGTACAGCTAAGCTTACCCATGTTGGTGGATGTGCAGGAACAGGAACGTGCCCCGACGCACGTTTCGCTCGTTAAAGCTTCCTCGGGGGGCTGTGTGTTGTGCGTTGCCGTGTGCGTTTATATGGGGAGAAGATTAGTCCAGGTGTGCAGCATAACCCATAACGGAGGCGCGCGCATGCGTGCGCTGTAGCAGAGGCGACACCCGCGCCACTTCCGGCGCTCAGATGATGCCGCGGGTCCAGGAAAATTTTCCTGTGACGTCAGGACCCCAGCGCCGTCTTAGTAGAGGCCTTCAGTCGCGCGGGCCGCCAATGCCGCACACGCATGCGCGTACCGATGGGAGGGACAATGGCTGTAATTTGTCAAATACGAAAGGTAATGTATGATGTAAATAACAAAAATAAAAAATATATAAGGATATAAGAAGGATACCAATCTGCAAAACATAAGGAATATAAAAATATATCGATATAATCAAAAAGAAGGGAGCACAAAAATGATGACACTTGTGGAACATGAAAATGGCAGAGACATGGCATAATATAAGCAATATCAAGTGACATGATCAAAGATGTATAATCTAAATGGAGCAATGATCCAAAATTAAATAATCCCTGTATAGCAAAATGAACATAATAGAAAAAAGTAACAAAATGGAAACTGAAAACATAAGAAATAAAAATAAAAATAAAAAAAACAAAGCCAATGAAGATTGAATGATGATTCAATCAAACAGTCCCATAAGGTCTTCTCTTGATAGTTGAAAGATGAGTCATCAGGAATATATCTTGAATAAGTAGTTGGATAAAGCACACGATAATGTAAAATAGATGAAAAACTGTGAACGTAAAAAATATGCATTAAAAACAGCACACAATTAAAAACTAAGGTGACGGAGAAAGGAAATGGAAGGGGAAAAAAAGGAAAAATGGCTTTATAGAAAGCAAGCAAAGGACAGCTTTTCATTAAGTCCTCTAGGTGACATCGTGTCCAATTTGGTAATCCATTGACATTCAAGCTGTGCCAACGTGCGTTTCATGTCACCACCTCTGATACCAGTACGCACTCGATCAATGCCCACAAATTTAAGACGAGTGGGGTTACTTTTGTGGAACAGCCTAAAATGTCGAGGGAGGGACAGTCTTAAGGGCACTAATATCGATAATATCTTTGGAAGCTGTGATGTCGCGGATATGCTCCCTAACTCTGACACGGAATTCGCGTGAGGTTAATCCAACGTATCTAAGGCCACATGGACAGGTAGCTAAATATATAACATAGCATGTGCTACAGGAAATATATTGATTTATCCGATGGCTCCCACCATCCACTCCACCAAAGGAAGCGGCACGACAGATGTTTTTACACGCCAGGCATGAACCACAAGGGAAACAGCCCCATCTCTGCACACCAGCATCAAAAATGGCAGGTGGATTGTTGACATAATGACTCCTAACCAAGATGTCCTTCAGGTTAGGGGACCTTCTTGCTGTAAGAAGCGGTCGATCGGGCAGCAATTTCCCAAGTATGGGGTCTGATCGAAGTATAGGCCAATGTCTTGTGAGAATCTGTCTGATCTGTGTCCATCTATTATTGAAGGTGGATATGAATCTGATTGGTGGATTCTGATCTCTGCGATCTCGGCTTCCACCTAAGAGTTGGTTGCGGGGTGTGCCCTTGGCTCTCAAATAGCCCCTCTTAATAGTTCGTCTACTGTAGCCCCGATCATGGAACCGCTGGGAGAGGTCTCTAGACTGCCCCTCAAAGAGTTCATCGGTCGCGCAAATGCGCTTCATCCTCAGAAATTGGCCTGTTGGAATGGCACGAATAGTTGCTGGCATATGTGCTGATGAAGCATGCAGTAGTGCATTGACAGACGTCTCCTTGCGGAAGACGTCCGTCAGCACCGTGCCTTCTCCTGAGACCAATATCTGGATGTCCAAAAAATCAATCTTGGTTGTGGAATATTTATAAGTTAATTTGATATTTAATTCATTGCTGTTAAGCATTCCGATGAACTCATGGAGGGCAGACTCTGGACCATGCCAGATAAACAAAACGTCATCAATATATCTGTACCAACCGGCGACATGCGATGAGGGGGCGTGCGCGCCATCCCCAAACAGCCCCCTCTCCCAGTAACCTAGGAAGAGGTTAGCGTAGGACGGCGCGCACGCCGCCCCCATCGCAGTGCCGCGCCTCTGTAAATAAAATCTATCTTTAAATGTAAAATAATTGTGTGTCAAAATAAACTCCAGCAGCTCCATGATCAGGGCACGCAGAGGTGGATCCAGATCCCCCATGTCAAGAAAAAATTCCACTGCTCGTAGGCCAGCACCATGATCGATGCTGGTGTACAGAGACTCAACATCAGCTGCAACCAGGGTCATGCCGGGCTCTAGGGTCAGGCCGTCTACCTTTTTAAGGACGTCCGTGGTGTCCCTGACATAGGAGGGCAGGGTCTCAACAATCGGATGTAAATAATATTCAATAAATTTGCAAATGGGATCACATAGCCCTCCTATGCCAGAGACAATCGGACGCCCAGGTGGATCCAACGGATCTTTGTGGATCTTCGGTAGCAGGTAAAATGTGGGAACCATCGGACATGCCACCAATAAACCGTCATATACCTTTTTAGGAATGATGCCTAAGTTAAAGGCCTCTTCCAAGACACGGAGAAGGGCAACAGAAAAAGATCCAGTAGGATTGTTAGGAAGGAGGGCATAAGCCTCCCTATCTCTCAGTTGCCTAAACGCCTCCCTTTCATACTTCTCTACAGGCCAGACCACCACATTCCCCCCCTTATCAGCTGGTTTAATAACCACATCCCGAAGGGATCTTAATTGTTTGAGTGCTTCTCTCTGTGCACGGGTGAGATTATCACCCCTCCATCGTGTGGGGATAGTCCTGAAGTCGTCCAAGACTAATCTATTGAATATCTCTACCTGCGGACAAAGAGAAAAGGGGGGGAAAGTGGTGGACCTGGGGCAGACAGAAGCGGGGAAGGTACCTGAAGTGCTTGGAAGGCTCTCATTCTCCAATGCCTGCAATGTGTCTAGAGCTTCTCGCTCCACGGTAGTATTGAGGTCATCATCAGCTGAGGGTTTAAAGTGTAATCTCCGAAGGATCACCTTCCTTAGAAAAAGTTGTAAATCCTTCATTGCTGGAAAAAACTCGAATTTGTTAGTGGGAGCAAAAGTTAATCCCAGACCCAGCACTCCATTTGAGTGTGTGTGAGTTGATGATGAGATAGATTAATTACCTCTAAGTTATTGGTTTTGGACTTCTTATCACGTGACTGGGGAGGAGTTGTCTTGCGCTTATTATAGGTCTTATGTCTCTGGGTGACAAATCTATTGGGGCCAGTAAGTTCTTGGTGACTAGTGCCACCTTGGCTGCTAGGTCCAGGTTCATCGTCCATAGATGACAATGACGAAAAAGAATTCCTGTGTGTTTGAAGTACAGGGCCAGCAGGTCCCTTTTTCCTTTTCCATCTATAAACATGTTTTAATTTAAAGTCCGAGACATCACGCTGATACTTTTTGGACTTAGAAGCCACAATGTCCTTTTCCCACTTGACGAAATCACTTTCCAAATCCTTGTTGAATTTGGTCCTAGACTCACTCGACATTTTTTCAAAAATTTGGGTCTGGAGTGAGTGTATCTCAGACTCCATCGTCTGTAGTGTTGAGCCATTAGATTTGATTAGTAGCTCCATAAAGCCTTTGGAACATTTGGAGGCAAGATCCTCCCATTCATGTCTAAATACCTCATCATCAGTATTAAAGGAGGGGAAGACCTGGATTCTAAGACCTCTTGGGATTAACCCTTTTGTGAGGTACCTCTCCAAGAACGCTTTATTCCACCAAAGACGAGTTCTCTTATTGTACAGATATTTGAGTTTGAATACCAAATCATCCGTTTCCTTAGTGTTTAAAACCACAGATTGCTCATCACCAAAAACTTCATCTAATTTGTGGAGCCACGATTTTTCACGTGCTCTTAAATCCATATGTTCTGGTAGATTAACTGTGAAAATACACAGAATGAAATACAGATTACTTAAACCAAAACCATGGGTGACATAAGTCAACATTGTTTCATAGTTGAAACAGGACAACTCCCTACATGTTAGAAAAAAGCGACCAAAAGGAGCATCTAGTCCAAACAAATATATAATATAAAAAATAACAACTTTATTGAAAAACAGCATGAATAACAATAAAAAACGTTCACAAATGTGAGTATATAAATGTATAAAGATAGAAGTAAATTGGTGATAGAACAATTAAAGAACCTGGCGCACATATATAGCAAGCTGTGCTCAAAAGTCAGTAAGGTTACTACCATAGGGAAGGGCACAATATATATAAAAGGACAAGTGTCAACAAGTTGTGCCCATAAGAATGTATGGTCCAAAATGGTCCAGACAACTGTATGGTAACATGCTAAGCAAAAAAATCAAAGGTAGCAGATGACAAATAAAGGCATGAAAAAGAGTAAGAGGGAAATCCCAGAAAGTATTGAGTAATTCATGCTAGATACTGAACTAACTGGAGCATATCGTACAGCTAAGCTTACCCATGTTGGTGGATGTGCAGGAACAGGAACGTGCCCCGACGCACGTTTCGCTCGTTAAAGCTTCCTCGGGGGCTGTGTGTTGTGCGTTACCGTGTGCGTTTATATGGGGAGAAGATTAGTCCAGGTGTGCAGCATCTCCGGAAGACCCTGCTCGGGGTTATCCCTCCCTAGCGCCCTCCTTCCAGGAATCTGGCGAGGCGTCTCCGGAGGCGTTTTCGGAGGATGAGTCGGACCTGGATCCAGATCTGGCCTCCGACATGACGGATATGGTGCAGAGTCTGATTGTGGCTGTCAATCAGACCTTAGGCATCAAGGATACCTCTACGGAATCCGCAGAACAGGCGGTTTCGTTCAGACGGTCCAAACCACCTTCCAAGGTTTTTGCCCCTCACACTGAGTTCACGGACATACTCAAGAGGGAGAGGGAGAATCCGACCAGACGCTTTCAAAGAGGGAAGCGCCTCGGCATACTATACCCGTTTTCCCCGGAGCTTACATCTAATTGGACGATTTCTCCTTCAGTGGACCCACCGGTCTCCAGACTGTCCACCAACACGGTCCTTCCTCTGGCTAGCGCTGCTTCCCTAAAGGACGCCAACGATAGGATTCTAGAATCACTGGCAAAGTCAGCCTTTGAGGCAGCCGCTTCTGTTCTATGCCCGGCCTTTGCGTCTACTTGGGTCTCAAAGGCGATAGCCAGATGGTCCAGACAGCTCCGTAAGGGCATCTTGGCCGGAGCACCTTCCAGAGAGCTGGCGGAGCTCGCAGACCAATTCTCCCAGGCTGGGCAATATGTAGTCTCTGCCTCCCTGGATGCTGCTTCCTGCGCGGCGCAGGCATCCAGCAATATCGTGGCTATCTGGAGGAACATCTGGCTCAAGGCATGGCAGGCTGATCTTTCGTCAAAGAAGTCGCTCACAGGTCTCCCTTTTCAGGGAGAACATCTGTTTGGAGACAGGTTGGATCAGATCATTAAGGACGCAATGGGGGGGCACGAGTTCCCTCCTCCCTCAGTCAAAGCCTCACAAACCCATCCAAAGGAGACAGTTTCGCTCCTTTCGGCCTTTCCGCCGTTTTCAGGTATCGGAAGATTCCTCCAGTCAACGTAGGCCGCAGAATCGCCAGGTTAAGAGGAAGGCTTCCTTTCGGCCTACCCCCTCCTGGCGTTCCAATTACTCCCAGGGTAGATCCACCAGGTCAAGACCTGGTCGATCTTTTTCGGCATGACTGGACCCCGGAGCCCAGCGTTCGTCCCAAGCTCGGCGGTCGTCTCTTGCTGTTCAAGGACGTGTGGCTCGACTTGGTGGAGGACGCTTGGGTCAGGGAGGTTGTATCCTCAGGATACAAAATAGAGTTCACTTCCCGCCCAAGAGATCGGTTCTTCGAATCCCGCCCCCCAGGAGATCCTTCCTTGGTAACGGGTTTCTTTGCATCCATCGATTCCCTTCTCAGTGCTGGAGTTATCGTTCCTGTCCCAGAGCAAGAACGTTTCACAGGTTTTTATTCAAACCTGTTTGTTGTGCCGAAGAAAGGCAGCAAGGTTCGGCCTATCCTGGACCTCCAGGTTACTGAACAGGAGGGTTTGCCTGCGTCACTTCAGGATGGAGTCTCTTCGTGCAGTAATATCGACAATGGAATCACAGGAATTTCTGTGTTCCATAGACATCCAAGACGCATACCTCCACGTCCCGATTTACCCAGCCCATCAGAGGTTCCTGCGTTTCGCAGTTCGGCAGAACCATTTTCAGTTTGTCGCCTTGCCCTTCGGCCTTGCGACCGCTCCCAGGGTCTTCACCAAGATAATGGCGGCTTTGGTGGCCACCTTAAGGGTTCGAGGACTCGTGCTCATTCCTTACCTCGACGATATTCTCATCAAGGCTCCGTCCCTCCCTCAGGCTCAAGAAAGCCTGTCCATCGTTCTCGACACCCTGGCCCAGTTCGGATGGATCATCAACAGGAAGAAGTCCTGCCTTGTTCCCTCTCAGCGCCTGATCTTCTTGGGCATGCTGTTCGATACCCGACAGGCGAAGGTCTTTCTCCCAAGAAGAAGAGAGCAATCCTCCAGCAGGGTGTTCGGTCTCTGCAGAGCCCTCAGCTTCCTTCCTTTCGGTCAGCGATGAGGGTGCTGGGCAGAATGGTTGCGACTTCAGAGGCAATTCCCTTTGCTCTGCTCCACTTGAGACCTCTTCAGCAGGCTATTCTGTCTCAGTGGCACAGGTCCGTCAGATTGTTGGATCGTCCGCTTCGTCTCCCTCTCAGGGTCAGGCAGTCTCTCAGCTGGTGGCTGTCACCCCCCTCATCTTCCAGGGCCGGTCCTTCCTGCCAGACCACTGGCAAGTCTTAACGACGGATGCGAGTCTTCTGGGCTGGGGGGCAGTTTTTCGACATCTGACGGCTCAGGGTCGTTGGTCGGAGGAATATTCTCTGCCGATCAATATCCTCGAAATCAGGGCCATCTTTCTCTCGCTCCGTCACTGGGAATCGCTTCTCAGGGGTCTGCCAGTCAGAATTCAGACGGACAATGCCACGGCTGTGGCATACGTCAATCACCATGGGGGGACCAGAAGTTCTCTGGCGATGGCCGAAGTATCCAAGATCCTCCTTTGGGCGGAGGCGACGGTTCCGGCAATATCCGCGGTATATATCCCCGGCGTGGACAATTGGGCCGCCGACTTCCTCAGCCGCGAGGGTTTCGCGGCAGGAGAATGGTCCATACATCCGGACGTCTTCCATAAGATCTGCCTACGATAGGGGAGCCCGGATGTGGACCTCATGGCGTCTCGGCTCAACAGGAAAGTTCCGCTGTTCGTCTCCAGGTCCCGCGATCCTCTAGCATTGGACGTAGAGGCTCTGGCCATTCCTTGGTCACAGTTCACTCTCCCATACGTTTTTCCTCCGCTTCCCCTTCTTCCCAGATTGCTGAAGAAGATCAAGGCGGAAGGGGTGCCGGTCATTCTGATCGCCCCAGATTGGCCCAGGAGGTCCTGGTTCGCAGACATCGTCAATCTCTTGGCGGACGCCCCCTGGAGACTCCCAGACAGGCCAGATCTTCTATCACAGGGTCTGCGTTCTGCCACCAGGGTTCTCGGTCGCTCAATTTGACAGCGTGGCTGTTGAGACCGCGGTACTGAGAGAGTCCAGGTTCTCAGATCGGGTGATTCGCACCATGATCCAGGCCAGGAAACCGTCGTCTTCCAGGGTCTACTATCGAACCTGGAAGGCCTATTTTTGCTAGTGTGAGTCCAACGTCATCCCGCCAATGAAGTTGTCGCTCCCAGCCATCTTGGCTTTCCTCCAAGCGGGACTGGACTCTGGTCTCTCTCGCTACTCTTAAGGGACAGATTTCAGCCCTTTCTATCCTCTTCCAGGAATCCTTGGCTTCTCGGGTTCAAGTCAAAACTTTCCTTCAGGGAGTGGCGCATATGGCTCCCTGTATCGGAAACCTGTGGACCCTTGGGACCTCAATCTCGTATTGGAGGTTATGAGGTGCGCTCCCTTTGAACCTCTCACAGAGGTTCCCTGTCGGTTTTGTCCTGGAAGGTGGCCTTTCTCGTTGCGATCACTTCCATCAGGCGAGTTTCAGAGTTGGCGGCTCTGTCTTGTCGCCCCACTTTCCTGGTTCTCCACCAGGATAAGGTAGTATTGCGGCCTCCGCCTTCCTTTCTTCCCAAGGTGGTATCCACTTTCCACTTGAATGAGGACATTATTCTACCTTCCTTCTGTCCGGCTCCGACTCATTCTTTGGAGCGCTCGTTGAACAAGCTAGACCTGGTACGGGCAATAAGGACCTACCTGGATAGGACGGCTTCCTTCAGGAAGTCTGATCTCCTATTCATCATTCCGGATGGAGCGCGAAGAGGCCTGCCTGCTTCCAAGGCTACAATTGTGCGTTGGATTAGGACCGCAATATTGGAGGCTTACCGGGTTAAGAATAGAGTGCCTCCTACTGGGGTCAGGGCTCACTCCACCCGGGCGGTAGGCGCCTCCTGGGTGGTTCACCATGGGGCTTCCGCCCTACAACTTTGCAAGGCGGCAACCTGGTCTTCCATTCACACGTTTGCCAAATTTTACAGGGTCCACACCTATGCTTCGGCGGACGCCAGCCTAGGCAGAAGGATCTTGCAGGTGGCATTGGAGCCTTTGCCGGCCTGAATGGAGTCTCTTGCCATTTTTCTCCCGCCCCAGGGACTGCTTTGGAACGTCCCATGGTTTCTGTGTCCCCCAATGAAGCGATAGAGAAAACAGGATTTTTGTACTTACCGTAAAATCTGTTTCTCGGAGCGCTCATTGGGGGACACAGCACCCTCCCATATGTTTACAACTCTTGTTCTTTCTTTCGATTGTTTTTGTTATATTGAGTTGTTTGTTTGTTGTTTGCATTCTTCTCCTACTGCTTTCTCACTAACTGATTAGCTTGGTGCCAGTCGGTGGGGTGTACACTGCAGAGGAGGAGTCAACCTTTTTTGCATATGCATAGTGTCAGCCTCCTAGTGGCAGTAGCATACACCCATGGTTTCTGTGTCCCCCAATGAGCGCTCCGAGAAACAGATTTTACGGTAAGTACAAAAATCCTGTTTTGGCCACTTTAACTTAATACCTTGTTGCGCCACCTTTTGCTGCGATTACAGCTTCAAGTCGCTTGGGGTATGTCTCTATCAGTTTTGTACATCGAGAGACTGAAATTCTTCTCCATTCTTCCTTGGCAAACAGCTCGAGCTCAGTGAGGTTGGATGGAGATGGTTTGTGAACAGCAGTTTTCAGCTCTTTCCACAGATTCTCGATTTGATTCAGGTCTGGACTTTGACTTGGCCATTCTAACACCTGGATACATTTATTTGTGAACCATTCCATTGTACATTTGGCTTTATGTTTGGGATCATTGTCTTGTTGGAAGACAAATCTCCGTCCCAGTCTCAGGTCTTTTGCAGACTCCAACAAGTTTTCATGAAGAATGGTCCTGTATTTGGCTCCATCCATCTTCCATCAGTTTTAACCATCTTTCCTGTCCATGCTGAAGAAAACCAGGCCCAAACCATGATGCTGCCACCACCATGTTTGACAGTGGGGATGGTGTGTTCAGGGTGATGAGCTGTGTTGCCTTTACGCCAAACATATCGTTTGGCATTGTTGCCAAAAAGTTCTATTTTGGTTTCATCTGACCAGAGCACCTTCCTCCACATGTTTGGTGTGTCTCACAGGTGGCTTGTTGCAAACTTTAAACGACACTTTTTATGGATATCTTTGAGAAATGGCTTTCTTCTTGCTACTCTTCCATAAAGGCCAGATTTGTGCAGTGTACGACTGATTGTTGTCCTATGGACAGACTGTCCCACCTCAGCTGTAGATCTCTGCAGTTCATCCAGAAATAATCATGGGCCTCTTGGCTGCATCTCTGATCAGTCTTCTCCTTGTTTGAGATGAAAGTTTAGAGGGACGGCCGGGTCTTGGTAGATTTGCAGTGGTATGATACTCCTTCCATTTCAATATGATCGCTTGCACAGTACTGCTTGGGATGTTTAAAGTTTTGGAAATCATTTTGTATCCAAATCCAGCTTTAAACTTCTCTACAACAGTGTCACGGACCTGCCTGTTGTGTTCCTTGGTCTTCATGATGCTCTCTGTGCTTCAAACAGAACCCTGAGACTATCACAGAGCAGGTGAATTTATATGGAGACTTGATTACACACAGGTGGATTATATTTATCATCATTAGTCATTTAGGACAACATTGGATCATTCAGAGATCCACAATGAACTTCTGGAGTGAGTTTGCTGCACTGAAAGTAAAGAGGCCGAATAATATTGCACGCCCCACTTTTCAGTTTTAGTATTTCCACAAAAATTCTAAATAACCAATAAATTTCATTCAACTTCACAATTGTGTCCCACTTGTTGCTGATTCTTCACCAAAAATTTACATTTGGTATCTTTATGTTTGAAGCATGATATGTGGGAAAAGGTTGAAAAGTTCCAGGGGGCCAAATACTTTTGCAAGGCACTGTAATAAGAAGGAGCAGAGCTGTGATATTTCTAGATCCTGGAAGATGAGATGTTCCTGTTAATAAGGAGACGTCGGTGGGCAATATGTGCAGACAGATGGTCATTTATAATCTATACGTAAGTGACGGCTGACGTACAATTACACAATGTGAACACTTTTCTGAGCATTTCCAGTGGCGTGAAGGTCATGAGTACATGGATACAAACAAGGGATTAAAGAATTTACATCCCCTCTCTTCTTCGGCGGTGGTCCGCCTCCTCATGAAGTTTCCAGGTAACAGCGGCAGCCAGTCCGAGTCCTCAGCAGTTTCATAGTATAAAGTGGAAGTCCAAACGTTGTGGCGCTGAGCCGGCTGTGCACGGATGTGACTGCCACTGATGAGCTGCAGCTTTCATATGCGGCCGCTTGTAAGAAGACTTTGGGACCGCCAGAGCAAGCGTCTGTGTCGGATCGCGGAGGAAGACATACGCGGTGTTCCTTTGTGAGGTTATCACGTCCTGTCCTCATCACATGGTGAGAACATCTCCACTTTCTAACAGATTTTGTTTAAATTTTTCACCATTTTTAATATATTTGCTTGATTTCTGTGAATGTTCTGTGTGTTAACATCCAGAAGTTGATGAACGCTGGTCTCCTTCTCAGAGCTGGGGGTTTGTTACGGTTGTGTCCAGTCTTGGAAACTTTTTATTATACTATTGTTATCGTGTAATAATATTTTTTATACATTATAGAAGCAGCTGTGTGATGCTGATTGCTGGGGTCTTGAGACCCTCAGACTTCTCTGCAGTGTGCACTTCCTGCATGAGCGCCCCACAGAGGCTTATAATATTAGGCCGGCGTCACACTGGCGACAGAATCAGACGACTGCAATACGATGAAATATCGTATTGCAGTCTGCCCTATGTTAATCTATGGAGCAGCTCCCAGTATCAGATTTTTTGTGGTCCGTTTTAAACGTACGTGTGCAATCGCAGCATGCTGCGATTGTCACCGATTGTGGGTCGACTATCGCCAATGCAAGTCTATGGGAGCAATGAAAAATCGGATTACAAACGGACCGCACGTGTGACTTGCGATGAAATCGCATCGGTGTCCTTTAGAAAAGCCGGCAATTCATCCCCGGCTATACTGTAAAATCACACTGACAGCTCTAATAAAGAATAGAAAGAATAGATATATACACATAGAATACATATATATATATATATATATATATATATATGTATTGTCATTAGTGATATATATATATATACATATATTTATAGTTCTTACACTTCTACATACTGTAATAGGCGCTAATTCAATTGCCGGCTTTTGTGAAATCACAGAAGCCGACATGAAATGATACATTGTTTAGACACAGTTAACCATGTAATTTCCTGTATTTTGATATATGATTTGAACTTACAATTACATAAGTATATGTGTGCAAAATTTCAGACATGTAGGGGTTAATTAAAGGTGTAAATTCGTTGAAAAAAAATGCGTGGGCTCCCGCTGTATTTTCTCCACCAGACAGACAAAGCAAGCGAGTGGGGGCAGATAATAATAGCCTAGGGAGGGTACATTTTTTTGTGCCCCCCCTGGCTACTAACATCTGCCCCCAGACACCCCAGAAAGGGCAAATCTCTAATTAGATTTGCTCTTTCTGGCACTTTGCCCGTCTATTCCCATTGCCCTGTAGCGGTGGCGAATGGGTTAATAAGGGGTTAAAATGACCTTGCAATTGAAAGGTCACTTTAAGCCAGGTTAATAATTGAGAGCTGTCAATTAGACAACTATCAATTATTAATCCTATTGAAGTAAATAAAAAAACACACCACACTTTAAGAATAAATAATTTTAATGAAATAAAAACACATTTTTTTGACCATCTTTCATTTTACGCTTAATCCGTGCGACGCCCTTGATCTCCTAAAATAAATATAAAATAATAAAACAACATTATTCTTACCTATCTGGCGATCTGTCACGTCCCACGATGTAATCCTTCACAAAGGGTTAACTAGCAATCAGCTAGGCAGCGCAACTAATGCTGCGTGCTCAGCTGATAGCTCCTGAATGAATGAGCTTATCTCCTGCCGACAGGAGAGGATGTGATTAATGAATGAAGCTTAATTGATTGTATCCACTTTCACATTAGGTCAGGTCACTGAAGTGAAAGTGGCAATAAATCAATTAAGCTTCATTCATTCATCTCTTCCTCTCCTTTCGCTGGGAGAGGAAGTTATTCATTCGGGGGGTAAGAGCTCAGCAGACAGCATTAGCTCTCTGAGCTCTAACCTGTTAACCCTTTCTGATGGATTACACCGTGGGACCTGACTGTACATCGGATTGGTAAGAATAATTTTGCTTTTTTATTTTCTTTTTATTACAGTAAATGGTTTTAGCAGGAAAATAAAATATGGTCAAAAACTGTGTGATTATTTAATTAAACTTCTTTTTTATTAAAGTGTGTGTGTTTGATTTTTCTTTCATACAATAGGATTAATAATTGATAGTTGTCTAATTGACAGCTCTCAATTATTAACCTGGCTAAAGGGACCTTTCAATTGCAAGGTCATTTTAACCCCTTATTAACCCATTCGCCACCGCTACAGGGCAATGGGAATAGACGGGCAAAGTGCCAGAAAGGGCAAATCTAATTAGAGATTTGCCCTTTCTGGGGTGTCTGGGGCAGATGTTAGTAGCCAGGGAGGGCACAAAAAATGTACCCTCCCTAGGCTATTATTATCTGCCCCCACTCGCTTGCTTTGTCTGTCTGGTGGAGAAAATACAGCGGGAGCCCAAGCATTTTTTTTCAACCAATTTACACCTTTAATTAACCCCTACATGTCTGAAATTTTGCACACATATCTTATGTAATTGTAAGTTCAAACCATATATCAAAATACAGGAAATGACATGGTTAACTGTGTCTAAACAATGTATCATTTCATGTCCTGTGATTTCACAAAAGCCGGCAATTGAATTAGCGGCTATTACAGTATGTAGAAGTGTAAGAACTATAAATATATGTATATATATATATGTCACAATGACATGTATATATATATATATATATATATGTGTTCTATGTGTATATATCTATTCTTTCTTTTGTGATTTAAATACTATTCTTTTGGATCCATTATATGTCAGTTTTGCAAGCCTGCGAGAAATTCTCGCAAGTCGGATGAAAATCGGATGTTACAAGGTACACACACATGCAACTAAATCGCATCTTTGAAGGAAAATCGGATGCCAGGCGGATGTGTGATGTTTGCTTTTTGTTCCGATAATCGACCGACTAAAACGGTCCGATTTTTTGTAGTTGTGTCTGATTCCGGCCTTAGTATTATTACTGAGCCCGTACACCGCTCTATTCAGAGAAGTGTTTGAGGAGTCAGTGAGGTCTCAGGACTCGGACTCCCACTGATCAACATGAAATGTTAATAAATGTTAATCACTATTTACTGCTATTTAAATACTTCTTACTGTGCAATAAATGTTGTGATGATAATTATCAGTGATTGATAAATTCTTATATAGATGGGTTTGGCGGGGGGATGTGGGCCTTCCCAGGTGTCTCCTCGTCTGACGTTTCCCACTGTATGGCTATTCTCACAGGTTTGTCTGTGGCCCCTCCAGTCAATGAGCCTCATGTGGAACCTGCGTGAGATTCTTGCTTCATGTCCCCTCTTCTTTGCACTGCAGGTGGTCTATAAAAACAATGACATTCGCTTGGAGCTTTCTCGATTGGCAAGAATTGGAGACACAAAAATGAAGATCTACGGAGATGTGGTATTTAAGTGTGAGAACGTGGCTACTCTGGACCCCATCAGCTTCGAGAGCCCAGAAGCCTACATCAGCCTGCCCAAGTGGAACACGAAGCGCATGGGCTCCATATCCTTCGACTTCCGCACCACAGAGCCCAACGGCCTCATCCTCTTTACACATGGAAAACCGCAGGACAGGAAGGATGTGAGGAGTCAGAAGAACACCAAGGTGGACTTCTTTGCAGTGGAGTTGTTGGATGGCCATTTGTACCTTCTGCTGGACATGGGTTCAGGGACAATAAAGGTGAAGGCCACCAGCAAGAAGGCCAACGATGGCGAGTGGTGTCATGTGGACATCCAGCGGGATGGACGGTCTGGTAGGTAATCAGATCCTCAATGGACTGTGCTGTGCTCCATGAACTGGTCAGTGTGTGTGTGTGTATATATATATATATATATTATGTGTATATATATATTATACAGTACAGACCAAAAGTTTGGACACACCTCATTGTCATGACCCAGGACGGGGTTTGGTCTTTGTCCCGTCCTGGCCAGACTGGGGTTAATGGTTTCAGCCTCTCTCTGGCAGAAGGCGGCTATTTAGTTGCCAATTGACCTAGGTCTGGTGTCAGTTATACTCCTGCCCTCGGCTGAGTTAGTTGACCTCCTGTGTGCCTGTGCCTTGTGCCTGATCTTGTTGCTTGTTTGGTTTTGACCCGGTCCGTCTCTTCGTTGTGAGTTTGTCTACTGTCTTGGTACTGTGTATTTGCCCGTTCTGGTTTTCTGATCCTTTGGCTACGTTCTGGTTATTCTCTGCCCGCTCCTCTTGTACTGCGTTGCTCCCTCTGTGTATGTGTCATGTGTGCATTGCCACGAAGATCGTCGCGGTTGCACATTTTGACTTCTCACAGCTGAGCTGCTGTTTCTTTGTGTTTGGCAGCTAGGGAGTTAATTCTGTCTGTGCTCGGTGCTGGGACTGGGTGCAGTTTCTCCCGGCTGCAATTGATTATTTGTTGATTGGTTTCCTTTAAATTTCTGGTTGTCTGCTTGGGGAGTTGCCAGTGAAACCTTCATGCAGACCACAGATAGGAATGAATCTGTATAGACTTTAGTTGTGAGCTCCTTAGTTGTTCTAAGCTCAACTTGGTTAGAGTTTATTTCCCAGACCATTTATGTTCCTTTGGTGTTTGAGTGTGTATGCAAGCGAGTGTTATCCTGTCTGTCTTATATGTCTAATCTGTGTATTTAGCTGAGATCAGCCCATATCCCTTTGGTGGTAGTCAGGATCCTTCTTAGGACTGATTACAGGGTTCAGGGTCTGATAGGAGACAGGGTTAGGTTGGAGACTTGGACCTCTGAACCATTATCAGTACCTCCAAGGTGAGGGATTAGTTAGGACCCCAGTTTAGGGTCAGGTTAGATCCCGGTCCACCTCTTTCCTGTTTCAGCTCATCAAGTCCTCAAGATTAACTCTGAGTTCAGCAGATATCGTGTCAGGTAAATCTATTCTATACTTACATGCTGATGTTGCTATACTAGTTGTTGTATAGAGTGTTGTTCCTGTATTAATAGTTTACTGACATTGTATACATATCATTAGACAGCGTGACATTTTCACTGGCCATAAAAATTATCTCCAGTTACCATGGATCCAGTAGCCCAGCTGGCTCTGCAGTTGCAGGGATTATCCATGGAGCTGACAGACATTAAGTCCAAAGTTTTGTCTCCCCTGGAGCAAACCAGAGTTGAACCTAAAGTAGCTCTCCCGGACAGGTTCACTGGTGGGCGAGACAAATTTTTCACCTTCCGGGAGGCATGTAAATTGTATTTTCGGCTTCGGCCTCGATCATCAGGGAGTGAGGAGCAGAGAGTGGGAATTGTTATCTCACTTCTGCAAGGGGACCCTCAATCCTGGGCATTTTCCCTTCCTCCGGGATCCCCGGCTCTACTGTCTGTAGATCAATTTTTTACTGCCCTGGGATTGGTATATGATGACCCAGATCGGGTCTCTCTTGCTGAGACAAAATTACGTAAGATACAGCAGGGAGATCGTCCGGCAGAGGAATTTGCTTCTGAGTTTCGTAGATGGGCCACAGATACTCAGTGGAATGACCCAGCTCTTAGGAGCCAGTTTTGTCATGGGCTTTCTGATAAATTAAAAGACGTTTTGGCTCAGTATGAGTCTCCTCCTTCTCTGGAGGCTGCTATGGCCTTAGCTATCCGTACTGATAGACGGCTTGGGAGAGGGGTGAGGTAACCCCACTCCCTGTTGTTTCTCCACCTACCACTAAAGTCCCTTATGTTGAGGTTCCCCTTGTCTGTTCGGATGAGCCTATGCAGTTGGGAGGGACATCATTTCGTAGGAGGGGATTGGCGGTACGCCGCAGGACTAGAAGATGTTTTTTCTGCGGGAAAGAGGGACATTTTGTTGGAGAATGTCCATCCCGTGCCTTGTTGAGCCAAAAGTCGCCGGAAAACTGTTAATCCCAGGTTGTGTGGTGGACGACAACCTGGGAGTATGTATTTCATCCGCCAGTTCTTCTCAGTTCCTTGTACCAGTGGAGGTGGTAGTTGGTACGAGAGTGGAGAGATTGTCTGTTCTTCTTGATAGTGGTTCCGGGGCTAATCTGGTTGACGCTCAGTTTGCTCAGGCTCAAGGTATGCATCTGAGTGTATTGGTCAAACCGATCCCTATATTCTCCATTGACGCCAGGCCTCTCGGCCAAGGTAGCTTTGTTCATGAGGTTCATAACATTGACCTTCGGGTAGGGGCAATACATAGGGAACAATTATCTTGTTATGTGTTGGAGGGTCTACCTACTCCCATTGTGTTGGGACTTCCTTGGTTGGTTAAACATAACCCTGTGATTAATTGGCAGTCCAGAGAAATAAGCCAATGGGGTGAGTTTTGCAAAAGCAACTGCATGAACACAGTCATCAGTGCGGTCGTGCCTAGTACATTGCCTCCTTTTTTGGAGGATTTTGGGGATGTTTTCTCTGAGGAGGGGTGTCAGGAGTTGCCTCCTCATCGCGTGTATGACTGCTCTATTAATCTCCTTCCTGATGCTAAGTTGCCTAAAGCTAGGTTGTATAATCTTTCTGGTCCTGAGAGGCAGGCTATGAAAGATTATATTTCTGAAAGTCTGGCCAAAGGGCATATTAGACCTTCATCTTCCCCAGTAGCCGCGGGGTTCTTCTTTGTTAAGAAGAAAGATGGAGGCCTACGCCCTTGCTTGGATTTCCGCGAACTTAATCGGATTACTGTTCGAGATCCGTATCCACTCCCTCTTATTCCTGATCTCTTCAATCAAATTGTTGGCGCCAAATGGTTTTCTAAATTGGATCTCAGGGGGGCGTATAATCTGATTAGGATAAAAGAGGGGGATGAGTGGAAAACGGCGTTTAACACGCCGGAGGGACATTATGAGAACCTAGTCATGCCTTTTGGTCTGACTACTGCACCAGCAGTATTCCAACATTTTGTTAATGACATTTTTCGTCACCTTGTGGGGCTGTTTGTGGTTGTATATTTGGACGACATTTTAATTTACTCGCCAGATCTTGTGTCTCATCAGGAGCATGTGAGACAGGTGTTGCAGATCTTGCGAGACAATAAACTATACGCCAAACTGGAGAAGTGTGTATTTGCCGTACAGGAACTTCAGTTTTTGGTGTCAGCCTCCGGTTTCCGTATGGACCCTGAAAAGGTGAGAGCAGTGCTTGAATGGGATCAGCCAGGGGATCTTAAGGCTCTGCAGCGTTTTTTGGGGTTTGCTAACTACTACCGGAAATTTATTTGTAATTTCTCATCTGTCGTCAAACCTCTCACTGACATGACAAGAAAAGGGACGGATTTTCTAAATGGTCGGACAAAGCTTGCCAAGCCTTTTCCTCTTTGAAGAAATGTTTTGCTTCGGCACCCGTTCTCATCCAACCAGATGCATCTCAGCCGTTCATTGTGGAGGTGGATGCGTCTGACGTAGGGGTGGGTGCTATATTGTCCCAGGGTCCGTCCCCTGGTAAATGGCATCCGTGCGCTTTCTTTTCTAAGAAATTGTCGTCCGCCGAAAGGAATTATGATATCGGCAATAGGGAACTTTTGGCCATTAAGTTAGCTTTTGAAGAATGGCGTCACTTTTTGGAGGGGGCAGTCCACCCGGTTACCGTTATTACTGATCACAAGAACCTGTTGTATTTGGAATCCGCTAAGCGTCTGAATTCCAGACAAGCTCGATGGTCGTTGTTTTTTACCAGGTTTAATTTTGTCGTTACTTATCGCCCGGGGTCTAAGAATGTAAAGGCTGATGCCTTGTCTCGCAGTTTCCCAGGGGCCGGGAAAACGGATGACCCGAGTCCTATCCTTCAGGAGGGGGTGGTAGTGTCGGCTGTATTTTCTGAGCTTGAGGAGGAGGTGTTAGAGGCTCAGGGGGACGCCCCTGCAGGACCTCCAGGGAGACTGTTTGTCCCAAATCTGTTGAGACAAAAGGTTATTGAGGCACATCATAATTCTGCTCTAGCAGGACATCCAGGGAGTAAGGCTACTTTAGATCTCCTTTCTCGCCGGTTTTGGTGGCCTAATGCTAATAAAGATGTTATAACTTTTGTCGCGTTATGTGGGGTGTGTGCTCGCTCTAAAACCCCTCATACCCGTCCGTCTGGGACCCTTTTACCCTTGAAACTTCCGGAGCGTCCATGGACTCATTTATCTATGGACTTCATTACGGACCTTCCTCCGTCGTCAGGGAATACTGTCATACTGGTGGTTGTTGACAGGTTCAGTAAGATGGCACATTTCGTTGCTCTTCCTGCACTCCCTAATGCTAAAACTCTGACGCAGGTGTTCATTAGGGAGATCGTTAGACTTCATGGGTTGCCTTCTGATGTGGTGTCAGATAGGGGGTCTCAGTTTGTGTCCAAATTTTGGAGGGCATTTTGTTTACGTCGGGGGATGCAATTGTCATTTTCCTCGGCTTTTCATCCACAGACCAATGGTCAGACAGAGCGTCTGAATCAGAGCTTAGAGACATATCTCCGGTGTTTTGTCTCAGAGAACCAAGAGGACTGGTCTTCTTTCTTGCCTCTGGCAGAGTTCGCTCTTAACAACAGGCGGAGCGAGTCCACTGGTAAGTCCCCGTTTTTTGGGGCATATGGTTTCCATCCCCAGTTTTGTACTTTCAATGGGGGGGCCCTTCTGGGGTTCCTGAGGAGGAGCGTTTCTCGTCGTCACTTGCTTCTGTGTGGAGAGGTGTATTGAATAATCTGAGTGCGATGGGGAACCGTTACAAACGTATGGCTGATAGGAGGAGAGTTTCTGGTCCAGATCTGAATGTGAACGATCTGGTATGGTTGTCTACCAGGAATATAAAACTTAAAGTGCCCTCCTGGAAACTGGGTCCCAGATTCATCGGGCCGTACAGGATCAGTTCCATAATTAATCCTGTGGCATTTCGTCTGGACCTCCCTCCTACGTTTAAAATTCATAATGTGTTCCACAAGTCATTACTTAAAAGGTATGTGGCACCAGTCATACCGTCACCTCTACCTCCTCCTCCTGTGTTGGTCAATGGTAACTTGGAATTTCAAGTATCAAAGATCATTGACTCACGTCTGAATCGCCGGTCCCTTCAGTACTTGGTGCATTGGAAGGGGTATGGTCCAGAGGAGAGGACGTGGGTCCCTGCGTCTGATGTTAACGCAGATCGTTTGGTTCGGACCTTCCACAGAACTCACCCGGGCAGGCCTGGCCCTGAGGGTCCGGAGGCCCCTCGTAGAAGGGGGGGTACTGTCATGTGTGCATTGCCACGAAGATCGTCGCGGTTGCACATTTTGACTTCTCACAGCTGAGCTGCTGTTTCTTTGTTTTTGGCAGCTAGGGAGTTAATTCTGTCTGTGCTTGGTGCTGGGACTGGGTGCAGTTTCTCCCGGCTGCAATTGATTATTTGTTGATTGGTTTCCTTTAAATTTCTGGTTGTCTGCTTGGGGAGTTGCCAGTGAAACCTTCATGCAGACCACAGATAGGAATGAATCTGTATAGACTTTAGTTGTGAGCTCCTTAGTTGTTCTAAGCTCAACTTGGTTAGAGTTTATTTCCCAGACCATTTATGTTCCTTTGGTGTTTGAGTGTGTATGCAAGCGAGTGTTATCCTGTCTGTCTTATATGTCTAATCTGTGTATTTAGCTGAGATCAGCCCATATCCCTTTGGTGGTAGTCAGGATCCTTCTTAGGACTGATTTACAGGGTTCAGGGTCTGATAGGAGACAGGGTTAGGTTGGAGACTTGGACCTCTGAACCATTA
This sequence comes from Oophaga sylvatica, assembly GCA_033576555.1. Taxonomy (NCBI): domain Eukaryota; kingdom Metazoa; phylum Chordata; class Amphibia; order Anura; family Dendrobatidae; genus Oophaga; species Oophaga sylvatica. Next base: position 396,482,784 of record JARQOD010000001.1, read on the forward strand.
TCAGTACCTTCAAGGTGAGGGATTAGTTAGGACCCCAGTTTAGGGTCAGGTTAGATCCCGGTCCACCTCTTTCCTGTTTCAGCTCATCAAGTCCTCAAGATTAACTCTGAGTTCAGCAGATATCGTGTCAGGTAAATCTATTCTATACTTACATGCTGATGTTGCTATACTAGTTGTTGTATAGAGTGTTGTTCCTGTATTAATAGTTTACTGACATTGTATACATATCATTAGACAGCGTGACATTTTCACTGGCCATAAAAATTATCTCCAGTTACCATGGATCCAGTAGCCCAGCTGGCTCTGCAGTTGCAGGGATTATCCATGGAGCTGACAGACATTAAGTCCAAAGTTTTGTCTCCCCTGGAGCAAACCAGAGTTGAACCTAAAGTAGCTCTCCCGGACAGGTTCACTGGTGGGCGAGACAAATTTTTCACCTTCCGGGAGGCATGTAAATTGTATTTTCGGCTTCGGCCTCGATCATCAGGGAGTGAGGAGCAGAGAGTGGGAATTGTTATCTCACTTCTGCAAGGGGACCCTCAATCCTGGGCATTTTCCCTTCCTCCGGGATCCCCGGCTCTACTGTCTGTAGATCAATTTTTTACTGCCCTGGGATTGGTATATGATGACCCAGATCGGGTCTCTCTTGCTGAGACAAAATTACGTAAGATACAGCAGGGAGATCGTCCGGCAGAGGAATTTGCTTCTGAGTTTCGTAGATGGGCCACAGATACTCAGTGGAATGACCCAGCTCTTAGGAGCCAGTTTTGTCATGGGCTTTCTGATAAATTAAAAGACGTTTTGGCTCAGTATGAGTCTCCTCCTTCTCTGGAGGCTGCTATGGCCTTAGCTATCCGTACTGATAGACGGCTTTGGGAGAGGGGTGAGGTAACCCCACTCCCTGTTGTTTCTCCACCTACCACTAAAGTCCCTTATGTTGAGGTTCCCCTTGTCTGTTCGGATGAGCCTATGCAGTTGGGAGGGACATCATTTCGTAGGAGGGGATTGGCGGTACGCCGCAGGACTAGAAGATGTTTTTTCTGCGGGAAAGAGGGACATTTTGTTGGAGAATGTCCATCCCGTGCCTTGTTGAGCCAAAAGTCGCCGGAAAACTGTTAATCCCAGGTTGTGTGGTGGACGACAACCTGGGAGTATGTATTTCATCCGCCAGTTCTTCTCAGTTCCTTGTACCAGTGGAGGTGGTAGTTGGTACGAGAGTGGAGAGATTGTCTGTTCTTCTTGATAGTGGTTCCGGGGCTAATCTGGTTGACGCTCAGTTTGCTCAGGCTCAAGGTATGCATCTGAGTGTATTGGTCAAACCGATCCCTATATTCTCCATTGACGCCAGGCCTCTCGGCCAAGGTAGCTTTGTTCATGAGGTTCATAACATTGACCTTCGGGTAGGGGCAATACATAGGGAACAATTATCTTGTTATGTGTTGGAGGGTCTACCTACTCCCATTGTGTTGGGACTTCCTTGGTTGGTTAAACATAACCCTGTGATTAATTGGCAGTCCAGAGAAATAAGCCAATGGGGTGAGTTTTGCAAAAGCAACTGCATGAACACAGTCATCAGTGCGGTCGTGCCTAGTACATTGCCTCCTTTTTTGGAGGATTTTGGGGATGTTTTCTCTGAGGAGGGGTGTCAGGAGTTGCCTCCTCATCGCGTGTATGACTGCTCTATTAATCTCCTTCCTGATGCTAAGTTGCCTAAAGCTAGGTTGTATAATCTTTCTGGTCCTGAGAGGCAGGCTATGAAAGATTATATTTCTGAAAGTCTGGCCAAAGGGCATATTAGACCTTCATCTTCCCCAGTAGCCGCGGGGTTCTTCTTTGTTAAGAAGAAAGATGGAGGCCTACGCCCTTGCTTGGATTTCCGCGAACTTAATCGGATTACTGTTCGAGATCCGTATCCACTCCCTCTTATTCCTGATCTCTTCAATCAAATTGTTGGCGCCAAATGGTTTTCTAAATTGGATCTCAGGGGGGCGTATAATCTGATTAGGATAAAAGAGGGGGATGAGTGGAAAACGGCGTTTAACACGCCGGAGGGACATTATGAGAACCTAGTCATGCCTTTTGGTCTGGACTACTGCACCAGCAGTATTCCAACATTTTGTTAATGACATTTTTCGTCACCTTGTGGGGCTGTTTGTGGTTGTATATTTGGACGACATTTTAATTTACTCGCCAGATCTTGTGTCTCATCAGGAGCATGTGAGACAGGTGTTGCAGATCTTGCGAGACAATAAACTATACGCCAAACTGGAGAAGTGTGTATTTGCCGTACAGGAACTTCAGTTTTTGGTGTCAGCCTCCGGTTTCCGTATGGACCCTGAAAAGGTGAGAGCAGTGCTTGAATGGGATCAGCCAGGGGATCTTAAGGCTCTGCAGCGTTTTTTGGGGTTTGCTAACTACTACCGGAAATTTATTTGTAATTTCTCATCTGTCGTCAAACCTCTCACTGACATGACAAGAAAAGGGACGGATTTTTCTAAATGGTCGGACAAAGCTTGCCAAGCCTTTTCCTCTTTGAAGAAATGTTTTGCTTCGGCACCCGTTCTCATCCAACCAGATGCATCTCAGCCGTTCATTGTGGAGGTGGATGCGTCTGACGTAGGGTGGGTGCTATATTGTCCCAGGGTCCGTCCCCTGGTAAATGGCATCCGTGCGCTTTCTTTTCTAAGAAATTGTCGTCCGCCGAAAGGAATTATGATATCGGCAATAGGGAACTTTTGGCCATTAAGTTAGCTTTTGAAGAATGGCGTCACTTTTTGGAGGGGGCAGTCCACCCGGTTACCGTTATTACTGATCACAAGAACCTGTTGTATTTGGAATCCGCTAAGCGTCTGAATTCCAGACAAGCTCGATGGTCGTTGTTTTTTACCAGGTTTAATTTTGTCGTTACTTATCGCCCGGGGTCTAAGAATGTAAAGGCTGATGCCTTGTCTCGCAGTTTCCCAGGGGCCGGGAAAACGGATGACCCGAGTCCTATCCTTCAGGAGGGGGTGGTAGTGTCGGCTGTATTTTCTGAGCTTGAGGAGGAGGTGTTAGAGGCTCAGGGGGACGCCCCTGCAGGACCTCCAGGGAGACTGTTTGTCCCAAATCTGTTGAGACAAAAGGTTATTGAGGCACATCATAATTCTGCTCTAGCAGGACATCCAGGGAGTAAGGCTACTTTAGATCTCCTTTCTCGCCGGTTTTGGTGGCCTAATGCTAATAAAGATGTTATAACTTTTGTCGCGTTATGTGGGGTGTGTGCTCGCTCTAAAACCCCTCATACCCGTCCGTCTGGGACCCTTTTACCCTTGAAACTTCCGGAGCGTCCATGGACTCATTTATCTATGGACTTCATTACGGACCTTCCTCCGTCGTCAGGGAATACTGTCATACTGGTGGTTGTTGACAGGTTCAGTAAGATGGCACATTTCGTTGCTCTTCCTGCACTCCCTAATGCTAAAACTCTGACGCAGGTGTTCATTAGGGAGATCGTTAGACTTCATGGGTTGCCTTCTGATGTGGTGTCAGATAGGGGTCTCAGTTTGTGTCCAAATTTTGGAGGGCATTTTGTTTACGTCGGGGGATGCAATTGTCATTTTCCTCGGCTTTTCATCCACAGACCAATGGTCAGACAGAGCGTCTGAATCAGAGCTTAGAGACATATCTCCGGTGTTTTGTCTCAGAGAACCAAGAGGACTGGTCTTCTTTCTTGCCTCTGGCAGAGTTCGCTCTTAACAACAGGCGGAGCGAGTCCACTGGTAAGTCCCCGTTTTTTGGGGCATATGGTTTCCATCCCCAGTTTTGTACTTTCAATGGGGGGGCCCTTCTGGGTTCCTGAGGAGGAGCGTTTCTCGTCGTCACTTGCTTTGTGTGGAGAGGTGTATTGAATAATCTGAGTGCGATGGGGAACCGTTACAAACTTTATGGCTGATAGGAGGAGAGTTTCTGGTCCAGATCTGAATGTGAACGATCTGGTATGGTTGTCTACCAGGAATTAAAACTTAAAGTGCCCTCCTGGAAACTGGGTCCCAGATTCATCGGGCCGTACAGGATCAGTTCCATAATTAATCCTGTGGCATTTCGTCTGGACCTCCCTCCTACGTTTAAAATTCATAATGTGTTCCACAAGTCATTACTTAAAAGGTATGTGGCACCAGTCATACCGTCACCTCTACCTCCTCCTCCTGTGTTGGTCAATGGTAACTTGGAATTTCAAGTATCAAAGATCATTGACTCACGTCTGAATCGCCGGTCCCTTCAGTACTTGGTGCATTGGAAGGGGTTGGTCCAGAGGAGAGGACGTGGGTCCCTGCGTCTGATGTTAACGCAGATCGTTTGGTTCGGACCTTCCACAGAACTCACCCGGGCAGGCCTGGCCCTGAGGGTCCGGAGGCCCCTCGTAGAAGGGGGGGTACTGTCATGTGTGCATTGCCACGAAGATCGTCGCGGTTGCACATTTTGACTTCTCACAGCTGAGCTGCTGTTTCTTTGTTTTTGGCAGCTAGGAGTTAATTCTGTCTGTGCTTGGTGCTGGGACTGGGTGCAGTTTCTCCCGGCTGCAATTGATTATTTGTTGATTGGTTTCCTTTAAATTTCTGGTTGTCTGCTTGGGGAGTTGCCAGTGAAACCTTCATGCAGACCACAGATAGGAATGAATCTGTATAGACTTTAGTTGTGAGCTCCTTAGTTGTTCTAAGCTCAACTTGGTTAGAGTTTATTTCCCAGACCATTTATGTTCCTTTGGTGTTTGAGTGTGTATGCAAGCGAGTGTTATCCTGTCTGTCTTATATGTCTAATCTGTGTATTTAGCTGAGATCAGCCCATATCCCTTTGGTGGTAGTCAGGATCCTTCTTAGGACTGATTACAGGGTTCAGGGTCTGATAGGAGACAGGGTTAGGTTGGAGACTTGGACCTCTGAACCATTATCAGTACCTTCAAGGTGAGGGATTAGTTAGGACCCAGTTTAGGGTCAGGTTAGATCCCGGTCCACCTCTTTCTGTTTCAGCTCATCAAGTCCTCAAGATTAACTCTGAGTTCAGCAGATATCGTGTCAGGTAAATCTATTCTATTTCTTACATGCTGATGTTGCTATACTAGTTGTTGTATAGAGTGTTGTTCCTGTATTAATAGTTTACTGACATTGTATACATATCATTAGACAGCGTGACATTTTCACTGGCCATAAAAATTATCTCCAGTTACCATGGATCCAGTAGCCCAGCTGGCTCTGCAGTTGCAGGGATTATCCATGGAGCTGACAGACATTAAGTCCAAAGTTTTGTCTCCCCTGGAGCAAACCAGAGTTGAACCCAAAGTAGCTCTCCCGGACAGGTTCACTGGTGGGCGAGACAAATTTTTCACCTTCCGGGAGGATGTAAATTGTATTTTCGGCTTCGGCCTCGATCATCAGGGAGTGAGGAGCAGAGAGTGGGAATTGTTATCTCACTTCTGCAAGGGGACCCTCAATCCTGGGCATTTTCCTTCCTCCGGGATCCCGGCTCTACTGTCTGTAGATCAATTTTTTACTGCCCTGGATTGGTATATGATGACCCAGATCGGGTCTCTCTTGCTGAGACAAAATTACGTAAGATACAGCAGGGAGATCGTCCGGCAGAGGAATTTGCTTCTGAGTTTCGTAGATGGGCCACAGATACTCAGTGGAATGACCCAGCTCTTAGGAGCCAGTTTTGTCATGGGCTTTCTGATAAATTAAAAGACGTTTTGGCTCAGTATGAGTCTCCTCCTTCTCTGGAGGCTGCTATGGCCTTAGCTATCCGTACTGATAGACGGCTTTGGGAGAGGGGTGAGGTAACCCCACTCCCTGTTGTTTCTCCACCTACCACTAAAGTCCCTTATGTTGAGGTTCCCTTGTCTGTTCGGATGAGCCTATGCAGTTGGGAGGGACATCATTTCGTAGGAGGGGATTGGCGGTACGCCGCAGGACTAGAAGATGTTTTTTCTGCGGGAAAGAGGGACATTTTGTTGGAGAATGTCCATCCCGTGCCTTGTTGAGCCAAAAGTCGCCGGAAAACTGTTAATCCCAGGTTGTGTGGTGGACGACAACCTGGGAGTATGTATTTCATCCGCCAGTTCTTCTCAGTTCCTTGTACCAGTGGAGGTGGTAGTTGGTACGAGAGTGGAGAGATTGTCTGTTCTTCTTGATAGTGGTTCCGGGGCTAATCTGGTTGACGCTCAGTTTGCTCAGGCTCAAGGTATGCATCTGAGTGTATTGGTCAAACCGATCCCTATATTCTCCATTGACGCCAGGCCTCTCGGCCAAGGTAGCTTTGTTCATGAGGTTCATAACATTGACCTTCGGGTAGGGGCAATACATAGGGAACAATTATCTTGTTATGTGTTGGAGGTCTACCTACTCCCATTGTGTTGGGACTTCCTTGGTTGGTTAAACATAACCCTGTGATTAATTGGCAGTCCAGAGAAATAAGCCAATGGGTGAGTTTTGCAAAAGCAACTGCATGAACACAGTCATCAGTGCGGTCGTGCCTAGTACATTGCCTCCTTTTTTGGAGGATTTTTGGGGATGTTTTCTCTGAGGAGGGGTCTCAGGAGTTGCCTCCTCATCGCGTGTATGACTGCTCTATTAATCTCCTTCCTGATGCTAAGTTGCCTAAAGCTAGGTTGTATAATCTTTCTGGTCCTGAGAGGCAGGCTATGAAAGATTATATTTCTGAAAGTCTGGCCAAAGGGCTATTAGACCTTCATCTTCCCCAGTAGCCGCGGGGTTCTTTTTTGGGTTAAGAAGAAAGATGGAGGCCTACGCCCTTGCTTGGATTTCCGCGAACTTAATCGGATTACTGTTCGAGATCCGTATCCACTCCCTCTTATTCCTGATCTCTTCAATCAAATTGTTGGCGCCAAATGGTTTTCTAAATTGGATCTCAGGGGGGCGTATAATCTGATTAGGATAAAAGAGGGGGATGAGTGGAAAACGGCGTTTAACACGCCGGAGGGACATTATGAGAACCTAGTCATGCCTTTTGGTCTGACTACTGCACCAGCAGTATTCCAACATTTTGTTAATGACATTTTTCGTCACCTTGTGGGGCTGTTTGTGGTTGTATATTTGGACGACATTTTAATTTACTCGCCAGATCTTGTGTCTCATCAGGAGCATGTGAGACAGGTGTTGCAGATCTTGCGAGACAATAAACTATACGCCAAACTGGAGAAGTGTGTATTTGCCGTACAGAACTTCAGTTTTTGGTGTCAGCCTCCGGTTTCCGTATGGACCCTGAAAAGGTGAGAGCAGTGCTTGAATGGGATCAGCCAGGGGATCTTAAGGCTCTGCAGTGTTTTTTGGGGTTTGCTAACTACTACCGGAAATTTATTTGTAATTTCTCATCTGTCGTCAAACCTCTCACTGACATGACAAGAAAAGGGACGGATTTTTCTAAATGGTCGGACAAAGCTTGCCAAGCCTTTTCCTCTTTGAAGAAATGTTTGCTTCGGCACCGTTCTCATCCAACCAGATGCATCTCAGCCGTTCATTGTGGAGGTGGATGCGTCTGACGTAGGGGTGGGTGCTATATTGTCCAGGGTCCGTCCCCTGGTAAATGGCATCCGTGCGCTTTCTTTTCTAAGAAATTGTCGTCCGCCGAAAGGAATTATGATATCGGCAATAGGGAACTTTTGGCCATTAAGTTAGCTTTTGAAGAATGGCGTCACTTTTTGGAGGGGGCAGTCCACCCGGTTTACCGTTATTACTGATCACAAGAACCTGTTGTATTTGGAATCCGCTAAGCGTCTGAATTCCAGACAAGCTCGATGGTCGTTGTTTTTTACCAGGTTTAATTTTGTCGTTACTTATCGCCCGGGGTCTAAGAATGTAAAGGCTGATGCCTTGTCTCGCAGTTTCCCAGGGGCCGGGGAAAACGGATGACCCGAGTCCTATCCTTCAGGAGGGGGTGGTAGTGTCGGCTGTATTTTCTGAGCTTGAGGAGGAGGTGTTAGAGGCTCAGGGGGACGCCCCTGCAGGACCTCCAGGGAGACTGTTTGTCCCAAATCTGTTGAGACAAAAGGTTATTGAGGCACATCATAATTCTGCTCTAGCAGGACATCCAGGGAGTAAGGCTACTTTAGATCTCCTTTCTCGCCGGTTTTGGTGGCCTAATGCTAATAAGATGTTATAACTTTTGTCGCGTCATGTGGGGTGTGTGCTCGCTCTAAAACCCCTCATACCCGTCCGTCTGGGACCCTTTTACCCTTGAAACTTCCGGAGCGTCCATGGACTCATTTATCTATGGACTTCATTACGGACCTTCCTCCGTCGTCAGGGAATACTGTCATACTGGTGGTTGTTGACAGGTTCAGTAAGATGGCACATTTCGTTGCTCTTCCTGCACGCCCTAATGCTAAAACTCTGGCGCAGGTGTTCATTAGGGAGATCGTTAGACTTCATGGGTTGCCTTCTGATGTGGTGTCAGATAGGGGGTCTCAGTTTGTGTCCAAATTTTGGAGGGCATTTTGTTTACGTCGGGGGATGCAATTGTCATTTTCCTCGGCTTTTCATCCGCAGACCAATGGTCAGACAGAGCGTCTGAATCAGAGCTTAGAGACATATCTCCGGTGTTTTGTCTCAGAGAACCAAGAGGACTGGTCTTCTTTCTTGCCTCTGGCAGAGTTCGCTCTTAAACAACAGGCGGAGCGAGTCCACTGGTAAGTCCCGTTTTTTGGGGCATATGGTTTCCATCCCCAGTTTTGTACTTTCAATGGGGGGGGCCTTCTGGGGTTCCTGAGGAGGAGCGTTTCTCGTCGTCACTTGCTTCTGTGTGGAGAGGTGTATTGAATAATCTGAGTGCGATGGGGAACCGTTACAACGTATGGCTGATAGGAGGAGAGTTTCTGGTCAGATCTGAATGTGAACGATTGGTATGGTTGTCTACCAGGAATATAAAACTTAAAGTGCCCTCCCGGAAACTGGGTCCCAGATTCATCGGGCCGTACAGGATCAGTTCCATAATTAATCCTGTGGCATTTCGTCTGGACCTCCCTCCTACGTTTAAAATTCATATGTGTTCCACAAGTCATTACTTAAAAGGTATGTGGCACCAGTCATACCGTCACCTCTACCTCCTCCTCCTGTGTTGGTCAATGGTAACTTGGAATTTCAAGTATCAAAGATCATTGACTCACGTCTGAATCGCCGGTCCCTTCAGTACTTGGTGCATTGGAAGGGGTATGGTCCAGAGGAGAGGACGTGGGTCCCTGCGTTCTGATGTTAACGCAGATCGTTTGGTTCGGAGCTTCCACAGAACTTCACCGGGCAAGGCCTGGCCCTGAGGGTCCGGAGGCCCCTCGTAGAAGGGGGGGTACTGTCATGTGTGCATTGCCACGAAGATCGTCGCGGTTGCACATTTTGACTTCTCACAGCTGAGCTGCTGTTTCTTTGTTTTTGGCAGCTAGGGAGTTAATTCTGTCTGTGCTTGGTGCTGGGACTGGGTGCAGTTTCTCCGGCTGCAATTGATTATTTGTTGATTGGTTTCCTTTAAATTTCTGGTTGTCTGCTTGGGGAGTTGCCAGTGAAACCTTCATGCAGACCACAGATAGGAATGAATCTGTATAGACTTTAGTTGTTGAGTCCTTAGTTGTTCTAAGCTCAACTTGGTTAGAGTTTATTTCCCAGACCATTTATGTTCCTTTGGTGTTTGAGTGTGTATGCAAGCGAGTGTTATCCTGTCTGTCTTATATGTCTAATCTGTGTATTTAGCTGAGATCAGCCCATATCCCTTTGGTGGTAGTCAGGATCCTTCTTAGGATGATTACAGGGTTCAGGGTCTGATAGGAGACAGGGTTAGGTTGGAGACTTGGACCTCTGAACCATTATCAGTACTCCAAGGTGAGGGATTAGTTAGGACCCAGTTTAGGGTCAGGTTAGATCCCGGTCCACCTCTTTCCTGTTTCAGCTCATCAAGTCCTCAAGATTAACTCTGAGTTCAGCAGATATCGTGTCAGGTAAATCTATTCTATACTTACATGCTGATGTTGCTATACTAGTTGTTGTATAGAGTGTTGTTCCTGTATTAATAGTTTACTGACATTGTATACATATCATTAGACAGCGTGACAGTATGACCTAGCTATCTGACTATCCGTTTTGTCTATGCCCCTTGGTAACTCTGTCCCGTAATTACCCTTCTAGGAGTTTTCCTTCTGCGTCCTAGCTCTTTGAGCTTAGGCCACGCCCACCAGCAGTCAACGTGTTTCAGGTCCTCGGCCTGAAGCATTCTCTATCTGTTTACTGCTCCCTCTGAGAGACCTGTGGCCGGCGCCGCCCCTTGGCAGTCACATGCTTAGGGTCCTCTGGCCTGAAGCATTCTCTGTCTGTTACTGCTTTCTCTGAGAGCCCTGTGGCCGGCGCCGCCCTTGGCAGTCACGTGCTTAGGGTCCTGTTAGTCTGAAGCACGCATCTTCACCGCGACTGCCTCGCTCCACAGGTATTTTGAGTGCAGTCTGTCTTATTCAGGACACGCGCACTGGCTCAGTGAGCAAGTGCAGTGCGGTGTTCGTGATACTCATTCAACGATTTTTCTGTATTTTCATGACTGTGAAAATTGTAGAATCACACGAAGGCATCAAAACTATTAATTAATAATGTAGAATTATAATTACACTTTACAAAAAAGTGTGAAACAACTGAAAATATGTCTTATATTCTAGGTTCTTCAAAGTAGCCACTTTTGCTTTGATTACTGTTTTGCACGCAGAAAAAAAGGTGAACGGATGGACTCTACATGCACTGGTTCCCACCGTGAAGCATGGAGGAGGAGGTGTGATGGTGTGGGGGTGCTTTGCTGGTGACACTGTTGGGGATTTATTCAAAATTGAAGGCATACTGAACCAGCATGGCTACCACAGCATCTTGCGCAGCATGCTATTCCATCTGGTTTGCGTTTTTTGTTGGACCATCATTTATTTTTCAACAGGACAATGACCCCAAACACACCTCCTGGCTGTTGTTTAGGGCTATTTGACCAAGAACGAGAGGGTTGGGGTGCTACGCCAGATGACCTTGCTCCACAGTCACCATACCTGAACCCAATCGAGATGGTTTTGGGGTGGATGGACCGCTCACCGCTTCAATTTTGAGTAATCCCAACAGTGTCACCAGCAAAGCACCCCCACACCATCACACCACCTCCTCCATGCTTCACGGTGGGAACAGGCATGTAGAATCCATCCGTTCACCTTTTCTGGTGCAAAGCAGTAATCAAGCAAAAGGTGGTTACTTTGAAGAACCTAGAATATATGACATATTTTCAGTTGTTTCACACTTTTTTGTAAAGTGTAATGTATAATTCCACATGTGTTAAATTCATAGTTTTGATGCCTTCAGTGTGATTCTACAATTTTCATAGTCATGAAAATACAGAAAAATCTTTGAATGAGAAGGTGTGTCCAAACTTTTGGTCTGTACTGTACATACAGTGCTTTAAAAATTATTCATACGCCGTGAACTTTTCCACATTTTTTGCACGTTACATCCACAACTTATGTATTTTATTTATTAAGATTTTATGTGATACCAACAAAAAGTAACAATGTATTAGTCAGGTGTAAAGGAAATGATACAGGGTTTTCTAATTATTTCAGCAGCAGATGGAAGGAAGGGAGACACAGTCATTACTAGTGGGTAGGCGGAGCCCACACAGGATAGAACACCTCAGATTAAAAAAGTTGTTGACCGGCCCCTCCAGCTTGGGCTCCTCCTACTCCAGTTCTCCAGTCTAAATTTGAGGTCACAGAGGATAGTCGCTGCTGGGCAGCTCCTCAGAAATTTTTTTTATTTTTATCGGACAGGACTTGGACCCGTGGTCTTGAGGTCTCAGGGGTCTCAGCGCTGATGGACCCCCACCCCTCCCTTGGCGGATCTGTATTACCCTTTAAGGTGGTCCCTGCAGAACCCTGCCGCCCCGGGGGATGAGGGTTGCTTTCCTGGCGGGGAACGCAAACTGCGCTTCTGGGGTCACTGCGTTCTCGCCTGGGGGGAAGCTAGGGCACAGCGCCACAAATCCCTGGGGGTCCCTGTGGCGCTCAGCTGGGTGAGTACTCAGCATGTTAAATGTGTTTTGAGTGCTTCAGCGGCTGCTGCGGCGCGCTACTACATGTTGGTGACTTGTGTTTTTTTGTCCGCAGGTGAATGTCTGCAGGACATGGGAGCGGGGCAGGAGCGGAGAGCGGAGGAGTCGCGCTTTCCCGGTCTTTCGCGGGCAGGAAGCGCTCTGAGCGCACGCTTTCTCCTACCCCTCCTCTTCGGCTTCCCTCTTTCTCACAGCGCGGCGGCCATTACTGAACGGCTTCCTCGGGCTCCTCACTCTCCTCTCCTCCCGACCAGACCGAAGGAACATACACTGCATTGGCGGCCAGCTGGGTGAGTCGCTTCTGCTGTCAGGGCAGAAGCTTAACCCCCTCACCCACACAGTGCAGGGCACCTTTCTGAGGCACATTAGGTGGCTAGACTGCGCTGTCCTGCAGCTGTTACCTCATATAGAGGTCCTTTTTTTGTTGGGGCTCGCACACTTTTTCATTTAACAGAGGTTGTGGGGAGTCTGCGACATTAACCCCTTGTAGGCGGTTACCCTTAATTGGGGGACAGCTGGTGTAGCTCTCTCTTTAAAGAGCTTTAACCCTTCAGCGTTCGTTTTTTTCTTTCCCTTAAGAAACCACACTGTTCTAGTTACTGACAGGTTTAACTGCCATATACTGTGTGAGGGCATGTCAGATCAGGGTCCAGGAGGTGCGGACCGTCTCCAGGTCCGCTACAGGATCAGTCTCGCGTATCTGACACGCAGGAGTCCTCGAGGTGTCAAGCGCAGCGGTCGGAGGTTTCAGTGATGTCAAAATGGAGGCCCTCACTCGTTCCATTGATGGCCTGTCTGACCTTCTAGGTTATTGGGTGTCAGCTAGATCCTCTCATGGCAGGAAGCGCCACAGGCCGGTACTGTCATTCCCGCGTAGCGACTCGGAGTTTCTCTGGTATGGAGGGTTCCCTTCAAGCTCGGATGGGGAGATGTCCGATTCGGATAAGGAGGATCGGCAGGGACACTCTGCCTCTCTTTTGGGCCGTACAGAGGCTTTTATTGGAGCCATGAGGGAGGCGTTACAGTTACCGGAGGAGGTAACTAGACGTCCTGGTAAGTCAGCCCGGATGTTTCGGTGTCGCATAGGTCTGCGATTCGGCATTACCATCTCTGGATGAGCTTAATGGGCAGTGGAGAAGGAACGCCTGTGTCCAGATAAACGTTTTCAGGGGACACGGTTTTTGAGCACTGTTCCGTGTTCGACGGAGTTGATTGATAATGGATTCCTTCTCCTGAAGTAGATGTCCCTTTATCCGCTTAGCAAATCCTCATTATTCTCTGTTAAAGGGAAGGCGAGTCTGCAGGATCCGTGGACAGAAAACGGAGATGGCGGCGAATCCTCTCGAGGCCGCGGGTCATGGATTCAGGCGGTGCTAGGATCCATGTGTGTTTGTAAAGCTTCCCTGAGCTGGTTGGACCGTCTACGGACGGCGTTGCAGGATGGATCCCCGCTATCCGAGGTAGATAAGCTTCTCAGGTTGTTGGAGGATGCAGCCCGATATGGCAGTGATGCAGGTTTGGATACTGCGTCACTGCTGTCCAGGGCGCAATCCTCGGCGGTCACAGTCAGAAGAGCACTGTGGCTTTAGACAGTGGACCGGGGAGCGGTTTCCAAGCAAGGTTTGCTATCTTTAGCTTACAAGGGTGGTCAGCTATTTGGATCTGACTCACGGAGTGATTGTCAAGGCAAAGGCAAAAGAAACGGCCTTACCGCAGCGAAGAGCTGTGGCTTCTGCGTCTGGCAGGCCTAGTGCCGGGTAGTAGTCGGCGGCCTTTTCGGTCCAGGGGACGGTTCGGTCAGCCCTCTTGGGGATCGGGTCGTCCTCTTTTTCGGGAAAAAAGACCTCTCAGAAATCCCGCACTCCCTGGAAACGAGCTTCCGTCAAGACAAGCGGGAAGCTGACAAAAAGCCCGCTAAGGCGGACTGACGCCAGGGTCTCACTCGAGGGCTCTCGAGTGGGGGGTCGCCTGCTCCATTCGAATCGACTTGGGCGTCCCGCGTTTCGGACGCCTGGGTGACGCGGGTTGTGTCGGCAGGCTACTTCATAGAGTTTCTTTCTCGACCCCGGACAGGTTTTTGCCAATCTCGCACTCCGTCAGAGCCCGAGCTATTTGCCGCCCTATGCGGGAGGTCGATTCCCTTCTGCAGAAGGGTGTGGTGGTACCAGTTCCGCGGAGGACTGGGGAAGAGGGTTTTATTCCAACCTCTTTGTGGTCCCCAAAAAGGAGGACAAATTTCGCCCATTTGGAATCTAAAAGATTGAATCGGCATGTCCGCACCCGGAAATTCCGCATGGAGTCGCTTCGCTCAGTTGTGGCGGCCCTGTCGCAGAACGACTTTTTGGTGTCAATCGACATTCGCGACGCCTATTTGCATGTTCCGTCGGAAGGGCCCACCAACGCTTCTTCGTTTTGCTATAGGTCAGGACCATTACCAGTTTGTGGCCCTGCCATTCGGGTTGGCCTCAGCTCCAGAGTTTTTACGAAAATTCTGGGCACCTCTCATGGCGATCTTCGAAGACAGGGGGTTTACGATTCTTCCCTACCTGGACGACCTTTTGATTGTGGCATCCTCAAAGGAGGGGGCGGGGTGACGGCTCGCAATCTATCCCTTTCAGCTCCTGGAGGACTTCGGGTGGCTGGTCAATTGGGAGAAGTCGTCTCTGGAACGTCGCAGTCAATCCGGTTTTTGGGGATGCATTTCGATACGGTACGAGCAGTGGTGTCCCTGCCTCCAGACAAGCAAGCAAGTTTTCTTCGACATGTACAGGTTATGAAGTCTTCGACAGCAATGTCACTTCGAAGGTGTATGCGCCTTCTGGGTTTGATGGTGGCGTCGTGGAGGCACTTCCTTTTGCCCAATTTCATACAGGGCTCTCCAAATTCTCATTCTGAACCGTTGGGATCGATCGCAGGCTTCGCTGGATTGCAGTGTTCATCTCCCCACAGGGTGCGAGAGTTCTAGGATGGTGGTTACGTCCGGAAGCGTTATCCTGGGGAAGTCTTTCCTCCTTCCGAGGTGGTCGGTCATAACCACCGATGCCAGCCTGACGGGCTGGGGAGGTGTCTGGAACGATCTCTGGATTCAGGGAGTATGGTCGTCGGAAAGGTCTGTCCTGCGATCAACATCCTGGAATTGAGGGCAATTTTCCTTTGCCTCCAACACTGGACGGTCCTTTAAGCGGTCTGCCAGTCCCAGTGCAGACAGACAACGCGACGGCGGTCGCGTATATCAACCATCAAGGTGGGACGAGGAGCTCCAGGCTCATGATGGAGGTGTCTCGGATCCTGGTATGGGCGAGGCCAGGGTGCCAGCCATCTCTGCGATTCACATTCCAGGAGTCAGAATATCACGGCGGACTTCCTCAGTCGCGAGAAGATGGATCCCGGAGAATGGAGTCTTCATCCGGAAATTTTTGCACTGCTGTGCTCCCGTTGGGGAACTCCCTAATAGATTTGATGGCATCCAGGTTCAATGCCAAGTTACCGACGTTCATGTCAGGTACAAGGACCCGAAGGCTGTGGCGGTGGATGCTCTGGTGGCTCCGTGGGACCAATTCGAGTTAATCTATGTGTTCCCGCCGATATCCTTACTTCCTCTGGTGTTGCGTCGGATCAGACTGGAGAGAGTCCCGGCTATGTTGGTAGCCCCAGATTGGACAAGGAGGACGTGGTTCTCGACGCTGGTGTCGCTTCTGGCGCGCCTCCACTTCCACTCCCTCTTCGCCGGACCTGTTAACCCAAGGGCCCGTTCGTCATCCGGACCTGAAGTCTCTGCGTTTGACGGCGTGGCTCTTGAGACCGAAATCTTGACCCGTCAAGGTTTTTCAGCCGAAGTCATTGCACTCTGCGAGCTGCCAGAGGTCCGGCTACTACTAGGATTTATCACAAGACTTGGGAAGCCTTTTTTTCGTGGTGTTCGGGTTCTTCAAGGAACCCGAGGATTTTTTCCATTCCCAATTTGTTGGCCTTTTTGCAGTACGGGCTGGACAAGGGTTTGGCAGTTAGCACTCTGAAGGGTCAGGTTTCTGCTCTGTCCTTGCTGTTTCGGAAGGCTATTGCCTCGCGTAGGGACGTACGTTCCTTTTTTTCACGGAGTAACCCGTCAGTTTCTGCCGCGGAAGCGCTTGTGTCCCTTGGCGGCTCAATCTTGTCTTGGAGGCTCTTCAACATGGGCCTTTTGAGCCTATGGACTCTGTTAGCCTTTCTTTGCTCTCCTGGAAGGTTGCCTTCCTAGTGGCGGTCACCTCTTTGAGAAGGGTTTCTGAGTTGGCGGCTCTTTCTTACTCGCCTCCTTTTCTGGAGTTTTCACCCGGATCGCGTAGTGCTTCGCACACGGGGCGACTTTCTACCTAAGGTGGTGTCACAATTTCATGTTAACCAGGATATTGTGTTGCCCTCGCTCTGTCCGGAACGAGGAATGCGAAGGAACGGGCCTTGCACACATTGGATTTAGTGCGGGCTTTGAAGTTCTATTTGTCTATTACTCAAGGTTTTCGGAAGTCGGACTCTCTGTTTGTGTTTCCAGCAGGTCGTCGGCGTGGTCAACGAGCTTCCAAGGACTCTATAGCTCGTTGGATTCGTCGGCCATTTTAGAGGCTTACCGACTTAAGGGCGAACCTTGCCCGATTAAGATTCGAGCTCACTCTACGAGAGCTGTGGGTTCATTGTGGGCCTTTCATCAAGGGGCCTCGGCAGCTCAGCTCTGCCGGGCAGCGACCTGGCGCTCCGTCCACACGTTTACAAAGTTTTATAAGGTGGACGTCAGTGCTTCCGCTGATGCGGCCTTAGGACGTAGGGTCCTGCAGGCGGCTGTAGTTTAAAGTTCTCGTTAATTGTATTTAGCGCTAGTTGCGCATTTATCTAAGTTGTTGGGAATCTGCCTCTGTTGGTTTTTTCCCACCCTTAATTTCTGGACTGCTTTGGGACGTCCCACTAGTAATGACTGTGTCTCCCTTCCTTCCATCTGCTGCTGAAAGATGGATTTTGGTAAGACCTTACCTGTAAAATCCTTTTCAGCGAAGGAAGGAAGGGAGACACAGCTCCCTCCCATGGCAGAAGTGTGTTGTTGTGTTTTCAGATGCGGCGTGACCCTTCTCTGATAGCGATTATCTGGGCTGACGTCGGCGCGCTAAGGCTCTGTTCCAGCATTGCCAGCTCATCGCAGTGGTCAGGTTCAGTGAGTAGTACCTGGGACTGTGTGGTTTTTTCTGTTATATGCATAACTTTGCTCCGCTGGTGATATTTGCTCTTCCTTAGCTTGTGTACGGACTGGAGAACTGGAGTAGGAGGAGCCCAAGCTGGAGGGGCCGGTCAACACTTTTTTAATCTGAGGTGTTCTATCCTGGGTGGGCTCCGCCTACCCACTAGTAATGACTGTGTCTCCCTTCCTTCCTTCACTGAAAAGGATTTTACAGGTAAGGTCTTACCAAAATCCGTCTTTTACAAATGTAAATCTGATAATTGTGAAGAGCATTAGTATTCAGACCCCTATAGTCTGATGCCCCGCAATAAAATCCAGAGTGAACAATCACTTCCAGAAGTCATAAAATTTAGTATATCGAGTCCTCATGGGTGTTATTTCTTCTCAGTATAATTACAGCTGTTCTGTGAAGGCCTCAGAGGTTTGTGTGAGAACATTAGGGATCAAATAGGATCATGAAAACCAAGAAGCCCACCAGACAGGTCAGGGATAAGCTGTGGAGAAGAGGAAAGCAGGGTTAGGTTACAAGCTCTGAACATCTCATGGGATACTGTTCAGTCCATCAAGAATGGAAGGAGTATGACACAAGTGCAAAACTACCAAGACATGGCCGTCCACCTAACCTGACATCTCAAGAAAGGAGAGCACTAATGAGAGAAGCATCCGAGAGGCCCATGGTCATTCTGGAGAAGCTGCCAAGATCTACAGCTCAGGGGTAGAATATGTCATCATGACAATTATTAGTTGTATGCTTCACAAATCTGCCCTTTTCGAAGTGTGGCAAGAAGAAAGACGTTTTTAAAACCATAAGAAGTCAAAGTTTGCAGTTTGCAAAACTCCATGTAAGGGACACAGCGAGCATGTGGAAGAAGACGCTCTGGTTAATGGAGACCAAAGGAGAACTTTTTGGACTAAATACCAACGCTTTGTGAGGCAGAAAACTAACACCATACCCACCATCACACATGGTGTTGGCAGCATCCTGCTGTGGGGAGGCTTTTCTTCGGCAGCGGCCCAGTCACTGTCCAGACTGAACTCCCAAAGAATCTGTGATAAGACGTGAAAATTACTGATGTGTGCAAATAAGAAGGGGCAAAATGGCACCTCAAGATGTGCAAAGCTGGGAGAGACAGACTCCAAAAGACTGCAGCTGAGAAAGGTGGTCCTACAAAGTACTGACTTGGGGGCTGAATACAAATGCACGGCACAATGTTCAGATTTATATTACATACTTTATATACAATGTTAATTAGAAAACCCTGTAACATTGTCTTCACACGTCACAAATACGTGTTACTTTGTGTTGGTGTCACAAAAAATCCCAATAAAACCAATTTAAGTTTGTTGTGTAACGTGAAAAATGTGGTAAAGTTCACTGGGTATGAAGCCTTTTTTAGGCACTGTTTGTGTGTGTGTATAATATGTGTATAGTTTAAAAATACTGTGCAAAAGTTTTCGGCAGGTTTGAGTTCGTTGTCCGGCTTCAGAATAAATTTGTAGGCGATCAGACTCCTCCTGATGGTATCACATGATGGAGAAGGGTTCATTTACAAGATCAGTTAATCACTGCTACAATGAACGATGCGGTCATAATGCACAGCGATGAAACAATGTCAGACGAGTGTCTAAGTCGGACGAGGATCGTTAGTGTAATGGCTGAATAGCGATTGTTACATTGTAATCTGGAACCTCGCGCCCTGTTCACACAGATGGTCCGAAATGTAGATGTCCGGCGCTGAGATCCCTTAACTGAGGCTATTTATCTGGAATCCATGAATTCATAAAGTTTACTACAAAAATGTCCAATGATCTTCTACAAAAAAAATGTAATTGAATTGACAAAGTGAATTTTTTTTTATAATCGTGAATCTGTCTTTGCTCCAACTCCTACTAAATGATTGTTGCCCCGGAGCGTGGTCGCCTGTGTGCGACATGAATTTCCACTCCTTTTTTTTTTTAGTTTACATTGAATGAGCGAACAGTCTCCATTTCCATCACACAATTTTATAAAGTTAAACTACTGTTTTGTCACTTGCCCAAACAGTTTGAGGCTCAATGAAGGAGCGTTTCTAGACACATCGGTCAGTCGCTCAGCATTACACAAATACTGGGAACGATGGGTTGCTACTGCTAGAATTTGCTGGATTATCAGTCTGAGTAAATGCAGTTTAAGGATCTGCCAGTATTTTTCAGCATTGATGACATAAAAAAATGGGCATCACTGAGGACCTTAGCTGCAAGGGTAAGACGAGGAAACAGTGTAGCAGCTGAAACATCCCTTCTAAATCAGATGTCCAGCAGTGCCATCAGCTCAGGAACATCAGCGACCAGTGGGACCGGCTGCACCATCTACTGTTCAGAGAAGTCTGGCCAAAATCCAGATCTACATGGAGACAAGACCAAACGACTCCACTCTGCGAAAAAAAATAGGAACTGGGGGGTAGATAGTGTCAGCAGGTCTTGAGGGGTAAAGTGTGAAATATTCTGCTGTAACAGAAGTAGATTGAAGAGCGGCACAATAATAAGGGTCTGCAGGAGCAGTGACGCACGGTGGAGGGTCGGCAGGTCTGTGGCTGCATTTCTGAAAATGGAGATGTGGATTTTGGTCAGGATTAATGCTGTCCTCAATGCTGAGAAATCCTGGAGATATTTCTACATCATGTAATGTCATCTTTGCATTTTCTTGCATTTGCTCCTGTTGGCTTCATTTCTTCATATTCCCGACTCCCCAGTAATGTATCCTATTTCTCTATATGCACATGGAGCTCTATGGGTGGGCACTGGGCAAAGGGTAACACTTCCGCACAGGGTCGCCCACTTACCCATCTATTTAATGAAGCTGCAGAGACAGAGGCTCGCTGATTCCCCCACCTCCCCGAAGTGTTAACCTTTATATTGAAAGCACTCTTGACATTTAAGACGTGTGGAGATTGTTCCTTCTCAGTCATTAAGATTGATTGAATTATCCCTGCACAAGATGAGGGTTTAAATACACTGAGGAGGTCAGGACTGGTTAGATGCTGGTCGGTTCCTTCTCGTGTGTATCTGCTGTGCCCTCTGTCCGCACAGCAAAAACTGGGCCAGCATCAGCCGCTCTGATGATTCTCACAATACTCCGGCTACAAATGAGGGTCGGTGGTACGGTTACAACTCATTGTTCTTGTCTTTCTTGCAGTTTTCTCCTACTAACGGGTGTCTCTGTGCTTTCTTTTGCAGGCACCATATCCGTTAATAGCAAACGGACTCCATTCATGCCAGTGGTGAGAGCGAGATTCTGGACCTAGAAGGAGACATGTATTTGGGGGGTCTTCCAGAGAAACCGAGCTGGGCTTATCTTGCCCACTGAACTGTGGACAGCCATGCTGAACTATGGTTACGTTGGCTGTATTCGTGACCTGTTCATCGACGGGCGCAGTAAGAATATCCGGCAGCTGGCAGAGGCGCAGAATGCAGCCGGCGTTAAGTCTTCGTGCTCTCGGATGAGCGGCAAACAATGTGATAGTTATCCCTGTAAGAACAATGCTGGTTGCCGGGACGGCTGGAACCGTTTTGTGTGTGATTGTACGGGCACAGGACACTGGGGAAGAACCTGTGAGCGAGGTGAGATGGTATCCAAGACAAGTGTAATATATATTAATACTGTAGATGCAAGACACGGCATGATTCTCTATATGAAGGTCAGTCTGACCCACTAGATGGTACCCCAACACATGATGGCGCCAACACCGCAGTACGGCTCACCTTCCAAATTCCCTATGTGTGCGTACTAGAAGGGGGTAACTGTGCTTTAATAGACCTTGCCTTTCAATTCTCCATCGTTTTCTACAACTCTGCTTGCTGTCAGTAAATGGACAGTCTGTGCTTACACCTTGAGGGTACTGGAGCGTGTCGGGTCTTATCAGATTGTACGAGCCCAATAATAAAGGTCCATAATCGGGGAGACTTCTGGTGCTGATATGTGATATCCAAGTCCTGGACTTACAGTTCAGATCACAGATCTTATCCCATAGACATCCATGTTATCCTAATATAGACAGCAGATCCCCTCTCATCCCATAATGATCGCTCTCGTCAATCTGATCAAGATTCCCCACTCCTCTCCAGTGTTGTTCTCTCTACCGTCTTCTTCTCTCAGGATCTCATATTGTTTCCATTCTCTCCGTGGTACAGGGTGAGGAGCTCTTGTGTGAGTGCTGCTCTCACTGGCTCAGGGTGAGGAGTTCTTGTGTGTGCCACTGTCTCTGGCGTAGGGTGAGGAGCTCTTGTGTGAGTGTCGCTCTCTCTGGCGTAAGGTGAGGTGCTATTGTGTGAAAGCCGCTCTCTCTGGAACAGGGTGAAGGGTTCTTGTGTGAGTGCTGCTCTCTCTGGCGCAGGGTGAGGAGCTCTTGTGTGAGAGCTGCGCTCTCTGGAACAGGGTGATGGGTTCTTGTGTGAGAGCTGCACTCTCTGTGGCACAGGGTGAGGAGCTCTTGTGTGAGTGCCTCTCTCTCTGGCACAGAGTGAGGAGGTCTTGTGTGAGTGCCGCTCTCCCTGGCACAGGGTGAGGAGCTCTTGTGTGAGTGCCACTGTCTCTGTGGCGCAGAGTGAGGAGCTCTTGTATGAGAGCCGTGCTCTCTGGAACAGGGTGAAGGGTTCTTGTGTGAGTGCCACTCTCTCTGGCGCAGGGTGAGGGCTCTTGTGGTGAGCTCGCTCTCTGGAACAGGGTGATGGGTTCTTGTGTGAGTGCCACTCTCTCTGGGTCAGGGTGAGGAGCTCTTGTGTGAGTGCTACTCTCTTTGCACAGGTAAGGAGTTTGTGAGTGCGCTTCCCTGGGCAGGGTGAGGCACTCTTGTGGGAGTGCCGCTCTTCCTGGCACAGGGTGAGGCGCTTTTGTGTGAGTGCCGCATTCTCTGGTTCAGGTTGAGGAGCTCTTGTGTGAGTGCCATTCTCTCTGTGGTGCAGAGTGAGGAGCTCTTGTGTGAGTGCTGCTCTCCCTGGCGCAGGGTGAAGAGCTCTTGTGTGAGTGCTGCTCTCCCCGCGCAGAGTGAGGAGATCTTGTGTGAGTACTGCTCTCTGACTCAGGGTGAGAAACTCTTGTGTGAGTGTCGCTTTCTCTGGTGCAGGGTGAGGAGCTCTTGTGTAAGAGCCACTCTCTGTGGCGCAGGGTGAGGAGCTCTTGTGTAAGAGACACTCTTTGTGGCACAGGGTAAGAGGCTCGTGTATGAGTGCCGCTCTCTCTGGTTCAGAGTGATGAGCTCTTGTGTGAGTGCCACTCTCTCTGGTGCAGAGTGAGGGGCTCTTGTGTGAGTTCTGTGATCTCTGGCGCAGGGTGAGGAGTTCTTGTGTGAGTTCCTCTTTCCCTGCTATGTGAGTGCTGCTTTCCCTGGCGCATGGTGAGGACCTATTGTGTGAGTCGCTTTCTTTGGCGCAGGTTGAGGAACTCTTGTGTTAGTGCCATTCTCTCTGTGGCACAGGGTGAGGAGCTCTTGTTTGAGTGCCACTCTCCCTCGCTCAGGATGATGAGCTCTTGTGTGAGTGCTGCTCTCCTTGGCGCAGAGTGAGGAGCTCTTGTGTGAATGTCGCTTTCTCTGGTGCAGGGTAAGGAGCTCTCGTGTGAGTGCCGCTTTCTCTGGCGCAGGATGAGGAGCTCTTCTGTGAGTGCCACTCTCCCTTTCTCAGGGTGAGCAGCTCTGGTGTGAGTGCCGCTTTCTCTGTACGCAGCGTGGGGGAGCTGTTGTGTGAGTGCCGCTCTCCCTGGCGCAGCGTGAGGAGCTCTTGTGTGAGTGCCACTTTAGCTGGTGTAGGGTGAGGAGCTCTTGTGTGAGTGCCGCTTTCTCTGGCACAGGGTGAGGAGCTGTTGTGTGAGTGCCGCTCTCCTTGGCGCATCGTGAGGAGCTCTTGTGTGAGTGCTGTTCTCCCTGGAGCAAGGTGATGAGCTCTTGTGTGAGTGCCGCTCTCTCCTGATTCTCTCCAGTTCAGATATCGCATGGCGTCCAGGGAACACTGCGCCTTGTCAAGTGCTCTGCACTTCCTGCCTGAATCCCTAGGATGATGGGAGTGTTAGAGATCTTGGCTGACGTGACAGCTTTTTACACCCCCTGAACGTCAGCATTGCGCCTTCTGTCTTTTTGCTCATGTACCAGGAAGCTCACGATGCACAGCTGTAATATGCCTGGATCTGGGAATGGTGAGAAGTATGGGAATATAGATGGTAAAAGGGAAATTTCTAGTGAAATGCAGAGTCAGAAGTACAAGATGGAAGATTATTCTGGGGGAATGATTGGAGTAATTGTGGCAGACGCAGCGTCAGTCTTTGCCCGCAGCTTTCCTGCAGAGGATGCCTTTCTTTCTTGTCTGCAATTTCTTGGCTTTTATGACACATTTATACTGTTGATTATTGGATGACCTCATCCATTCTGGAGAAAGTTGCAGGAGTGTTGCTCCCCTAGTGGTGTTGATGCCTCCTGTTATGTGCAGGAATCGGTTCTCACTCTGCAGGATCCACGGCCATGGATAGTGTTGAGAACATAAACCATGGCGTCATGCCAGAGTGTAACAAGTGGTCACAGGATCTTGCCGTATTCAGATTCACAGGATTGTGGCATTCATCACCAGCTGGGGGCCCACTACCTGCCACAGAAAAGACGGATTTTGGTAAGAACTTACCTGTAAAATCCTTTTCAGCGAAAGAAGGAAGGGAGACACACTAGTCATTACTAGTGGGTAGGCGGAGCCCAGATGGGATAGACACCTCAGATTAAAAAGAGTGTTGACGGGCCCCTCCAGCTCGGGTTCCTCCTACTCCAGCTCTCCAGTCGTACACAAGCTAAGGAAGAGCAAATATCACCAGCGGAGCAACATAACCCCTTCTGAAGGACTTCAGAGAAAAGACAAGAATACAGGTTATGCATGTAACAGGAAAAAAAACACACAGTTCCAGGTACTACTCACTGAACCTGACTACTGCGATGAGCTGGCGATGCTGGAAAGAGCCTTAGCGCGCCGAACTCAGCCCAGATAATCGCTATCAGAGAAGGGTCACGCCGCATCTGAAAACACAACAACACACTTCTGCCATGGGAGGGATGTGTGTCTCCCTTCCTTCTTCGCTGAAAAGGATTTTACAGGTAAGTTCTTACCAAAATCCGTCTTTCAGCAGCAGATGAAGGAAGGGAGACACACTAGTCATTACTAGTGGGACGTCCCAAAGCAGTCCAAAAATTAAGGGTGGGAAAAAAACCAAAAAGGCAGATCCCAACAACCTAGGTAAACGCGCAACTAGCGTAATACAAGTTAACGAGAACTTTAAACTACAGCCGCCTGCAGGACCCTACGTCCTAAGGCCGCATCAGCGGAAGCATAACGTCACCTTATAAAATTTTGTAAACATGTGGACAGAGCGCCAGGTCGCCGCCCGGCAGAGCTGAGCTGCCGAGGCCCTTGAAGAAAGGCCCACGATGAACCCACAGCCCTCGTGGAATGAGCTGGATCTTAATCGGGCAAGGTTTGCCCTTAAGTCGGTAGGCCTCTAAAATGGCCGACCGAATCCAACGAGCTATAGAATCCTTGGAGCTCGTTGACCAGCCAACGACCTGCTGGAATCACAAACAGAGAGTCTGACTTCCGAAAACCTTGAGTAATAGGCAAATAGAACTTCAAAGCCCGCACTAAATCCAATGTGTGCACGGCCAGTTCCTTCGCATCCCTCGGCTCCCAACAAGCGAGGGCAACACAATATTCTGGTTAACATGAAATTGTGACACCACCTTAGTGTAGGAAGTCGCCTCGTGTGCGAAGTACTACGCGATCCGGGTGAAACTCCAGAAAAGGAGGCGAGCAAAAAAAGAGCCGCCAAGTCAGAAACCCTTCTCAAAGAGGTGACCGCCACTAGGAAGGCAACCTTCAAGAGAGCAAAGAAAGGTTAACAGAATCCATAGGCTCAAAAAGGCCATGTTGAAGAGCCTCCAAAACAAGATTGAGCCGCCAAGGAGACACAGGCGCCTTCCGCGGCGGAAACTGACGGGTTACTCCGCGAAAAAAAGGGAACGTACGTCCCTACGCGAGGCGATAGACTTCCGAAACCGCAAGGACAGAGCAGAAACCTGACCCTTCAGGGTGCTAACTGCCAAACCCTTGTCCAGCCCGTACTGCAGAAAGGCCAACAAATTGGGAATGGAAAAAATCCTCGGGTTCCTTGAAGAACCCGAACACACGAAAGAAGGCTTCCAAGTCTTGTGATAAATCCTAGTAGTAGCCGGACCTCTGGCAGCCGCAGAGTGGCAAAGACTTCGGCAAGACCTGACGGGTCAATATTTCGGTCTCAAGAGCCACGCCGTCAAACGCAGAGACTTCAAGTCCGGATGAGAACGGGCCTTGGGTCAACAGGTCCGGGCGAAGAGGAAGTGGAAATGGAGGTGCTGCCAAAAGCGACACCAGTGTCGAGAACCACGTCCTCCTTTCAATTGGGGCTATCAACATAGCCGGGATTCTCTCCAGTCTGATCCGACGCAACACCAGAGGAAGTAAGGATATCGACGGGAACACATAGATTAGCTCGAATTGGCTCCACGGAGCCACCAGAGCATCCACCGCCACAGCCTTCGGGTCCTTGTACCTGGACATGAAGTCGGTAACTTGGCATTTAACCTGGATGCCATCAAATCC
The DNA here is from genome assembly GCA_033576555.1 of Oophaga sylvatica. Lineage (NCBI taxonomy): Eukaryota > Metazoa > Chordata > Amphibia > Anura > Dendrobatidae > Oophaga > Oophaga sylvatica. Next base: position 396,508,729 of record JARQOD010000001.1, read on the forward strand.
ACTTGGGGAGTTCCCCAACGGAAGCACAGCAGTGCAAAAATTTTCGGATGAAGACTCCATTCTCCGGGATCCATCTTCTCGCGACTGAGGAAGTCCGCCGTGGTATTCTGGACTCCTGGAATGTGAATCGCAGAGAGGGCCCGGTACCTGGCCTGGCCCATACCAGGACCGAGACACCTCCACCATGAGCCTGGAATCCTCGTCCGCCTTGATGGTTGTAACGCGACCCCCGTCGGTTGTCTGTCTGCACTCGGGTGTAGACCGCTTAAGGGACCGTCGTGTTGGGGGCAAAGGAAATTGCCCACAATTCCGGATGTTGATCGGCAGGACAGGACTCTTCCGACGACCTTTTTCCCCTGAATCCAAAGATCGTTCCAGACACCCCCCAAGCCCGTCAGGCTGGCATCGGTGGTTATGGACCACCTGGGGAGGGAAGAAAAATGACTTCCCCAGGGGAAAAACGTTTCCCGACTTCCTAGAGACTCCCGCACCGTGGGAGATGTGACACTGCAATCCAGGGAAGCCTGCGATCGATCCCACGGTCGAATGAGTCTTTGGAGGCCCTGGAATGAGACTGGGCAAACGAAGTGCCCCATGGACGCCATAAAACCCAGAAAGCGCATACACCTTCGAAGGGAATTGCTGTCAAGACTTATAATCTGTACATGTCAAAGGAGACATGCTTGCTTGTTGGAGGGGGACACCACTGCTGTACGAAACGCAGGATTCTGTCGAAATGCATCCCCAAAAACAGGATTGACTGCGAGGTTCCAAAGGGGACGACTTTTCCCAATTGCCCGCCACCCGAAGTCCTCCAGGGCTAAAGGGGTTTGATTGGAGCCGCACGCCTCCTCCTTTGGGGAACGCCACCATAAAAAGGTCGTCCGGTAGGGAAAATCGAAACCCCCTGTTTTTTGAAGAATTGCCTTGAGAGGCGCCAGAATTTTGTTTTAAATTCTGGCGCTGACCCAAACCCCGAATGGCAGAGCCCAATGGTTAATGGTCCTGACCTATGGCAAAACAAAGGGAAAGGTTGGCGGCCCTTCCGACTGTAACATGAAATTAAGCGTGCGAATTCGGTGACACCAAAAAAAGTCGTTCTGCGAAAGGCTGCCACAACGGAGCGAAGCGACTCCATGCGGAATTTCGGGTGTGGACATCCCGTTTGATCTTTGAGATCCGAATGGGGCGAAATTTGTCCTCCTTTTTGGGGACCACAAAGAGGTTGGAATAAAACCCTTTCCCGGTCCTCTTGCGGAAAGGTACCACCACCCTTCTGCAGAAGGGAATCGACCTCTCGCAGTAGGTGGCAAATAGTCGGGCTTGAGGAATGCGGTTGGCAAAAAATGTTGGGGGTCGAGAAGAAAAACTATTAAAGTGCCCCCGATACAACCCGCGTCATCCAGGCGTCCGGGACGCGGGAACCCAAGTCAATTTGAATTGGAGCAGGGGGACCCCCACTCGGAGCCCTCGAGTGAGACTCTGGCGTCAGTCCGCCTTAGGGGCTTTTTGTCAGCTTCTCGTTGTCTTGACGGAAACTGGTTTCCGGGAGTGGGGATTTCTGAGAGGTTTTCTTTTCCTGAAAAAAAAGGGGACGACCCGATCCCCAAGAGGGCTGCCGAACCGTCCCCGGGGACGAAAAGACCGCCGACTACTACCGGCACTAGTCCTGCAGACGCAGAATCACAGCTCTTCGCTGCGTAAAGCCGTTTCTATTGCCTTTGCCTTGTCACTCGTTTTGTGAGGTGATCCAAATAGCTGACCACCTGCTTGGGGAAAACCCCGTCCCCGGTCTAAGCCAAGTGCTCTTCTGACTGTGGTGCCGAGGATTGCGCCCTGGACGCGTGCGCCGACCTCCAACAATTGAAAAAACCCCTCTACCTCGTAGAGGGGATCCACTTGCCACGCCGCCCTAGCGGGCAACCAGCTCGGGAAACTTTACAAGCAAAATTGGTGCCCTGATCCTTTCTGGGCCTGTAGATGGAGTTTTTGCCATCTCCGTTTTCTGTCCAGGGGTCTGCGACTCGCCTTCCCCCGCTAACTGGGTAAAGGGGATACTTCAGGAGAAGGAATCCTTATCAATCAAACTCCGTAAAAACACGGATACTTTGAAAATCCGGGCCGACTTACCGGAGTCTAGTTCCTCCTCCGGTAACTGTAACGCCCCATGGCACCAATAAAAGCCTTCGTACGGCCCAAAAGAGAGGCAGAGTGTCCCTGCCGATCCTCCTTGTCCGAATCGGAATCTTTACGCGGGAAGAAAGCACCGGCTTTGTGTCTCTTCCGCCATGATAGATCTAGTGACACCCAATAACCTAGAAGGTCAGAAGGCTACAATAGAATTTAGGGAGGGCCTCCATTTTGCATCACTGGAACCTCCCGACGCTGTGACATCGTCGAGGTCTGCGTGTCGATACGCGAGATGATCCTGTTGGGATTGGGAGAGGGTCCGCCCCCTCCGGATGTCTGGGCATGTCTTCACACAGTATTTGGCAGGTTAAACCTGTCAGAACTGGACAGTGTGGTTTCTTAAAGAAAAAAACGAACGCTGAAGGGTTTTAAGTCTTAAAGAGAGAGCTACCCAAACTGTCCCCCCTTAAGAGTAACCGCCTAAGAAGGGGTTAAATCGCAGACTCCCCACAACCTCTTTTTGAATAATGTGTGCGAGCCCCAAGTGCCTTTATAAGGGCAGCTGCGGGACAGCTATGCCACGTAATCGCCAACGCCGCCAAAGTGTCAGGAGATCGCTAACCGCCCAGCGCCCAATGGATCGCCCAGATTGGCGGCACCAGCGAATCCAAAAGATCCACAAACGATCGCATCAGCACGCGTCGCCCCGGGATCGCCGCGGGAACGCAAGCGGCGGCAATTCAATGTCGAGATCCCCACAACCTCTTTATGGAAAGGGTGTGTGAGCCCCTTTATGAAGGGACACAGCAGGGACAGCGCGTCTGTCACCCATTTGTGCCTCAGAAAGGCGCCTGCGCTGTGGGGGTGAGGGGGTTAAGTTCTGTTCTGCAGAAGCGACTCACCCGTGGTCGCGGTGTGCGTCTTGTCGGGGGGGGGGAGAGTGGGGGCCCGGGGGAAGTTTTCCGCTCCCTGCTTCGTAATGGCCCGCGCTGTGCCTCCGATGTGTCCCTGGTTTGAAAAGCCGGAAGAGAGACAGCAGTTAAAGCGCGCGCTCAGAGCGCCGCGAAATTTAAAAAAAAGGGGCAATCCTCTCTTTCCCCCTCCTTTGTCCTGCAGGCATCCACCGTCGGACAAAAAACAAAAGTCACCAACATGTAACATGTAACGCGGTGTGTAAAGTTGTAGTACAGTTCTATGCGTCTTGTGCTTGGGTGCGATGAAAAAGGGGTCAAGGTTTGATATAGAAAAGTCCTGTTTACTTTTTACAAGGGTTTGGGAAATGTCACACAGTTTGCAGAACAGGGAAAAAAAGGGGAACAGAGGCCAGAGTAATCCAAGTCAGCAATCAATCTCCAATACAGATTCGGATCTTCTTCTTGTTAGTAAGTCCATGCAAAGTGGGTCTTTCAAAGAGCAGGGTTCGAGTTCAAAGTGCTTCAGAGTTCCTCAGTAGGA
>JARQOD010000001.1:396512413-396604150 GCA_033576555.1 Oophaga sylvatica
AAAAGGAGGCGAGCAAAAAAGAGCCGCCAAGTCAGAAACCCTTCTCAAAGAGGTGACCGCCACTAGGAAGGCAACCTTCCAAGAGAGCAAAGAAAGGTTAACAGAATCCATAGGCTCAAAAGCCCATGTTGAAGAGCCTCCAAAACAAGATTGAGCCGCCAAGGAGACACAGGCGCCTTCCGCGGCGGAAACTGACGGGTTACTCCGCGAAAAAAGGGAACGTACGTCCCTACGCGAGGCGATAGACTTCCGAAACCGCAAGGACAGAGCAGAAACCTGACCCTTCAGGGTGCTAACTGCCAAACCCTTGTCCAGCCCGTACTGCAGAAAGGCCAACAAATTGGGAATGGAAAAAATCCTCGGGTTCCTTGAAGAACCCGAACACCACGAAAAGAAGGCTTCCCAAGTCTTGTGATAAATCCTAGTAGTAGCCGGACCTCTGGCAGCTCGCAGAGTGGCAATGACTTCGGCAATGACCCTGACGGGTCAATATTTCGGTCTCAAGAGCCACGCCGTCAAACGCAGAGACTTCAAGTCCGGATGACGAACGGGCCCTTGGGTCAACAGGTCCGGGCGAAGAGGAAGTGGAAATGGAGGTGCTGCCAAAAGCGACACCAGTGTCGAGAACCACGTCCTCCTTTCAATCTGGGGCTATCAACATAGCCGGGATTCTCTCCAGTCTGATCCGACGCAACACCAGAGGAAGTAAGGATATCGACGGGAACACATAGATTAGCTCGAATTGGCTCCACGGAGCCACCAGAGCATCCACCGCCACAGCCTTCGGGTCCTTGTACCTGGACATGAACGTCGGTAACTTGGCATTGAACCTGGATGCCATCAAATCCACTTGGGGAGTTCCCCAACGGAAGCACAGCAGTGCAAAAATTTTCGGATGAAGACTCCATTCTCCGGGATCCATCTTCTCGCGACTGAGGAAGTCCGCCGTGGTATTCTGGACTCCTGGAATGTGAATCGCAGAGATGGCCGGTACCCTGGCCTCGGCCCATACCAGGATCCAGACACCTCCACCATGAGCCTGGAACTCCTCGTCCCGCCTTGATGGTTGATATACGCGACCGCCGTCGCGTTGTCTGTCTGCACTCGGAGTGGTAGACCGCTTAAAGGGACCGTCCAGTGTTGGAGGCAAAGGAAAATTGCCCACAATTCCAGGATGTTGATCGGCAGGACAGACTCTTCCGAGACCATATTCCCTGAATCCAAAGATCGTTCCAGACACCCCCCCAGTCCGTCAGGCTGGCATCGGTGGTTATGACCGACCACCTCGGAGGGAGAAATGACTTCCCCAGGGATAACGCTTCCGGACTTCCTAGAGACTCCCGCACCCTGTGGGAGATGATGACACTGCAATCCAGGGAAGCCTGCGATCGATCCCAACGGTCAGAATGAGTCTTTGGAGGACCCTGGAATGAGACTGGGCAAACAGAAGTGCCTCCATGGACGCCATCAAACCCAGAAGGCGCATACACCTTCGAAGGGACATTGCTGTCGAAGACTTCATAATCTGTACATGTCAAAGGAGACATGCTTGCTTGTCTGGAGGCAGGGACACCACTGCTCGTACCGAAACGCAGAGACTTCTGTCGAAATGCATCCCCAAAAACAGGATTGACTGCGACGGTTCCAGAGACGACTTTTCCCAATTGACCAGCCACCCGAAGTCCTCCAGGAGCTGAAGGGATAGATTGCGAGCCGTCACCGCCTCCTCCTTTGGGGACGCCACCATCAAAAGGTCGTCCAGGTAGGGAGAATCGAAACCCCCTGTCTTTGAAGAATTGCCATGAGAGGCGCCAGAATTTTCGTAAAATCTCTTGGCGCTGAGCCAACCCGAATGGCAGAGCCACAAACTGGTAATGGTCCTGACCTATGGCAAAACGAAGGAAGCGTTGGCGAGCCCTTCCGACTGTAACATGCAAATAAGCGTCGCGAATGTCGGTTGACACCAAAAAGTCGTTCTGCGACAAGGCTGCCACAACGGAGCGAAGCGACTCCATGCGGAATTTCCGGGTGTGGACATGCCGATTTGATCTTTTGAGATCCAGAATGGGGCGAAATTTGTCCTCCTTTTTGGGGACCACAAAGAGGTTGGAATAAAACCCTCTTCCCCGGTCCTCTTGCGGAACCGGTACCACCACACCCTTCTGCAGAAGGGAATCGACCTCTCGCAGTAGAGTGGCAAATAGCTCGGGCTCTGACGGAATGCGAGATTGGCAAAAACTGTCTGGGGGTCGAGAAGAAAACACTATAAAGTAGCCTGCCGATACAACCCGCGTCATCCAGGCGTCCGGGACGCGGGAAACCCAAGTCAATTTGAATTGGAGCAGGCGACCCCCCACTCGAGAGCCCTCGAGTGAGACTCTGGCGTCAGTCCGCCTTAGCGGGCTTTTTGTCAGCTTCTCGCTTGTCTTGACGGAAACTGTGTTTCCAGGGAGTGCGGGATTTCTGAGAGGTCTCTTTTCCTGAAAAAGAGGGACGACCCGATCCCCAAGAGGGCTGACCGAACCGTCCCCTGGACCGAAAAGACCGCCGACTACTACCGGCACTAGTCCTGCCAGACGCAGAAGTCACAGCTCTTCGCTGCAGTAAAGCCGTTTCTATTGCCTTTGCCTTGTCACTCAGTTCTGTGAGGTCAGATCCAAATAGCTGACCACCTGCTTGGAAACCGCGTCCCCGGTCTAAGCCACAGTGCTCTTCTGACTGTGAGTGCCGAGGATTGCGCCCTGGACAGCAGTGACGCAGTATCCTCCAACAACTTGAAAAACCCATCTACCTCGATAGAGGGGATCCATCTTGCCACGCCGTCCGTAGACGGTCCAACCAGCTCAGGGAAACTTTACAAGCACAAATGGTGCCCTGAATCCATGACCTGCGGCCTCGTAGATGGATTTTTCTGCCATCTCCGTTTTCCTGTCCAGCGGGTCCTGCAGACTCGCCTTCCCTCGCTAAGCTGGAATAAAGGGGCATCCACTTCAGGAGAAGGAATCCAATTATCAATCAACTCCGTAGAACACGGATACAGTCTGAAACATCCGGGCCGACTTACCAGGACGTCTAGTTACCTCCTCCGGTAACTGTAACGCCCTCATGGCACCAATAAAAGCCTTCGTACGGCCCAAAAGAGAGGCAGAGTGTCCCTGCCGATCCTCCTTGTCCGAATCGGACATCTTTACGCGGGAAGGAAAGCACCGGCTTGTGTCTCTTCCTGCCATGATAAGATCTAGCTGACACCCAATAACCTAGAAGGTCAGACAGGCTATCAATAGAATTAGCGAGGGCCTCCATTTTGACATCACTGGAACCTCCGACCGCTGTGACATCGTCGAGGTCTGCGTGTCAGATACGCGAGACTGATCCTGTAGCGGATCTGGGAGATGGTCCGCACCTCCTGGACCCTGATCTGACATGTCTTCACACAGTATATGGCAGGTTAAACCTGTCAGTAACTAGGACAGTGTGGTTTCTTAAAGAAGAAACGAACGCTGAAGGGTTAAAGCTCTTAAAGAGAGAGCTACCCCAGCTGTCCCCCATTAAGAGTTAACCGCCTAAGAAGGGGTTAAAATCGCAGACTCCCCACAACCTCTTTATGAAAATGGTGTGCGAGCCCCAAGTGCCTCTTATAAGGCAGCAGCTGCAGGACAGCTATGCCACAGTAAATCGCAACGACCGCCAAAGTCGTCAAGGAGATCGCTAACCGCCCATGCGCCGCCAATGAGATCGCCCAGATTGGCAGGCACCAGCGACATCCAAACGATCACACAAACGATCGCATCAGCACGCGTCGCCACCGGGATCGCCAGCGGGAACGCATAGCGGCGGCAACTTCAATGTCGCAGACTCCCCACAACCTCTTTAATGGAAAGGGTGTGTGAGCCCCTCTTATGAGGTAACAGCAGCAGGACAGCGCAGTCTGTCACCCATTTGTGCCTCAGAAAGGCGCCTGCGCTGTGGGGGTGAGGGGGTTAAGCTTCTGTTCTGCAGAAGCGACTCACCCAGCTGGTCGCGGTGTAGCGTCTTGTCGGGAGGGGGGGAGAGTGGGGAGCCGGAGGAAGCTTTCCGCTCCCTGCTTCAGTAATGGCCGCCGCGCTGTGCCTCCGATGTGCTCCGTGTAGAAAAGCCGGAAGATGAGACAGCAGTAAAGCGCGCGCTCAGAGCGCCGCGAAAATTAAAAAAAAAGGCGCGCAACTCCTCTCTCTCCCGCTCCTATGTCCTGCAGGCATCCACCTGCGGACAAAAAACACTAGTCACCAACATGTATACATGTAACAGCGGCTGTGTAATGTATGTAGTACAGTTCATATAGCGTCTTGTGCTTGGGTGCGATGAAAACACAGGAGTCACAGGTTTGATATAGAAAAGTCCTGTATTACTTCATACAAGTTGGCAGAAATAGTCACACAGTTTGCAGACACAGAAACAGGAGACACAGCAGGCCAGAGTAATCCAAGCTCAGCAATCACTCTCCAATACAGATTCAGGATCTTCTTCTCTGTTACCGTAAGTCCATGCAAACGTGGGTCTTTCAAAGAGCAGGGTTCAGAGTCCACAAGTGCTTCAGAGTTCCTCAGTAGGAATAGCTGGAGTACAAGGTCCAAGGCTTACAGGAGTCAAGTCACAGGTTCACTGCAGGCTAGATTCTGAAGCACTGATTGCTCAGCTGTGGCTGCTTAAGAAGCAAAGGAGAGAATCAGGGCAGGAACATGCAAGCTGGAAACTCCATTTTGACTGAGGGCAAGATAGCTGCAGCAAGACAGAAAGTAAAATGGCTGACGAACAAACTGAGTTTCAGGAATATATACATAGAACCTTACATTACTCCCCCCTTAAGGACAACCTCCGGATGACCTCAGACCAGGCTTGTGTGGGTACCTCTGATGAAACTGACGGAGCAAGTGAGGAGCATTAACGTTATTGACCGTTCCCATGAGTTGTCCTCCACTGGGTAGCCCTGCCATTTAATCAGATATTGTAACTGATTTCTATACAACCTGGAATCTAAAATCCTTTCCACCACAAATTCTTCCTGACCATCGACTAGCACTGGGTCAGGGCAAGGAGAGGAACGTCCAGGAAACGTATTGGGTGTCGCAGCCTTTAGTAGGGATACATGAAAGACAGGGTGGATTCTCATAGTTCTGGGCAGTTGAAGACGACAAGCAACGGCACTTATAATTTTACTGATTTTATAGGGTCCAATGTACTTATGTCCCAACTTAGACGATGGAATCCTTAACTTAAGATTTCTGGTTGACAGCCAGACCAAGTCTCCTACCTTGAAAGCTGGTGCAGGTTTACGAAATTTATCTGCTGCTTTCTTGTACCTTTCTTGAGCCGATTCCAGATTTTCCTTTAGAAGATCCATATTCTTCTGTAAAGACGTGATTCTTTCAGCCACTGCTGGTAAAGGCGTTTCTATGGGAAATCGTGGTAGAATGTTAGGATGATAACCTAGATTAGAGTAAAAAGGAGACTGTTTAGTGGAGGCACTCTGAGAGTTGTTATACGAGAACTCAGCTAATGGAAGTAGATCCACCCAATCATCCTGTAGGTGGCAGATAAAGCAGCGGAGATACTGCTCCAGGGTTTGATTGGTTCGTTCGGTCTGTCCATTAGTCTGGGGATGAAAAGCAGAAGAAAGGTTTACTTTAATGTCCAATGCTGCACAGAAATTTTGCCAAAACCTAGAAGTGAATTGCACCCCTCGATCCGAAATAACCTCATCCGGTACTCCATGTAAGCGAAACACATCTTTAATCATCAAATCTGATGTCTGTTTTGCAGTGGGCAAGCCGACACAAGGGATAAAATGAGCTGCCTTTGTTAGACGGTCAACCACCACTAGAATGGTGTTCTTCCCCTGAGAGGTTGGTAACTCCACAATGAAGTCCATAGAAATGGATCCCCACGGGCGGGACGGGGTGGGAAGAGGCTGTAACAGACCAGTTGGTGAGGAGCGAGGTGTTTTGCATCTTGCACAGACCTCACATGAAGTGACATAATTCAAAACATCCTTCCTGCAAGTGGGCCACCAAAAGAAACGAGAAAGAAATTCCTGTGTCTTTAGAATTCCTCTATGCCCAGCTATCTTGGAATCGTGAATGAGTTGCAATACTCTCAATCTGACTGTTTCAGGAATATACAGACGTTGTCCCTGAATCCACACACCATTCTTAAAGACAAGACTTACGTCCCTTGGGGGTTGTGCCAAAAAGGAATCCGCATGGTATGCTTCCTTGATGTCCTTAAGTAGGTCTTGATTATGAATTACTCCTAGGAATCTAGAGTCAGGAAGAATAGTCTTAGGAGGAGTAATTGGACGTGTCTCTGCTGAGTAAATCCTAGAGAGTGCATCAGCCTTTCCATTGCGCGATCCTGGTCTATAAGAGATGATAAAATTAAATTGGTTTAAGAAAAGATTCCAGCGAGACTGGCGAGGAGTCAGGCACTTAGCCGACCTGATAAACTCAAGGTTACGATGGTCTGTCAGGACGACTATTTGCTGTGCAGCTCCCTGAAGAAGGTGTCTCCATTCTTTGAAGGCGGCAATAATGGCCAACAACTCTCTATTGCCCACATCGTAGTTCCTCTCAGCCGAAGACAACTGTTGGGAAAAGAAGGCACAGGGATGCAAGACATTCTTCTCACCTGTTCTCTGAGAGAGTATAGCTCCAACGGCACAGTCTGAAGCATCCACCTCTATTATGAAGGCAAGCTCGGGGTTGGGATGTACTAGGATAGGTGCAGTGGTAAATTTATCTTTTAGACGGGAAAATGCTTCCTGGGCTTGGGGAGTCCAGGAAAACCTAGACTCTTTCCGGGTAAGTTGAGTGATAGGTGACACTACCTCAGAGAAATTTCTAATGAAACGTCTATAGAAGTTGGCAAACCCGATGAAGCGCTGTACCTCCTTCACATTTCTAGGACTTGGCCAATCCTTGATGGCTTGGGTTTTGCTTCCATCCATACTAATTCCTTGTGTAGACAGTACATACCCCAGAAATTGAATTTCGGTCCTATGGAATTCACACTTTTCAAGTTTGATGTAAAGATGATTTTGTCTTAGACGTTCCAAGACCATTCTCACATGTCCATGATGTTCCTCTGTGGAGTTAGAAAAAATTAGAATATCATCCAAATAAATTACCACGAATGTATCTAGGAGATCCCTGAAGATGTCATTCACCAAGTGTTGGAAAGTGGCTGGGGCGGTACTCAGACCAAAAGGCATAACTAGATATTCAAAGTGTCCATAGCGTGACCTGAATGCAGTCTTCCATTCATCCCCAGGTCTAATACGGACTAAGTTATAGGCCACACGAAGATCTAGTTTAGAAAAAATTTTGGCATGTCGCACTCTCTCCAATAACTCAGGGATTAAAGGCAATGGATAACGGTTTCTAATAGTAACCTTATTGAGTTCCCTATAGTCTACGCATGGTCTCAGAGATCCATCTTTCTTCTTTACAAAGAAGATGGGTGCACCTGCAGGAGATGAAGAGGGGCGTATGAAGCCCTTGGCTAGATTTTCATCTATGTAATCCTTTAAAGCCTTTAGCTCGGGCCCCGCCAGGGGGTAGATCTTACCAAAAGGTATCTCTGCTCCAGGCAATAATTCAATTGGACAATCATATGGACGGTGAGGAGGAAGCTGGTCAGCGTTCTTCTTGTCACATAAATCCACATAGTCCTGGTATACAGCTGGTAGTTCAGGGACTGACATGATTCCTTTAGGAACAGAGCAAGCTGAAACTTTTGGACTCATCTGTTTCTCTGGAAAGTGTAATTCCTTGGTCTCCCAGTTAATGGTAGGATTCTGAGCCTGCAGCCATGGTAGCCCTAGAATAATGGGAAAGTGGGGAGAAGAGATAAGCATAAAGGACAGTTTCTCTTGATGATCTTTACCCATAAGAACCCTCAAAGGCTCTGTTTCCTGATCCACTGGTCCAGAGGTCAGCAGGGAGCCATCCACAGTTTCCATCTGTACTGGAGTAGCCTTCTTCACTGAACGTATTCCCTGTTTCAGAGCAAAGGAGACATCCATAAAATTTCCACTTGCCCCTGAGTCGATCATAGCAGAGCTAGACACCCATGCTGAGTCAACCCAGAGTTTGATGGAAAGAAAGCAATGAGAATTGTTTTTCTTACAACTCAGCTGGGACACCGCTGAGGAAACTTGAAAAATGGCAGCGTTTACACAGTCAACGTCCTCAGAGGTAACGGAGTTTAAGTCCGAGAAATCAAGATCTGTTGCTGCAGATCTCTCTGGAGCCTGAGGCTCGGACCTGACAGATCCCCTCTCGCAACACTCACAATGAATGAGTGCTGCAGTAGTCTTACGAGAACGGCTGGGGCAGTTTATAATGAAGTGCCCTGACTTACCACAATAGAAACATAGATTCTCCTTAAAACGATGTTCCTTGCGTGCATCACTAACCCGTCGTTGTAAAGAGTCTACCTGCATGGGTTCAGGTTCCCGTGTAATCCTACTCAAAGGTTCCTTAGCTGGAGACGAAGGTAGGAAAAGGTTAGTACGATTGCTTTCGAACCATCTCTCTTGCCTGCGTTCAGTCAGACGAGTATCAATACGGATGCAGTAGTTAATAAAGTCACCTAACGCAGTGGGAGGGTCGGCACGAGCAAGTTCATCCTTAATCAGTGGAGATAACCCCTTTCGAAAAATAGATTTTTTGGCGGAACTGTCCCAGGTGGTATCAAGGGCCCATCTCCTGAAATCCAAGGCATATTCAGCTACCGAGTGCTTACCTTGGCGCAAAGCTAACATGGCTGCTTCAGCTGTTGCACCTCGATTGGGGTCATCAAACACCTGCCCCATGGCTGAAATAAAATCATCAAGGTGATTCAAACAATCATCCTCAGTCTCAATCAGAGGGTTTGCCCACATTAAAGCCTTGTTGGTAAGCAACATAATTATAGTAAGCACCTTAGATCGTTCAGTGGGAAATTGTGAAGCATGTGCAGAAAAAAAAATTGCATTGATTAATAAATCCCTGAATTTCTCACGTTCACCGCCAAAACGAAAAGGGGGCAACTTGGGAATCCCAGCACTCGGGGCTACGGCAGGAGCCTGGACTCGCCCCTCTAGAACCTCAATCCTGGCTCGCAAATCCTGGGTAGTCTGTCCAACCACTTGCAAATTGTGATTATTGAGGTCCTGTAGATTTGTAAAACGGGTCTTTATATTCTGCAAATCTGCAAGGATATTATCAGTCACTCCGCAAAGTTCCTTTATGCGGGCCTCCATTTTCCAGATCTTTTAAGACAGGATTACTGGAAGAAGAGGAGAGAAAAAAAAACAATAGTGTTCACCTGTGGCAACACTGCAGAGAGAAAAAAAAATTAAGGGAACTGCTCACCTGGAATGGTTGTGAGAAGTCACAACCACTATCATCACAGAAAGTTTCAACCAGACATCTGATATCCAGAGTTACAGCAGACAAAAAAGAGAAAAGAAAGGAAAAAAAAAAAAAACAATAGTGTTTACCTGTGGTAACACTGCAAAAAGAAAAAACTTAAGGGAATTGCTCACCTGGAATGGTTGTGAGAAGTCACAACCACTGTCATCACAGAAAGTACAACCGGACGTCTGATATCCACAGTACAGCAGACACAGCCTTCCAGACCCAGCAGACACTAACGTTTTGGCTTCAGAATCTTGTAATGTATGTAGTACAGTTCATATAGAAGAAACGAACGCTGAAGGGTTAAAGCTCTTAAAGAGAGAGCTACCCCAGCTGTCCCCCATTAAGAGTTAACCGCCTAAGAAGGGGTTAAAATCGCAGACTCCCCACAACCTCTTTATGAAAATGGTGTGCGAGCCCCAAGTGCCTCTTATAAGGCAGCAGCTGCAGGACAGCTATGCCACAGTAAATCGCAACGACCGCCAAAGTCGTCAAGGAGATCGCTAACCGCCCATGCGCCGCCAATGAGATCGCCCAGATTGGCAGGCACCAGCGACATCCAAACGATCACACAAACGATCGCATCAGCACGCGTCGCCACCGGGATCGCCAGCGGGAACGCATAGCGGCGGCAACTTCAATGTCGCAGACTCCCCACAACCTCTTTAATGGAAAGGGTGTGTGAGCCCCTCTTATGAGGTAACAGCAGCAGGACAGCGCAGTCTGTCACCCATTTGTGCCTCAGAAAGGCGCCTGCGCTGTGGGGGTGAGGGGGTTAAGCTTCTGTTCTGCAGAAGCGACTCACCCAGCTGGTCGCGGTGTAGCGTCTTGTCGGGAGGGGGGGAGAGTGGGGAGCCGGAGGAAGCTTTCCGCTCCCTGCTTCAGTAATGGCCGCCGCGCTGTGCCTCCGATGTGCTCCGTGTAGAAAAGCCGGAAGATGAGACAGCAGTAAAGCGCGCGCTCAGAGCGCCGCGAAAATTAAAAAAAAAGGCGCGCAACTCCTCTCTCTCCCGCTCCTATGTCCTGCAGGCATCCACCTGCGGACAAAAAACACTAGTCACCAACATGTATACATGTAACAGCGGCTGTGTAATGTATGTAGTACAGTTCATATAGCGTCTTGTGCTTGGGTGCGATGAAAACACAGGAGTCACAGGTTTGATATAGAAAAGTCCTGTATTACTTCATACAAGTTGGCAGAAATAGTCACACAGTTTGCAGACACAGAAACAGGAGACACAGCAGGCCAGAGTAATCCAAGCTCAGCAATCACTCTCCAATACAGATTCAGGATCTTCTTCTCTGTTACCGTAAGTCCATGCAAACGTGGGTCTTTCAAAGAGCAGGGTTCAGAGTCCACAAGTGCTTCAGAGTTCCTCAGTAGGAATAGCTGGAGTACAAGGTCCAAGGCTTACAGGAGTCAAGTCACAGGTTCACTGCAGGCTAGATTCTGAAGCACTGATTGCTCAGCTGTGGCTGCTTAAGAAGCAAAGGAGAGAATCAGGGCAGGAACATGCAAGCTGGAAACTCCATTTTGACTGAGGGCAAGATAGCTGCAGCAAGACAGAAAGTAAAATGGCTGACGAACAAACTGAGTTTCAGGAATATATACATAGAACCTTACAGGCTGCCGCAGCAGTCGCTAAAGCACTCAAAACACATTAAAATGTGGAGTACTCACCCAGCTGAGCGCCACAGGGTCCCCCAGGGATTTGTGGCGCTGTGCCCATCGCTTCCCCCAGGGCGGGGAATGCAGTGACCCCAGATGCGCGGTTTGCGTCCCCGCCAGGGAAGCAATCCTCATCCCCCCGGGCCGGCAGGGTTCTGCAGGGACCACCTTACAGGGTAATACAGATCCGCCAAGGGAGAGGTGGGGGTCCAGCAGCGCTGAGACCTCTAGACCACTGCTGGTGATCCAAGTCTCTTGTCCGATGAAAATAAAAAAATCTTCTGAGGAGCTGCTTCCAGCAGCGACTATCCTCTGAGACCTCAAATTTTAGACTGGAGAGCTGGAGTAGGAGGAGCCCGAGCTGGAGGGGCCGGTCAACACTCTTTTTAATCTGAGGTGTCTATCCCATCTGGGCTCCGCCTACCCACTAGTAATGACTAGTGTGTCTCCCTTCCTTCATCTGCTGCTGAAAGTAGCTATCACAGGACGAGAGAAGTAGTACTAAGCGGCTATAACAGAAATAGAGATGTAGTACTGAGCGCTATCACAGGAATACAGAAGTAGTGCTGAGCGGCTGTCGCAAGAATAGAGAAGTAGTACTGAGTGACTAACAAAGGAATAGAGACGTACTACTGAGCCACTATCATAGGAGTAGAGAAATAGTCTCTGTGGTCAGGGGCTGTGGTCTCTGTGGTTAGAGGCTGTGATCTCTGGTCAGATGACAAGAGAAGTATTACTGAGAGGCTGTCACAGGAATAGAAAAGTAATACTGAGCAGCTGTCACAGGAGTAGAGAAGTAGCACTGAGAAGCTGTCACAGGACAAGAGAAGTAGTACCGATCGGGTGTAACAGGACAAGAGGAGTAGTACTGAGTGACTGTCACAGGAATAGAGAAGTAGTACTGAGTTGCTATCACAGGAATAGAGAAGTTGTACTGAGCAGCTAGAAGTAGTACTGAGCAGCTATCACAGGAATAGAGAAGTAGTACTGAGCTGCTGTCATAGGAATAGGGAAGTAGTACTGAGCGGCTGTCACAGGAATAGGTAAGTAGTACTGAGCCGTTATCACAGGAATAGAGAAGTACTACTGAGCGACTATCAAAGCAGTAGAGTAATAATACTGAGTGAGTAATACAGGAATAGAGAAGTAGTACTAAGAGACTATCACAGGAGTAGAGAAATAGTCTCTGTGGGTGGTCAGAGGCTATAATATCTGTGCTCAGGGGCTGTGGTCGTTGTGGTCTCTGTGATCAGGGGCTGTAGTCTCTGTGGTTAGAGGCTGTGATCTCTGATCAGAGGACTAGAATAGTAGTCCTGAGCGCCTGTCAGAGGAACACAGAAGTAGTACTAAGCGGCTATCACAGGACGAGAAGTAGTACAGAGCGGTTGTCACATGACGAGAGAAGTAGTACTCAGCTTTTGTCACAGGAATAGAGAAGTAATACTGAGCAGTTGTCACATGACGAGAGAAGAAGTACTGAGCTTTTGTCACAGGAATAAAGAAGTAGTAGTGAGCGACTGTCACAGGAGTAGAGAAGTAGTAGAGAAGTAGTATTGCGCGCCTGTCAGAGGAACAGAGAATAGTACTGAGCGGTGTCACAGGAATAGAAAGTATACTAAGCGGCTATCACAGGACAAGAGAAGTAATATGAGCGGCTGTCAGATGAGAGAGAAGTAGTACTGAGGTCTGTCACAGGAATAGAGAAGTGGTACTGAGCTTCTCACAGGAATAGAGAAGTGGTACTGAGCGTCTGTCACAGGACAAGAGAAGTAATACTGAGCGGCTGTCACATGATGAGAGAAGTAGTACTGAGCATCTGTCACAGGAATAGAGAAGTGGTACTGAGCGTCTCACAGGAATAGAGAAGTGGTACTGAGCGTCTGTCACAGGACAAGAGAAGTAATACTGAGCGGCTGTCACATGAAGAGAGAAGTAGTACTGAGCGTCTGTCACAGGAATAGAGAAGTGGTACTGAGCGTCTCACAGGAATAGAGAAGTGGTACTGAGCGTCTGTCACAGGACAAGAGAAGTAGTACTGAGCGGCTGTCACAGGAATAGAGAAGTACTGAACGGCTGTCACAGGACAAGAGAAGTAGTACTGAGCGGCTGTCACAGGAGAAGAGAAGTAGTACTGAGCAGGTGTCACAGGACCAGAGAATAGTACTAAGGCCTCTTTCACACTTCCGTTGTGCGACGTCAGTCAAAATCCGCTAAAGTGTGAAAAAAAACGGATCCTCCATTTTTTTTTGGCGGATCTGCTTTTTTCCCATTGACTTGCATTAGTGGCGGATTTTGATGGATGGTCGTCCGTTTGATCCGTTTTTTGACGGATCCGTCATAAATTTGGCGTCTGCCTTTTTTTGAAAACGTCCAATGCAACATTTTTTGTGTGCGTCAAAATGGCGGACTATGACGGATCCGCCGCGTCTGCCGTTTTGTATTATGGGCGCCTATGGGTAGCAGATCCGCTGCCATCCGTTTTTGACAGAATCCGCCAGCGGATCAGTTGCTTCCATAGAAAATGCTGAGAACACTGTCCGGGGTCTCTCTCTCTCTCTCTCTCTCTCTCTCCGTGACAGACATGCGTACAATACATTTTCCGGGTTGAAAAGTTCATGACGGATCCGTTTGCATCCGTTTTTACTCTTTTGTGGCGGATCCGCTTTTTTCACACTTTGGCGGATTTTAACTGACTCCAAACGACTGAAGTGTGAAAGAGGCCTAAGCGGTGGTCGTCTGTTGTGCTCAGGCTGGTCAGTGGGGTTGTTAAGAGTTGTGGTCAGTTTAGGTTGCCTGGGGCTGTAGTCAGTGGTGGTTGTCAGGTGTTGTGGACAATGGTTGTTTTCAGGGGCTCTAGTCTTTGGTGGTTGTCAGGGACTGTGGTCAGTGATTGTTGTCAGTGGTGGTTGTCAGGGCACTGGTCTATGTGGTCAGTGATTGTTGTCAGGTGCAATAGGGCTTGTGGTCTCTGTGGTCAGGGGCTGTGCTCAGTGGCAGTTTTCAGGGGCTGTGCTCAGTGGCGGTTGTCAGGTGAAGGACAGATGTTTAGTGGAGGATGCAGGGATGTTGTTGCAGGAGCAGCTTTCACTTAGCTGATTACCTCTTCTGCCTGCACCACAAGTCCCAGGAATCTGGTGCATGCAGCTCCGCAGCCCTGGGCTGGGCAGGATCTATTCCCCACGCTGCGATTTTCCAATTAATTTCACAAAGTAGCGTCCACGTCTCTCTGCTCTATTCTAATCCCGTGGCTCCTGGAGGGAACTTTCATGATAAGCCGATAAGATGCATGGAGGCCGGAGCCAGGAGCGCAGCGGGATTTCATCTGGTTAATGGGGTATTGTGCAGCATTGGGTTAACCCCTCGAACACTGGAGCTCTTAGAGAAGAGGAAGCCATGGGGAGAATTGCACACAAGCCTCCAACTTGTGTCTCTATTACTGATAAAGTTGGGGGACGGAGAAAGATCTTCTTAGACATGATACAACCCCGATGTCAGTCCTCAGCTTTCTCCTCCCTTCTGAGTTTGTCATCGGGTGGCGCTATCGCTTGTTTACCTCTCCCATCATATTAAACCCTTTGCAATTACAAAACCTCTTGAATTGGGGATTTCCTGTAATCCGGTGCTCTAAAAACGTCTTTTTTATTAAAGCATTAACCATTCGTCTGCCTGCTCATCCCTCAAAGTCTGCTGCTTGGTGGTAGCCTGGACCAGCTCGGTGCTGCAAAAGTTAATCACAATCACCGCACTCTCACGTTGCACAAAGCAATTGAAAGATTAGCGATTTAGGAGCGTAACCCTGCACGCTTGTAATAATCTCAGCGGAGTTTAGACAGAGAATGAGAGACCTCTGTAATCCTCCAGCTCCCAGCTGACGTTGCGGCTCTGCATCCGATGCTGCCTGCGCTTCCCCAAAGCTGTTCATAGACATTGCTGCCGGTCTATGTCACATGTCAGCAACCATCCTCCTTGTCAGAAAGAGTCAGCAACCAGATCCTAGGGTGTCCATGAATACAAATGGTGGCTGGGGAGGGTGGAGATGCCGTATAAAATTGGTGCATTCTCCCCTCAGAAATGTTTCATAGTAAAGAGCAGGACACATGTGGCAACACATCTTTGGTGGATATTCTAAGGACATGGGGGTGCCAATGTGAATGGCCTATAGTTAGAAATTGGCAGGCCATTTAGCAGCAGGAGCCTTCTTTACTAATACTGCGGAGTACACGGTATAAAGGGCGTACTATGTGCACAGCCTGGTAAAACAGGGGCTTCAGGTATAGAGCCATGAGTTGGGCCCTTCCCAGGCGTTTGGCGTTGGACCAGAGCTTTCTCTGCTAATGCTCTGTATGGGGTTCACAGCCGCAGTGTGATCCGAGCCGTGTGGCCGACAATGTGCCCGGAGACGTCCACGGTGCCTGCTGCTTGCCTCTGCGTGCTGCCGCTCTCCTCCATGCTGCCGCTTTCCTCCGTGCCCTCTGCCACTCTCCTTAGTGCCAATGTCACGGGGCTGTACAGTCATGGCCAAAAGTTTTGAGAATGACACAAATATTAATTTTTACAAAGTCTACTGCTTCACTTTTTCTAATGGCAATTTGCATATACTCCAGAATGTTATAAAGAGTGATCAGCTTAACAGCAATTACTTGCAAAGTCAATATTTGGCTAGAAAATGAACTTTATCCCCCAAAACACATTTCATCATCATTGCAGCCCTGCCTTAAAAGGACCAGCTAACCTCTTTTCAGTGATTGCTCCATTAACACAGGTGTGGGTGTTGATGAGGACATGGCTGGAGATCAATCTGTCATGATTAAGTAAGAATGACACCACTGGACACTTTAAAAGGAGGCTGGTGCTTGGCATCATTGTTTCTCTTCTGTTAACCATGGTTATCTCTAAAGAAACACGTGCAGTCATCATTGCAATGCACAAAAATGGCCTAACAGGGAAGAGTATCGCAGCTAGAAAGATTGCACCTCAGTCAGCAATCTATCGCATCATCAAGAACTTCAAGGAGAGAGGTTCCATTGTTGCCAAAAAGGCTTCAGGGCCCAAGAAAGACCAGCAAGTGCCAGGACCGTCTCTTAAAAGTGTTTCAGCTGTGGGATCGGGCTACCAGCAGTGCAGAGCTTGCTCAGGAATGGCAGCAGGCAGGTGTGAGTGCATCTGCACACACTGTGAGGCGGAGACTCTTGGAGCAAGGCCTGGTCTCAAGGAGGGCAGCAAAGAAGCTACTTCTCCCAGAAAAACATCATGGACAGACTGATATTCTGCAAAAGGTACAGGCAGTGGACTGCTGAGGACTGGGGTAAAGTTATTTTCTCTGATGAATCCCCTTTTCGATTGTTTGGGACATCAGGAAAACGCCTCATTCGGAGAAGACAAGGTGAGCGCTACCACCAGTCTTGTCTCATGCCAACTGTTAAGCATCCTGAAACCATTCATGTGTGGAGTTGCTTCTCAGCCAAGGGAATCGGCTCTCTCACAGTCTTGCCTAAAAACACAGCCATGAATAAAGAATGGTACCAGAATGTCCTCCAAGAGCAACTTCTCCCAACCCTCCAAGAGCAGTTTGGCGATCAACAATGCCTTTTCCAGCATGATGGAGCACCTTGCCATAAAGCAAAGGTGATAACTAAATGGCTCAGGGAACAAAACATAGAGATTTTGGGTCCATGGCCTGGAAACTCCCCAGATCTTAATCCCATTGAGAACTTGTGGTCAATCATCAAGAGACGGGTGGACAAACAAAAACCTAAAAATTCTGACAAAATGAAAGCATTGATTGTGCAAGAATGGACTGCTATCAGTCAGGATTTGGTCCAGAAGTTGATTGAGAGCATGCCAGGGAGAATTGCAGAGGTCCTGAAGAAGAAGGGTCAACACTGCAAATATTGACTTGCTGCATTAACTCATTCTAACTGTCAATATAAGCTTTTGTTACTCATATGTTTGCAATTATTATATTTCTGTCTGTGATAAAAACATCTGTCAAACACACATAAAAACCAGAGGGCAGCAGATCATGTGAAAATATAATATTTGTGTCATTCTCAAAACTTTTGGCCATGACTGTAGTGGGAAAACAGGGGACGAAGAACTTGGGCTAAGACTAAGGGGGTGCCCTGTCTTTCCTTAACTTGAGGATACCCTTGAAGGTAGGGAGGCCCAAGTCACCGACCTGTCCCTATCTCCTGTTTAGCCCTGAGCTAAACCCCCAACCCCCTCCCCAGGAGGTGAGACAGGGAATTAAGTGAACTGCACCAATATAATCAAAAGAAAAGAAAAGACAGACACCTAAGGGGCCAATCAACTAAAAAACAAAACTTAGCTATCTCTGCTGCAAAGCACCACACAGCAGAGTAAGGCACCAGATCACAGTATACAGCTGCAGCACCAGAAAAGCTCCTGACTCTAGCTTGGTTGGTCTCCAAAGAGGAAGTGTATCACCAACAGTCAGCTCAGCATCAGGTGACCTTTTAAAGGAATGTGGGAGTGGTCACCACCGACACCAGCCAACTCAGCAGCAATGTAATTACACAAGCGGCCACCGGGGGAAAAGACTGACATTAACCCCGATGGCCTGAAAGAAAAAAGTTTTAATATGAAAAGCAAAATCTGCCACAGATCCAAAAATGGATCATGACAGTACCCCCCTTTTAATGAGGGGCCTCTGGACCCTCAACACCGCACCTCACCAGAAAACAACCTACGGTGAGGACGCCTCGATCCACCAGAGTTCACCCCGGCACTCACCTGACTCTCAGGTTTATGGCAAACGCGGACTGATGGAAGTGACAATAACGTATGCTCCAGAGGTGCCACAAATCTCCAGAGTGCCGACCTGGGGAATGTGTTATGTACGGGCATTACAGGGGTAACTGCAGCTGGTAAGTCCCCGGGCCGAGAATGAGCCGTATCGGGTGTCGGCCAATCACCAAAGAACTCCAGACCCCAGCAGCACACTTCCACCGGATATTTTTGGTGGACACCCACACATACTCATTCACACACAGATCCGGACCTGAATGTTTATTGCCACACACACATTTGCCACAAGATGGTGAACTCTTTGAGGAACCGACAACAGAGGCGTCCCCCTGTGTCGCCACACTCACACCCCCACAATGCTCAGAGTGAACCACCACCCTCCCCTGACCCCTCCTCCTAAGAGGACTCTGACTGTCAGGGTTAGCAAGTGGTGAGGGTTGAAAACTTACCCCTACTCCCTGGCAGCACCTCTGCTGCCCCCACAGGAGAAGCAGGGGACGGTTGTAGAAAGACGTCAGAGACAGTAGCCCCCGGGCAACAGTCCTCACATGACTGATCCCAGCTGACTACTTCCCTGGACCGCCAATCTATGACCGGGTTGTGTTTTTTTAACCAAGGGAGGCCTAAAGCGATGGGTGTTGGCATTCCCCCCAAGACTTAGCACGACAGGGACTCTTAATGACGAGTCCCTATACGCAGGTGTATATCATCTACGACTTGGGTCACCTTCCCCTGGCTGAGTGGGACAGAGTCAGTGGCCTGGACGCCTAGGGGTTATGCTAGCGTCCTACACCTCAGGCCAAGAGTTTGGACAAAGCGAGCATCCACTAGATTGACACCTGCTCCACTGTCCACAAGCACCGGTATACCCTCAGTTACCCCGCCAACCACCACTTCAGCAGACAGGGTACACTGAGGGGAAAAAATGGAGGAAATATCCACTCCCTGGTCGCCTCCCTCCACACCACCAAGGGGACGCGGCTTCTTAGATGGCACAGGTATTTTGGCGCGAGCTGAGCAGACCCCGATGAAATGACCAGTCTACCCACAGTAAAAACATGCCCCCACACCACAGCGAACCGCAGGCTACCCCTTTTGGGACCAACTCCTCCTTTATTATTTATTAATTATTATTATTTTTTTTTATATATAGCGCTACATATTCCGCAGCCCTTTACAGTTTGCTCACATCATCGTTGCTGTCCCAGATGGGTCTCACAATCTAGATTCCCTATCAGTATGTTTTTGGAGTGTGGGAGGAAACCGGAGTACCCGGAGGAAACCCACGCAAACACTGGAAGAACATACAAACTCCTTGCAGATGTTGTCCTTGGTGGGATTTGAACCCAGGACTCCAGCGCTGCAAGGCTGCAGTGCTGTCCACGGAGCCACTGTGCTGCCCACCTTCCTCCCACCTGCATGGGTTCGTCCGACTGCTCAGGTGTGTCCTCCTCCCTAGCAAGGACAACAGGGGGCAGATTTGGTGTATGCCTCTCCCTGAGGCGTCTATATACCTGGATGGCAAGGAACATGGCGGCCTCCAACAACCTGGGGCGGCGTACTGCACCAGAGTATCCTGCAACCTTGGGGACAGACCCTGCACAAAATAACTCCTAAGGGCAGGGTCATTCCACTGTGTGTCAGTGGCCCACCTCCTGAACTCAGAGCAGTACTCCTCAGCCGGCCGGCCCCCTTTGATTTTACGGAGTTGGGATTCCGCCAGGGAGACGCCATCAGGATCTCCATACACCAGAGCCGCAAAAAACCCGTCCACCGACCGTAAAGATGATGAATCGGTCGGCAGGGAGATGGCCCAGGATTGGGGATCACCCTTGAGAAGGGAGACAATAATCCCCACACACTGTTCCTCACTCCCTGATGAACGGGGGCGGAGCCTGAAGTATAATTTACAGGCCTCCTGAAAAAACTGAATTTTATCTCTCCCTCCAGAAAACCTGTCGGACAGATATCTTAGGTTCTGGTTGAGTCGGCACTTGAGCCGAGGCCCAGAACCCCACCAACTGCTGTAACTGCTGCACCACCTCACCCGCAGCACCTTAAGCTCATCGGTGAAGGTCTGAAGCAGTTGGGCAAAGTCTTGCATTTGGGCCATGGCTCACCAGAAACAATGTGTCGGTTGGTGATAATGTCATGGGGCAGTAGTGGGAAGGCCCCTAAACTGCCCCTCAGGCTAAGGGCGTCTTTCCTTAACTTGGGGGTACCCTTGAAGGTAGGGAGGCCCAAGTCACCGACCTGTCCCTATCTCCTGTTTAGCCCAGAGCTAAACCCCAAGCCCCTCCCCAGGAGGTAAGACAGGGAATAAAGTGAACTGCACCAATATAACCAAAAGAAAAGACAGACATCTAGGGGTCAAATCAACTAAAAAACAAAACTTAGCTTTCTTTGCTGCAAAGCACCGCACAGCAGAGTAAGGCACCAGATCACAGTATACAGCTGCAGCACCAGAAAAGCTCCTGACTCCAGCTTAGTTGGTCTCCAAAGAGGAAGTTCATCACCAACAGTCAGCTGACGCATCAGGTGACCTTTTAAAGGAGGGTGGGAGTGGTCACCACCTTCACCAGCCAACTCAGCAGCAATGTAATTACACCAGCGGCCACCTGGGGAAAAGACTGACATTAACCCCGATGGCCTGAAAGAAAAAAGTTTTAATATGAAAAGCAAAATCTGCCACAGATCCAAAAATGGATTGTGTCACCCTCTTGCTGCTCTCCTCCATGCTTCCTGCCGCTCTCCTTGGTGCCTCTTGCTGATCTCCTCCTGCCGCTCTCCTCCATGCCTCCTGCCGCTATCCTCCATGCCTCCTGCCTCTCTCCTCCATGCCTCCTTGCGCTCTCCTCCGTGCCTCCTGACGCTCTCCTCTGTACCTCCTGCCGCTCTCCTCCTTGCCTCCTGCCGCTGTCCTTGCCTCATGCTACCTTCCTCCGTGCCTCCTGACGCTTTCCTCCATGTTTCCCTAGGCAGGAGATCAGCCGCATGTCTGTGACGTGCCTTTTTATTGCAGTGACATTTGTATTGCCCCCTCTGTGAGTTATCAGCCCCCGTTTTCTTCACATCCCAAGGCTAGAGCTAACATTTGCTGTGCTGGATGGCCAATCTGCCTTGTGTGAACATCGCTGTTAGTTGCGCCCTGGTATCTGTGTTATATAATGTGTGGAGCTGAGCAGCTCTGTCCTGGTTTGTGTGACCAAAAGAGAGCCCCCCATGTCCGAGCTCCACTGACATCACTGGGGGTGCTCCACTAGCCGCCTGGGGCTGTCACGTCTTGTAACCGGAGTAGTTCTGCCTGTGTCCCACCGGCTATGAAGTGCAAGATTAGTAGTGATCCTTGTACCAGTTCTGGCATGACTTGCTCTGGGGTCAACCTGCGGCATCTTGTATGACGCGTGTCATGTGTGACCTCCACAGTGTGACCTCCACAGTGACCTTCTTGGCTGAATCACAGACGGTGTGTGTGTGCAGTACCTCTGCTGGCCCCTAGGGGTGGTCCTTGTGATGACTTTTTAATTGCTGTAAAGGTCATGTGACAAATGCGCTGAAGGGAGCGCAACCGGAAAGTGAAAGTGGGGAACACCTCTGCAGTGACTGCGCCCCTGAGCTGGGACTTGTGTGGCCCGTGAGACTCCAGGTAATGCTGTGCCCTGTGGTCCCAATGGGCACGGAGGCTGCCATGAAGGCTCGTAGAAGCGCCATCTTCCTGTGGATAATATCTGTGATGTTTGAATGTGATCATCTCCTCCTGACCTGCTCTTCTCTCCCTGCAGAGGCTTCCATCCTCAGCTATGACGGCAGCATGTATATGAAGATAGTCATGCCGGTTGTCATGCACACTGAGGCTGAAGACGTTTCATTTCGATTCAAGTCTCAGCGAGCCTACGGGCTCCTGATGGCCACCACGTCCAGAGACTCTGCCGACACACTGCGACTGGAGCTGGATGGGGGCAAAGTTAAACTCACTGTCAACTTAGGTATCGTATGACCCTTCCTGTCTGTGGGGACGGGGATTTCACGTCAGTGTCTTTCTGTTCGCTCTTCTATTGGCCGCAGAATAAATTTGTCCATGGTGTCTCCACTGCATGGTCCGGCCAGCCACACTCCTGACATGGCCCAACGACCAGTGCGGTCCTGGACCTCTCCACATTGCCTGTCATTACCATGTTACCTCTGTGGGGGACAGCATTGTGCGGGGCTGCACGCTGCGGTCTCTCCAGCAGTAACAGGGGAATGGCGAGACCCCCAACTTTCAGCCGTCCTGCAGGTTAATATGCAGCACTGATCTTATTGCTGAAGCGGATGGCCATTTTGAACTAGCCATAGCCACCTGAGGACTAGCTGAAAATTGCCACCTTTATGCCTGTTGTTGGTGCAGAGGACGGATTGAGGGGGTCTCGTGGGTTCTGCCACTCTCTGCAGACATTCTCCTGCCATTCATATTTCTTGCATTTTCTCTGCCAATCTTTTGTCATCTTTTTGCCTCATTTGTCTCGTTCTTCCACCCAAATCAGTCTCCTGGAGTCTTTTACTGAGATTTCTCCTGCGGGGTGCAGCCCTCATGGTGATAGATGGAGACTGTGTTGGGTGGTCTGTGTCCTCCATCCTGTGCTCCTCGTGTCGTGTGATGGTCATGTCTGTGTCTTTAAGTTTTTAGCCTTGTTCCATCATCGGCCATGTTACCTCAAAAGATGGCACTCACTACCCTTCAAAGGCCTGAAGCCTGCGGCCCGTACAGCAAACAGCCTTGAGAACAGAGTGTGCAGAGCAGCATCTAGGGGTGAGCATGGCCCCCACTCGCCCCGTACAAGAACTTACATTTCAGCTGTCTAGTCTGTATGGTAATGAAAGATCAGAGCCCCCACTACACCAGTCCTCCATGTACTTCCATCCTGGGGGCCACCAAGAAGCGGCCTAATTATCCTTCATCTACCTCCTCATCCTGCTGTTTCCCTCCATGTTGCCCCTCGTCTCTTGTGTTACCCCCCTACCCTTCTGTTTGAGAAGTCGGCGTTCTGATCTTTCATGTCCCCCCTAGCTTTGGCGCTGCCCTTACTTGCTTCCAGAATTGACGCACTACTGCCCCCACTATTTGCTGATCTCACCGGTTCTCTGAGGGTGTTTGCTCCCACTTTTCTGTTGCGGTTGACGACACATAGCAAACCAAATCGCACGAAACAGCCATGAACCCGGATCAATGTTCTCCATTCAGCCCCCAATATCTTCTTTTGCCGGGAGCCGGGTATTAAAGGTGGGCTCCTCCTTATCCATGTGGATAAGCCAATCACCCCTGTACGAGAGTGCATCTGCCATTGCAGGCCTCATGGTACAGCTTGAGGCCTGCTGTCTTCATAGAGGATGCTGGTGGGATGGGTCATATACGGGGCTTTCTGTACGTCCTGTCCCTTACATACTGAGCCGTAGCACAGCCTCGGACCTTGCTATTGCCCTGTACCGATGGCTGAGGGTTCTGCAGCGATGTGTTTGTGCGGTTTGCTGTTTGTACGTGGCCATTTTATAGATTAATGACACAATTTGTGGGAGTCACACTGTAGATGAGCGGAACCTTGCTCCCATCCCTCCTTGTCCATGACACATGGCAGCCCCCAGTCACACACACGGCAGCAATGGCTGCTCCATATGAAACTCACACCTAGTACTATAAAATGGCCACTCTTGTTGCGTGTGTCTGTCCCCGGAAGGGTGGACCTCACTGTTTTTGGATGACTGCAGCTGTAACCTTGAAGGATACGAATTCATCTTTCATTTATTTTTTCCCATCTAGACTGTATCAGGATAAACTGTAACTCCAGTAAGTTTATACCTCAATCTCATTTTGTTCTTTCTGTCTCATGCTCTTGTGTAATCGGCTCCACTGCAGAGTCTGTGATGTTTGTGGACACTGAGCGTGGCCAAGTCTGCTCCTCTGTGGCCACCAACACCTAGTGGTCATATTGGTGCCATGATACAAAGGGTAACCTCACCTGCACCCTCTGTGGCTTTCTCTCAGAGGGCATTCTGAATTTTGTAGTCCACCCAGAGGTTGTCACGGAACTGAGGACACTTGTAGATCAGGCACACTGGGATACACACTCATTATACTCAGTCTATGAAGACGTATATAAATCGTCATGTCTCCAGACCACCCATAATTGTCCTGCTGGTATCTGGGCACTGTGTGCCCTTGTATATTCATGAGCTTGGAGGTAAGTGGTCGTCCTGACAGTGCCCACCGCAGTGTTCACAGGTAAGTTCTCATATTCATGTGTCATTGTTTGTAAGCTCCATGTAAGATGACATTTTACAATCCCCTCCCCCTCACTGAAGTCACCAAACACCAAATAGGACAGAAGAAGGAGATGATTTGAAGATTGGTGCAGAGACTCGTCATTTCCACAAAACCTTAAAAGAAAAATGTTTGCAGCTTGTGCAGCTCTCAGTGGCAGCCTCTTTCTGTGCATGGTTTTTCCTTTCTGTCTTCAGGGGTAACATCATTTGCCGTCTTCTCTTGTTTTCATGCCCATAACCTGCTCGAGGAAAAAATCCACAGATATTGTAAGGACAGGGCTGGAAAACATGAAGATCTAAAAAATGCATCGGACTGTAAAGTCAAGGACGTCAGGTGACGGGAGAGGGGCTGCTCTGACCTCAGGTGACTGGAGATGGTCCGCTCTGTCCTCAGGTGACGGGAGAGGGTCCGCTCTGTCCTCAGGTGACTGGAGAGGGTCCGCTCTGTCCTCAGGTGACGGGAGAGGGTCCGCTCTGTCCTCAGGTAACGGGAGAGGGTCCGCTCTGTCCTCAGGTGACGGGAGTATCCTCAGGTGACGGGAGAAGCTCCGCTCTGTCCTCAGGTGACAGGAGAGGGTCCGTTCTGTCCTCAGGTGACTGGAGAGGGTCTGCTCTGTCCTCAGGTGACGGGAGAGGGTCCTCTCTGACCTCAGGTGATGGGAGAGAGACCTGTTTATCCTCAGGTGACGGGAGAGGCTCCGCTCTGTCCTCAGGTGACGGGAGAGGGTCCGTTCTGTCCTCCGGTGACGGGAGAGGGTCCACTCTGATCTCAGGTGACGGGAGAGGGGCCTGTTTGTCCTCAGGTGACGTGAGAGTGTCCGATTTGTCCTTAGGTGACGGGAGAGGGTCCTCTCTGACCTCAGGTGACGGGAGAGGGGCCTGTTTATCCTCAGGTGACGGGAGAAGCTCTGCTTTGTCCCCAGGTGACAGGAGAGGGTCCGATCTGTCCTTAGGTGACTGGAGAGGGTCCGCTCTGATCTTAGGTGACGGGAGAGGGGCCTGTTTGTCCTCAGGTGACGTGAGAGTGTCCGATTTGTCCTTAGTGACGGGAGAGGGTCCTCTCTGACCTCAGGTGACGGGAGAGGGGCCTGTTTCTAGTGACGAATCCTCAGGTGACGGAGAAAGGCATCTGCTCTAGTCCCCACAGGTGACGGGAGAGGTGGTCTCCGTATCTTGTCCTTAGGTGACAGGAGAGGGTGATCTGTCTTCTGGAGTCCCTCAGGTGACGGGAGAGAGGTCCTCTCTGACCTCAGGTGACGGGAGAGAGACCTGTTTATCCTCAGGTGATGGGAGAGGCTCCGCTCTGTCCTCAGGTGACGGGAGAGGGTCCGTTCTGTCCTCAGGTGACGGGAGAGGGGCCGCTCTGACCTCAGGTGACGGGAAGGTGCCTGTTTGTCCTCAGGAGACGGGAGAGGGTCCGCTCTGACTTCAGATGACGGGAGAGGTGCCTGTTTGCCCTCAGGTGACGGGAGAGGGTCCGATTTGTCCTTAGGTTACGGGAGAGGATTTACTCTGTCCTCAGGTGACAGGAGAGGGGCCACTCTGGTCTCGGGTGATGGGAGAGGGTCCGCTCTGACCTCAGGTGACAGGAGAGTGTCCGTTCTGTCCTCAGGTGAGGGAGAGGGTCCACTCTGATCTCAGGTGACGGGAGAGGGGCCTTTTTGTCCTCAGGTGATGCGAGAGTGTCCGATTTGTCCTTAGGTGACGGGAGAGGGTCCTCTCTGACCTCGGGTGACGGGAGAGGGACCTGTTTATCCTCAGGTGACGGGAAAAGCTCTGCTCTGTCCTCAGGTGACAGGAGAGGGTCCGATCTGTCCCTAGATGACTGGAGAGGGTCTGCTCTGTCCTCAGGTAACGGGAGAGGGTCCTCTCTGACCTCAGGTGACGGGAGAGAAACCTGTTTATCCTCAGGTGACGGGAGAAGCTCCGCTCTGTCCTCAGGTGACGGGAGAGGGTCCGTTCTGTCCTCAGGTGACGGGAGAGGGTCCACTCTGATCTCAGGTGACGGGAGAGGGGCCGGTTTGCCCTCAGGTGATGGGAGAGGGTCCGATTTGTCCTTAGGTTACGGGAGAGGATTTACACTGTCCTCAGGTGACAGGAGAGGGGCCACTCTGGTCTCGGGTGATGGGAGAGGGTCCGCTCTGACCTCAGATGACAGGAGAGTGTCCGTTCTGTCCTCAGGTGACGGGAGAGGGTCCACTCTGATCTCAGGTGATGGGAGAGGGGCCTGTTTGTCCTCAGGTGATGCGAGAGTGTCCGATTTGTCCTTAGGTGACGGGAGAGGGTCCTCTCTGACCTGAGGTGACGGGAGAGGGGCCTGTTTATCCTCAGGTGACGGGAAAAGTCTGCTCTGTCCTCAGGTGACAGGAGAGGGTCCGATCTGTCCCTAGGTGACTGGAGAGGGTGTGCTCTGTCCTCAGGTGACGGGAGAGGGTCCTCTCTGACCTTAGGTGACGGGAGAGAGACCTGTTTCTCCTCAGGTGACGGGAGAAGCTCCGCTCTGTCCTCAGGTGACGGGAGAGGGTGCGTTCTGTCCTCAGGTGACGGGAGAGGGTCCACTCTGATATCAGGTGATGGGAGAGGGGCCTGTTTGTCCTCAGGTGACGCGAGAGAGTGTCCAATTTGTCCTTAGGTGACGGGAGAGGGTCCTCTCTGACCTCAGGTGACGGGAGAGGGGCCTATTTATCCTCAGGTGACGGGAGAAGCTCTGCTCTGTCCTCAGGTGACAGGAGAGGGTCCGATCTGTCCCTAGGTGACTGGAGAGGGTGTGCTCTGTCCTCAGGTGACGGGAGAGGGTCCTCTCTGACCTCAGGTGACGGGAGAGAGTCCTGTTTATCCTCAGGTGATGGGAGAGGCTCTGCTCTGTCCTCAGGTGACGGGAGAGGGTCCGTTCTGTCCTCAGGTAACGGGAGAGGGGCCGCTCTGACCTCAGGTGACGGGAGAGGTGCCTGTTTGTCCTCAGGTGACGGGAGAGGGTCCGCTCTGACTTCAGATGACAGGAGAGGGGCCGGTTTGCCCTCAGGTGACAGGAGAGGGTCCGATTTGTCCTTAGGTTACGGGAGAGGATTTACTCTGTCCTCAGGTGACAGGAGAGGGGCCACTCTGGTCTCGGGTGATGGGAGAGGGGCCGCTCTGACCTCAGGTGCCGCTCTGACCTCAGGTGACGGGAGAGGTGCCGCTCTGACCTCAGGTGACGGGAGAGGTGCCGCTTTGACCTCAGGTGACGGGAAAGGTGCCGCTCTGACCTCAGGTGATGGGAGAGGGGCCAGTTTTGTACTCAGGTGACGGGAGAGGGTCTGCTTTGTCCTTAGGTAACAGGAGAGGATTCACTCTGTCCTCAGGTGATGAGAGAGGGGCCTCTCTGACCTCTGGTAATGGGAGAGGGTCCACTCTGTCCTCAGGTAACGGGAGAGGTGCCGCTCTGGCCTCGGGTGACGGGAGAGGTGCCGCTTTGTCCTCAGGCGACGGGAGAGGTGCCACTCTGATATCAGGTGATGGGAGAGGGGCCGGTTTGTCCTGAGGTGACTGGAGAGGATTTGCAGGTGACGGGGGAGGTGCCGCTCTGACATCAGGGTGGAACGTGGGGAGAGAGGGTCCGCTTTGTCCTTAGGTAACAGGAGAGGATTCACTCTGTCCTCAGGTGATGAGAGAGGGGCCTCTCTGACCTCTGGTAATGGAAGAGGGTCCACTCTGTCCTCAGGTAAAGGGAGAGATGCCGCTCTGGCCTCGGGTGACGGGAGAGGTGCCGCTTTGTCCTCAGGTGACGGGAGAGGGGCCACTCTGACCTCTGGTAAAGGGAGAGGGTCCACTCTGTGCTCAGGTGATGGGAGAGGGGGCTTCTCGGACCTCTGGTAGCGGGAGAGGGTCCACTCTGTCCTCAGGTAACGGGAGAGGTTCCGCTCTGACCTCAGGTGATGGGAGAGGGGGCCGCTCTGACCTAAGGTGACGGGAGAGGGTCGGCTCTGTCCTCAGGCGATGGGAGAGAGTCCGCTCTGTCCTTAGGTGACTGGAAAGGGGCCGCTCTGACCTCAGACGACAGGTGAGGGGTTGCTCTATCCTATGATGACATGTAAGGGGCCGCTCAGGTGACAGGTGAGGGGGCCGTCCTGTCCTCAGGTTATTCATGTGCCCGCTTATCGCTGTAGTTGTTGGTGGTCAGCCAGTGTGGTGGTAGAAGTCCTGCAGTGGTGTCTTCTGGATGTTTCCGGGCAGGGACTGTTGTCGCCGGGGTGGGCTCTGCGCTTAACCCTTCCCCTGCCCCGCGGTGCTGTTCCTCTGTGCCAGGGATCTGAGATAATTTTGCCTCTCTCTATAGAGATATGGTGTAATGGACGGAGTGCACAGCTAGGTGGCAGCCACATTCTTTCTCTGCTCTACAGAGCGGTGATAATCATCCACTACATTCCATCCTTCAATAACAGGACATGTCACCATTATGAGTCAGGGAATGAATGTGCTCCCCCATCTGAGCTACCCCTTAACTACGTATCATCCTCCAGTCCCTGACCTTTACCTTTTTGGCCAGTCCATCATTTTTTTTCTCCTTCCCCGCCTGTAATCCGCCTGGACTGTGTGGTGCCCAGGACCATTTTCTCCACTCTGAAGTATCTACTAATCCTAACCTATCATCTGTGCTTGAGACAGCCGGCCCACCATGGCTGTGTGTCTGCGCTGTATGTAGACCTCCTAGTGGAATGACCAGACAGGGGGTGATGCATGGATCCATAGGTATATGCCAGTCAGTGGCTCTGATGAAGGTCGGCATTGAACACTGGCAGAGTGCCCTCCTGTGCCCTTCTCTATTTGGATGGGTAGGGGATTAGTTAATTTTCCAGAATGGTGGATGACCGAACATTGTGATAATCTCATTCACTTCTTGTTTTCTTCTACACCTTGCGATTCGTGATCCTTACTCTTCACACGTACACGTCTGACTGGTAAGGACAAGCGGGTACAGTGCTGGGGCATAGGCCCCCAGGGTCCTCACAGAGTGCCGTAAGGATGATAGGGATGCTGGAGCGGCCAACATAACGGCAGGGAAGAAATATTACCCGGGGCTGCTGTTGTTAACCCTGAGCAGATCCCACCACCGGGTCATGGCTTTATATATCACAATATGCACTGCTCCACTACTGTACATTCATCTGTGGAACAAACCGTGAGTGTCTGTGCAGCTCACCCCTTATGAGCATTAATGTATGGAGATACAGAACCACAGGGGCAGCAGCAGGGTGAGGACCTGAGAGCTAACAGGAATCCAGCAGCCAGAAGCTACTGCCCCTCATATGTGGATGTGATGGTGAATGGTCCCTCTGAGCGGCGATGGTACAGTCACCTTGCATACAGAGTGGCACCGCAGAGAGCGCCCACCATTAGCCCCCACAGGTCTTCAGTTTACATGTGACGACTGCCACTGGGATCTCTTCACATGCACAGAATTACTAGGAGGCCGGGAATGTAGCATTTGCACATCTGTGGCAATTTCTTGGCTGCTCCAGTGAGAGGCGAGTGAAATTATCTGCACAGGAATGCGTGTAATTATTTGCATTTTCCTCAAACACAACTTTGATGAATCAGCCAGAGCCGAGGCGGGAGCCTGAGCCGCCATGGAAAGAAATTCTTACATTTCAAGAGGGCTCCCATTATTATGCTTCACCTTCAGGAGATAACGTTGGACTCTCATCACTTATCACAAGTAACCTGGCAGATTCTTGTTAACTTTCCACTGGTCACTAAGTATCGAACCACATTGATATACATTGGTAAAGGCCATCAACTCCAGAGCTTGGCCATTGCTGCCGAGTTCCCCTCCTGGGGTTGAAGAATTGGACATTTTCCATGGTGGCAGTGTAATGACACAAGTAGGGAGGAATGGGGCTTAGTATCTGTTACACCAGGCAGTGATCTCTGGAATAAGAAGGCTGCAAATGTGCAGGAGCGGACCACCCCTCCTTGGTGAGTACTCAGTCCTCCAAGTGATGCAGGCCAGCCTGGAAGTGCATTGGGGCAGATATGGACACAGACTGAAGAGGCCCCTGTGCAAGAACAACGTACTGGCCCTTTGGAGACCAACAGTTCCTCATAATGCCCAATTCCACCTGTTCTGGAGCTGGATGTGGCCCTCTGACCTCTTGGGCCCCTGGAACACACCCTTAGTTCACTTCAGGCTAATGAGTGTATGGCTTTCACAGTCACATTGGTTGCTACAGGACGAGTATCCTCTTTCCCTGGTTTCGGTAGTAAAATCTCCCTGACAGGTTCCCTTTAAAGATCTTATATATGGTCCAAAATTCAGGTGAATGAGTATTTGTAAAATCATTGGTCATATGAAACAGGGCTGCGATCATCCGGCAATTTGTCTAAAGTTGGATTTACATGGGAGGATTTCTGCCCACAGCAGAGCCACAGAGTGCGGAGAGAGAAGGAGATTGGGATCGTCCAGTCTTCATGCAGTTTGTGATTTTGTAATGGCTTGTGTGGAGTCTAACAGGATTGTTATGTTCCACCTGATGAAGGAGTCTGTCCGGGTCTTCAAACATGTTGTGATTGTATATGTGGTGCTGCCCTGTGTGTACAGTGTTAATTTTTGTCTCCCTTTTGTTCAGGGCAGATAAGATGTTGTCAAAGGAGGCTGGAAGCATCAGAGAAGTTTAAAGGGAATCTGTCACCCTAAATTGGCGGGATATTTAAATGATGGCAGTCAGGTCAGATGGGCGGTGTTTTGGGTACTTGCCTTAACATGTTGTTCGCCACTGTCTCCATTATTTCTGGGAATTGTAGTCGTTGCCCTCCATATAACGCGCCTGCGCATTGCAATCTGCGGGCAAAGCAGACTGCGCAATTCAAGATTGCAATGCGCAGGTGCGTTATATGGAGGGCAACGACTACAATTCCCAGAAATAATGGAGACAGCGGCGAACAACATGTTAAGGCAAGTACCCAAAACACCGCCCATCTGACCTGACTGCCATCATTTAAATATCCCGCCAATTTAGGGTGACAGATTCCCTTTAACAACCACTTCCTCCTCTCTCCTTATTGAAAAGACATGAACTTTGATCCGATCACTCATGTTTGGAGGAGATGGTTGTCTGCTCAATGAATATACAGTGGGTACGGAAAGTATTCAGACCCTTTTAACTTTTTCACTCTTTGTTTCATTGCATCCATTTGGTAAAATCAAAAAAGTTAATTTTTTTCTTATTAATGTACACTCTGCACCCATCTTGACTGAAAAAAACCCAGAAATGCAGAAATTTATGCAAATTTATTAAAAAAAAACATGAAATATCACATGGTCATAAGTGTTCAGACCCTTTGCTCAGACACTCATATTTAAGTCACATGCTGCCCATTTCCTTGTGATCCTCCTTGAGATGGTTCTACTCCATCATTAGAGTCCATCTGTGTTTAATTAACCTGATAGGACTTGATTTGTAAAGGCACCACACTGTCTATATAAGACGTCACAGCTCACAGTGTGTTGTGAACACTCTGGATCTGACTTCAGAGTTTGGGCTCCCTCTGGTGGATGCTGATAGTAATGAAGCTGCTTTGGATAACAGAAGTCCATCACCTGGGGGCGATGAGTGGCAATCAGGTGGGACTGACTGGGGAGATACAAGTGAGCTACCTTCCCATGATCCTCGCCGGTGATTTGTTGCTTCCTGGTCTCTTTTGGAAGTCAGCTTGCTTCCTGCTTTCTCCTGCAACTTTCAGATAAGTTATTTGCTGTTTATTTCTGTGGCATTTGTTTTTGTCTGTCTCAGTTTTCTGCCCTTTTGGATTTGAACAGCCAGGTTCCCCTCCGGGGACCTGCGCCGGACTCTGTTTCTCATTTGCCACTGTTTATGTATTTTCAGTTCCCTGTTATTTCAGCATCCGCTGATTTGCTACCAGTTCACACCAGAGACAGGTTTTGTATTTTCAGTTCACTATTATTTCAGTATCTGCTGATTTGCTACCAGTGCACACCAGAGTCTGATCTAGCGGCGGAGAGATCGTGTGGTCTCAGTATTTTTGCATATCAGACGGGTTGGAGTTTTTCTTAGAGTTTTTGCTGGATTGCAGACAGTATTCTTTCCTGTCCTGTTCTATCTAGACAGTTTGGGCCCCAGCATTTGCTTGCTCTATTTTCTGCCTGTGTTTGTATTTCATCTTGTCTTACCACCAATATATGTTTGGGCGCTACCTATTCCTTTGGGGGCTCTACTCCGGGGCAGTTATCTTCCCTTTCTCTCTTTAGTTATCTCTCCGGCTGTGTCGAGGCGTCTAGGGCACCGTAGGCACGTCCCACGGCTGCTTCTAGTGGTGCTGTCAGATTAGGGGTCTGCAATCCGCTAGTTACCAACCTCTCTGGGTGTCTGGTTGCCTAGGCTATTTTAGCTACTGTCCTCCTCGGCTACCAAATCATAACAACAGTGCATGTCAGACCAAATGAGAATCATGAGGTTAAAGGAACTGGCCAAGGAGCTCAGAGACAGAATTATGGCAAGTGCACACATCTGGCCAAAGTTACAAGAGAATTTATGCAGTACTCAAGGTTCCTAAGAGCACTGTGGCCTCCATAATCCTTAAATGGAAGAAGTTTGGGACCATCAGAAGTCTTCCTAGACCTGGCCGTCCAGCCAAACAGCAATCGTGAGAGAAGAGCCTTGGTGAGAGAGGTAAAGAAGAACCCCCAAGATCACTGTGGCTGAGCTCCACAGATCAACTATCACTGCAGCCCTCGAGCAGTCGGGCCTTTATGGCAGAGTGGCCTGACGAAAGCCTCTCCTCAGTGCAAGACATATGAAAGCCCACATAGAGTTCGCTAAAAAACATGAAGGACTCCCAGACTATGAGAAATAAGATTCTCTGGTCTGATGAGACGAAGATAGAACTTTTTGATGATAATTCTAAGCGGTTTGTGTGGAGAAAAGCAGGCACTGCTCATCACCTGCCCAATCCAATCCCAAAACTGAAACATGGTGATGGCAGCATCATGCTATGGGGGTGTTTTTGAGCTGCAGGGACAGGACGACTGGTTGCCATTGAAGGAAACATGAATGCGGCCAAGTACAGAGATATCCTGGATGAAAACCTCTTTCAGAGTGCTCTGGACCTCAAACATGGCCGAAGTTTGACCTTCCAACAAAACAATGACCCTAAGCACACAGCTAAAATAACAAAGGAGTGGCTTCAGAACAACTCTGTGACCATTCTTGACTGGCCCAGACAGAGCCCTGACCTAAACCCAATTGAGCATCTCTGGAGAGACCTGAAAATGGCTGTTCACCATTCAACCTGACGGAACTGGAGAGGATCTGCCAGGAAGAATGGCAGAAGATCCCCAAATCCAGGTGAGAAAAACTTGCTGCATCATTCCCAAGAAGACTCATTGCTGTCCTAGCTCAAAAGGTGCTTCTACTCAATACTGATCAAAGGGTCTAAATGCTTATGACCATGTGATATTTCATTTTTTCTTTTTTAATACATTTGTAAAAATGTCTACATTTCTGTTTTTTTTTCAGGCAAGATGGGGTGCAGAATGTACATTAATGAGAAAAAAATGAACTTTTTTGAATTTACCAAATGTCTGCAATGAAACAAAGAGTGAAAAAAATTAAAGGGGTCTGAACACTTTCCGTACCCACTGTACAAACAAATTTATATTCTGTCACAAGTGAAACTGATACCAACAAGTAACCAGAAAATTCTTCTGCCAGTAAACAAATGAGTTCTAGAGGAAAGCAAGGGAAATCTGTGAAATGATAGTCATAGAATCCTAGAATGTTCAAGTTGGACGGGACTCCCAGGGTCATCGTGTCCAACCCCCTGATCAATGCAGGATTCACTAAATCATCTCAGACAGATGTCTGTCCAGCCTCTGTTTGAAGACTTCCATTGAAGGAGAACTCGCCACTTCTCATGGCAGCCTGTTCCACTCATTGATCACTGTCACTGTCAAAAAGTTTTTTCTAATATCTAATCTGTATCTTCTCCCTTTCAGTTTAATTCTATTGCGTCTTGTGTTTCCATGTGCAAATGAGAATAAGGATGATCCTTCTACACTGTGACATCACTTCAGATAGTTGTAGACAGCTATTAAGTCTCCTCTTAGCTTTCTTTTTTGCAAGCTCAAAATTCCCAGATCCTTTAATTGTTCCTCATAGGACATACTTTGCAGTCCACTCACCATCCTGGTAGCTCTTTGAACTTGCTCCAGTTTTTCAATGTCTTTGTTCAAATGTGGAACTCAGGACAGGACACAGTATTCCAGAAGAAGCCAGACTGTGGAGGAGTATAGGGGATAATTACTTTACGTGATCTAGACTCTATGCTTCTGTTAATACATCCTAGAACTGTTTGCCTTTTTTGCTGCTCCTTCACACTGTTGACTCATGTGCAGTCAGGGATCTATTAGTACATCCAAGTATTTTCACACATGCTGTTGCTTAGTTCTATTCCTCCCATTCTGTAGGTGTCATTTTAGTTTTTCTTGCCCAGATGTAGAATATTGCATTTCTCTCTGTTAAATACTATTTTATTAGTCACTGTCCATTGTTCAAGCTTATCTAGATCCTTCTGAATCCTTTTTCTGTTTTCTTTAGTGTTAGTTGTCCCTCCTAGGGTTGCATCATCTGCAAATTTAATCAGTTTACCTTCAGTTCCCTGAAGGTCACTAGATCATTTATAAAATTGTTGAACTACACCTTGGCCAGGACAGAGCCTTGTGGTATCCCACTTGAAACACTCTACAAATTGGATGTGCAGCCATTTATGACCACTCTTTGAGTACAATCACTGAGCCAGTTATGAATCCACCTAACCGTAGCCTTTTCAATCCCATACTTGGTAATTTTTTCACTAAGGATAACATGCTGGCTTTAGTTAATTACTGTACTCTTATCCACGTACTTACATACATGCTGTTTAATAATTTGTTTAAATATCTTTCCTGGTATAGAAGTAAAGTTCACTAGTATGTCATTTCATGGCTCCATCTTCTTTCCTTTTTGAAGGCAGGCACAGTATTTGCTCTTCTCCAATCTTCTGGGACTTCTCCTGTTCTCCAGGAATTTTTCAAAGATTCTGGCTAGTGGTTCTGCAATTTCCTCTCCTAACTCTTTCAGTACCTAGGATGTAATGAATCTGGACCTGTAGATTTAAATTCATGTAAATTAGCTAAGTGTTCCCGCGCCATCTCTCTGTTTATGGATAGTGTGGATTCTTTTATTCCTTCGATGGCACCGTGAAGATCAATTGATGTTACAATTGCTTTCTTAGAGAACACAGATGCAAAATAGAAATTTTAAAGTTTGGTCTTCTGATCATCATTTTGGACCACCCTTTTCAGCCCTTAAAAATCCTATAGCATCTTTGATTTTTCTTTTGCTTTTGACATGCCCCTCAAATCATTTTTTACTGCTTTTGGTCTTCCTTGCATGCCTCACTTCATTACTGGCTTTAGCTTTTCTAACTCTTACCCTGCATTCCCTGCAGACCGCATTATATTCTTCTTTAGATATGCTACCCTCTTTCCATTTGATATACATTTATTTTCTCCTTTTTAACAAGTGATTAAGTTCTGTGTTCATCCACCCTGGTCTGTTTAAATGCTTCCAATTCTTCTTTCTTTTGGGGATTGTTACTGATTGTGCAGTGAGAATTTCATTTAGCAAAATCTCCCATCCTTGGACATTTCTGTCCTTTAGAACATTCAGCCATTGGACATTTTCTACCTTCTTTCTGAGTCTACTAAAATCTGCCTTTCTGACGTCCAACCTTAAAGTCTGAGTAATCGCTGGTCTTCCTCCTCTTGTAATCCAAAATTCGAGGATAGCATGATCGCTGCCTCCTAAATTCCCAGCCACCTTTACTTCAACCATTTTCTCCCTGTTGGTAAGAATTAGGTCCAAGATAGCAGATCCTCTTGTTTTCTCTTCTACCTTTTGAAAGATAAAATTGTCAGCAAGAGAAGATAGGCAAAAGTACTGGGTCCAGAAAATTCTTGAGAGAGATTTCCAACAAATATCTAGATAGGTAAAATCTCCTATGATCACTGTCGTACTTTTTTGAGAGCAGAGACATCTGATGTAAAGATTTCATCCATATCTTTAGTCTGTCCTTGTGGCCTATAATAAACACCTACAATAGTGTCCTTTCTGTTCTTCTCTCCTTGAATTCTTAATCAAACAGTTTCTACATAGCTACCAGTCTCTGAAACTTGGATCTCTGTGGAGATATACGTTTTTCTAACATACAATGCAACCCGGAGGAAACCCACGCAAACACGGGGAGAACAAACAAACTCCTTGCAGATGTTGTCCTTTGTGGGATTCGAACCCAGGACTCCAAGCGCTGCAAGTCTGCACTGCTATCCACTGAGCCACCATGATCTGATAGAGTGCTGGGCAAACTGTCAGATCATCGATCTGACACTATACAGTGATGTCCCACCCTGGGACAATGTAAAAATGTAAAAAAAAAATAAACATGTCTAAAAATAGTTTAAAAAAATCCCTAAATAAATAAAAAAATATATAATTATATTTCCCCAATAAACACATTATTATGTAAATAAAAACAAAAAAGTACACATATTTAGTATCGCCGCGTCCGTAACGACCCGCCCTATGAAACTGTCCCACTAGTTAACCCCTTTAGTGAACCCCTTAAAAAAAACGAGGCAAAAAATGCTTTATCATCAGACCGCCAAACAAAAAGTGGAATAAAATGGGATCAAAAAGACGGATATAAATAAACATGGTACCGCTGAAAACGTCATCTTGTCCTGCAAAAAACGAGCTGCCATACAGCATCATCAGCGAAAAAATAAAGTTATAACTCGCCGAATAAAGCGATGCAAAAATAATTATTTTTTATATAAAATTGTTTTTATTGTGTACAGTAAAAGTGCTAAAACATAAAAAAATGATATAAATGAGGTATCGCTGTAATCATACTAACCCTCAGAATAAAACTTCTTTATCAAGTTTACCACACGTGGACTGGTATAAACGCTCCCCCCAAAAGAAATTCATGAATTGCTGTTTTTTGTTCATTCTGCTTCCCAAAAATCGGACTAAAAAGCGATCAAAAAATGTCATGTGCCCAAAAATGGTACCAATAAAAACATCAACTTGGCCCGCAAAAAATAAGACCTCACATTACTCTATGGGCCAAAATAAGAAAAAATTATAGCTCTCAAAATGTGGTGAATGGTGATGCAAAAACTATTTTTTGCAATAAAAAGCATCTTTTAGCATGTGACAGCTGCCAAACATAAAAACCCGCTATAAATAATAAATCATACCCCTCTTTATCACCCCCTTAGTTAGGGAAAACTAATAAATTAAAAAAATGTATTTATTTCCATTTTCCCGTTGGGGTTAGTGTTACGGTTGGAACTAAAATTAGGGTTAGGGTTGGGGCTAAAGTTAGGATTAGGATTAGGGCTGGGATTAGGGTTAGGCGTGGGTTAGGTTTGTGGTTAGGGTTATGGTTAGGAATGGGATTAGGGTTGGGGTTAGGGTTGGAGTTAGAATTTGGGGGTCTCCACTGTTTAGGCACATCAGGGGCTCTCCAAACGTGACATGGCGTCCAGCCAATTCTGCGTTGAAGAAGTCAAACTGCGCTTCTTCCCTTCCAAGCTCTGCCATGCACCCAAACAATAGTTTACCCCCACATATGGGGTATCAGCATACTCAGGACAAATTGCACAATAACTCTTGGGTTCCAATTTCTTCTGTTACCCTTGGGAAAATAAAAAATTGGGGCGAAAATATAATTTCAGCTGCAGATGAAGGAAGGGAGACACAGTCATTACTAGTGGGTAGGCGGAGCCCAGATGAGATAGACACCTCAGATTAAAAAGAGTGTTGACCGGCCCCTCCAGCTCGGGCTCCTCCTACTCAGCTCTCCAGTTTTCAATTTGAGGTCAGAGAAGATAGTCGCTGCTGGAAGCAGCTCCTCAGAAGATTTTATTATTTTTTATCGGACAAGAGACTTGGATCACCAAATGTGGTCTAGAGGTCTCAGGGGTCTCAGCGCTGCTGGACCCCAACCTCTCCCTTGGCGGATCTGTATTACCCTATATGGTGGTCCCTGCAGAACCCTGCCGGCCCGGGGGGATGAGGATGGCTTCCCTGGCGGGGACGCAAACCGCGCTGCAGGGGTCACTGCGATCCCCGCCCTGGGGGGGAGCATGGGCACGCCCCAGAAACCCCTGGGGGTCCCTGTGGCGCTTTCGGCTGGTGAGTACTCCGCATTTAATATGCGTTTGAGTGTTTTCAGCGACTGCTGCGGCAGTCGCTGTTACAATATACATGCGGTGACTGTGTGTTTTTTGTCCGCAGGTGTATGCCTGCAGGACATAGGAACGGGGGAGAGAGGAGCTGCTTGCCTTTTTTATTTGAATTTCGCGCCGCTCTGAGCGCGCGCTTTACGGCAGTCTCCTTTTCCGGCTTCCCTCATGAAGCACACGGAGGCACAGTGCGGCGGCCATTAGCCGAGTAATGCTGACAGGCTGAAAGCTCCCTCGGACATCGCTCTCCTCCCTCTCGGAGCACTGCACCGCGACCAGCTGGGTGAGTCGCTTCTACCCGTCTAGGGCAGAAGCTTAACCCCTTCACCCCCACAGCGCAGGCGCCTTCCTGAGGCACAAATGGGTGGCAGACTGCGCTGCCTGCAGCTGTTATCTCAAAGCTCGCACACCTTTTCAATATAAGAGGTTGTGGGGAGTCTGCGACAGTAATACTGCCACTATACGTTCCTGCTAACGACGACACATACTATGCGATCGTTTGTGTGATAATTTTTAATGTCACTAGTAGCTGCCAATCTGGGCGATCTCATTAACAACGCATAGGCGGTTAGCGATCCCCTTAATGACTTTGGCGGTCATTGCGATATACAAAACAACGCAATTTTTTAGCGATATTGTGAACGTTTCGTCTTGTTAAGTGTGGCATAGCTGTCCTATAGCTGCTGCCTTATAAGAGGCACTTGGGGCTCGCACACCCTTTTCATTATTAACCCTTCACCCCCAAGGGTGGTTTGCACGTTAATGACCGGGCCAATTTTTACAATTCTGACCACTGTCTCTTTATGAGGTTATAACTCTGGAACGCTTCAACGGATCTTCGCGATTCTGAGATTGTTTTCTCGTGACATATTGTACTTCACGTTAGAAGTAAAATTTCTTCGATATAACTTGCGTTTATTTTTGAAAAAAAACGCAAATATGGCGAAAATTTTTAAAATTTTGCACTTTTCAAACTTTGAATTTTTATTCCCTTAAAACAGAGAAATATATCACACAAAATAGTTAAGAAATAACATTTCCCACATGTCTACTTTACATCAGCACAATTTTGGAACCAAAATTTTTTTTTGTTAGGAAGTTATAAGGGTTAAAAGTT
The DNA here is from genome assembly GCA_033576555.1 of Oophaga sylvatica. Taxonomy (NCBI): domain Eukaryota; kingdom Metazoa; phylum Chordata; class Amphibia; order Anura; family Dendrobatidae; genus Oophaga; species Oophaga sylvatica. The sequence goes on from JARQOD010000001.1 coordinate 396,551,989, forward strand.
GACCAGCGATTTCTCATTTTTACAACAAAATTTACAAAGTCATTTTTTTTAGGGACCACCTCTCATTTGAAGTCACTTTGAGGGGTCTATATGGCAGAAAATACCCAAAAGTGACACCATTCTAAAAACTGCACCCCTCAAGGTACTCAAAACCACATTCAAGAAGATTATTAACCCTTCAGGTGCTTCACAGGAACTAAAGCAACGTGGAAGGAAAAAATGAATATTTAACTTTTTAGCCACAAAAATGATCTTTTACAAACTTTTTTTTTATTTTCACAAGGGTAAAAGGAGAAAATGGACAGATAAGGTTGTTATGCAATTTCTCCTGAGTACGCCAATACCCAATATGTGGGGGAAAACCACTGTTTGGGCACACGGCAGAGCTCGTAAGGGAAGGAGCGCCGTTTGACTTTTTCAAACTAAAATTGGCTGGAATTGAGATTGGACGCCATGTCGTGTTTGGAGAGCCCCTGATGCGCCTAAACAGTGGAAACCCCCACAAGTGACACCATTTTGGAAACTAGACCCCCTAAGGTACTTATCTAGATCTGTTGTGAGCACTTTGAACCCCCAAGTGTTTCACAAAAGCTTATAATGCCTGGGTGTGAAAAAAAAAAAAACAATTTTCCACAAAAATGATTTTTTAGTCCCAAATTTTTGAATTTTCCCAAGGAAATTGGACCCCAAAAGTTGTTGTCCAATTTGTCCTGAGTACGCTGATACCCCATATGTGGGGGGGGGAACTGTTTGGGTGCACGGCAGGGCTTGGAAAGGAAGTAGTAACGTTTTGGAATGCAGACGTTGATGGGGGTCATGTTCCGTTTGCAGTGCCCCAGATGAGCCTAAACAGTGGAAACCCCCCACAAGTGACCCCATTTTGGAAACTATACCCCCTAAGGAACTTATCTAGATCTTTGGTGAGCACTTTGATCCCCAAGTGCTTCACACAAGTTTATAATGCCCGGGCATGAAAATAAAAAATCCTATTTTTTTCCCACAAAAATTATCTTTTAGTCACTAATTTTTTATTTTCTCAAGGGTAACAGGAGAAATTGGACCACATAAGTTGTTGTCCAATTTGTCCTGAGTACGCTGATACCCCTTATGTGGGTGGGAACCACTGTTTGGGCGCACGGCAGAGCTCGGAATGGAAGGAGCACCATTTGACTTTTTCCAACCAAAATTGGCTGGAATTGAGATTGGATGCCATGTTGCATTTGGAGAGCCCCTGATGTGCCTAAACAGTGGAAACCCCCACAAATGACCCCATTTTGGAAACTAGACCCCCTAAGGAACTTTTCTAGATCTTTGGTGAGCAATTTGAACCCCCAAGTGCTTCACACAAGTTTATAACGTAGAGCCGTAAAATTTAAAAATCATATTTTTTTCCACAAAAATGATCTTTTCACCCCAATTTTTATTTTTCCAAGGGTAACAAGACTCCAAAAGTTATTGTGCAATTTGTCCTGAGTGCGCTGATACCCCATATGTGGGGGTAAACCACTGTTTGGGTGCATGGCAGAGTTTGGAAGGGAAGGAGCGCCGTCTGACTTTTTCAACGCAGAATTGGCTGGACGCCATGTCGTGTTTGGAGAGCTCCTGATCTGCCTAAACAGTGGAAACCCCCATAAATGACGCCATTTTGGAAACTAGACCCCTCAAGGAACTTATCTAGATGTGTGGTGAGAACTTTTAACCCCCAGGTGTTTCACTAAAGTTTATAACGTACAGCCGTAAAATAAAAAATCTTTTTTTTTTTTTACAAAAATGATTTTTTCGTCCCCAATATTTTATTTTCACAAGGGTAACAGAAGAAATTGGAACCCAAAAGTTGTTGTCCAATTTGTCCTGAGTACGCTGATACCCAATATGTGGGAGAAAACTACTGTATGGGCGCACGTCAGGGCTCGGAAGGGAAGTAGTGACGTTTTGGATTGCAGACTTTGATGGAATGGTCTGGGGGCGTCATGTCACATTTGGAGAGCCCCTGATGCACCTATACAGTGGAAACCCCCCACAAGTGACCCCATTTTGGCAAATAGACCCCACAAGGAACTTATCTAGATGTGTGGTGAGCACTTTGAACCCCGAAGTGCTTCACAGAAGTTTATAACGTACAGCCGTAAAAATAAAAAATCTTTTTTCTTTTTACAAAAATGATTTTTTCGCCCCCAATATTTTATTTTCACAAGGGTAACAGAAGAAATTGGAACCCAAAAGTTGTTGTCCAATTTGTCCTGAGTACGCTGATACCCAATATGTGGGAGAAAACTACTGTATGGGCGCCCGTCAGGGCTCGGAAGGGAAGTAGTGACGTTTTGGATTGCAGACTTTGATGGAATGGTCTGGGGGCGTCATGTCACATTTGGAGAGCCCCTGATGCACCTATACAGTGGAAATCCCCCACAAGTGACCCCATTTTGGCAAATAGACCCCACAAGGAACTTATCTAGATGTGTGGTGAGCACTTTGAACCCGAAGTGCTTCACAGAAGTTTATAACGCACAGCCGTAAAAATAAAAAATCCTTTTTTTTTTTGCAAAAATGATTTTTTTTGCCCCAATATTTTATTTTTACAAGGGTAACAGGAGAAATTGGACCCCAAAAGTTGTTGTCCAATTTGTCCTGAGTACGCTGATATCCAATATGTGGGAGAAAACTACTGTATGGGTACACGTTGGGGCTCGGAAGGGAAGTAGTGACGTTTTGGATTGCAGACTTTGATGGAATGGTCTGGGGGCGTCATGTCGCATTTGGAGAGCCCCTGATGCGCCTAAACAGTGGAAATCCCCAACAAGTGACCCCATTTTGGAAAATAGACCCCACAAGGAACTTATCTAGATGTGTGGTGAGCGCTATGAAGCCCCAAGTGCTTCACAGAAGTTTATAATGTACAGCCGTAAAAACAAAAAAATATTTTTTTTTTTTACAAAAATGATATTTTCGCCCCCAGTTTTTTATTTTCCCAAGGGTAGCAGAAGAAATAGGACAAAATGCACAATAACTCTTGGGGTCCAGAGTACGCTGATACCCCATATGTGGGGATACACTACTGTTTGGACGCATGGCAGAGCTGAAAAGTGAAGGAGCACCGTTTGACTTTTTCAACGCAGAATTGGCTGGAATTGAGATCAGACGCCATGTCACATTTGGAGAGCCCCTGATGTGCCTAAACAGCGGAAACCCCCCAATTCTAACTCCAACCCTAACCCCAACACACCCCCAACCCTAACCACAAACCTAACCCTAACACACCCCTAATCCCAACCCTAACCCTAATCCTAACTTTAGCGCCAACCCTAACCCTAACTTTAGCCGCAACCCTAACCCTAATGGGAAAATGGAAATAAATACTTTTTTTTAATTTTATTATTTTTCCCTTACTAAGGGGGTGATAAAGGGGGGTTTGATTTACTATTTATAGCGGGTTTTTATGATTGGCAGCTGTCACGCTAAAAGACGCTTTTTATTGCAAAAATAGTTTTTGCATCATCACATTTTGAGAGCTATAATTTTTGCATATTTTGGCCCACAGAGTCATGTGAGGTCTTATTTTTTGCGGGACGAGTTGACGTTTTTATTGGTACCATTTTTGAGCACGTGACGTTTTTTGATCGCTTTTTATTTCGATTTTTGGGAGGTTAGAATGAACAAAAATCAGCAATTCATGAATTTCTTTTGGGGGAGGCGTTTATACCGTTCCGCGTGTGGTAAAATTGATAAAGCAGTTTTATTCTTCGGGTCAGTACGATTATGGCGATACCTCATTTATATCATTTTTTCATGTTTTGGCGCTTTTATAGAATAAAAACAATTTTATATAAAAAATAATTATTTTTGCATCGCTTTATTCTGCGAGCTATAACTTTTTTATTTTTTCGCTGATGATGCTTTATGACGGCTCGTTTTTTGCGGGACAAGATGACGTTTTCAGCGGTACCATGTTTTTTTATATCGGTCTTTTTGATCGCGTGTTATTCCACTTTTTGTTCGGCGGTATGATAAAGCATTGATTTTTTGCTTCGTTTTTTTTTTTTTTTTTTTAAGGGGTTCACTAAAGGGGTTAACTAGTGGGACAATTTTATAGGGGGGGTCGTTACGGACGCGGCGATACCAAATATGTGTACTTTTATTGCTTTGTTTTTTTTATTTACAGGAAGAAGTGAATTTATTGGGGAATATATATATTTTTTTTTATTTATTTTGGATTTTTTTTTATAACACGTTTATTTTTATTTTTTTAACTTTTTTACTTTGTCCCAGGGTGGGACATCACAGTATTTTATCAGATCGCTGGTGTGACAGTGTGCACAGCACTCTGTCACACCAGCGATCGCACAGGCATAGATGCAGGCTTCTCAGTGCCTGCTCTCGGCCCAGGACCCCGGCGCCATCTTGGATCCGGGTCCTGGGAGGGAGGAAGCCCTCAGAACAGCGCGATCACATCGCGCTGCTCTGAGGGTCTCAGGGGGGCGCGCAGGGAGCCCCCACCCTGCGCGATCCTCCCCTGTGCCCCCAGTACACCCGATCATGTTTGATGCGGGTGTGCAAGGGGTTAATGTGCCGGGAGCGGTCCGTGACCGCTCCTGACACACAGTCATGGGTGTCAGCTGTGATAATCAGCTGACACCCGGCGGCGATTAGCTGCGCTCCCCTCAGGAGCGCAGCTGATCGCCTATGACGTACTATCCCGTCCCCGGTCATACGGGCCCAGGTACCATGGACGGGATAGTACGTCCGATGGCAGTAAGGGGTTAAGGTTGTGGGGAGTCTGCGACTTTAACCCCTTCTTAGGCAGTTAACTCTTAATGGGGGACAGCTGGGGTAGCTCTCTCCTTAAGAGCTTTAACCCTTCAGCGTTTCGTTTTTTCTTTAAGAAACCACACTTTCTAATTACTGACAGGTTTAACCTGCCATATTCTGTGCAACCGTCTCCCAGATCCGCTACAGGATCAGTCTCGCGTATCTGACGGGCAGACCTCGACGGCGTCAAGCGCAGCGGTCGGAGGTTCCAGTGGTGTCAGCCCTCGCTAGTTTCTATTGATGGCCTGTCTGATTTTCTATTATTGAGTGTCAGCTAGATCCTCTCATGTCAGGAAGCGACACAAGCCGGTGCCTTCCTTCCCGCGTAACGAAAATGTCGATTCGGACAAGGAGGATCGGCAGGGACACTCTGCCTCTCTCTTGGGCCGTAAAGAGGTTTTTATTGGAGGCGTTACAGTTACCGGAGGAGGTATCTGGACGTCCTGGTAAGTCGGCCCGGATGTTTTCAATCACGATCAAGCTTTACCATCACTGGATGAGCTTAATGGGGCAGTGGAGAAGGAGCGCCTGTGTCCAAAAAATTGAGACACCGTATCCGTGTTCTACGGAGTTGATGATAATTGGATCCTTCTCCTGAAGTGGATGTTCCTTTATCCCAGCTTAACAAAATCCTCCTGTTAAGGGGAAGGCGAGTCTGCAGGACCCGCTGGACAAAAAACGTAGATGGCAGAAAAATCCATCTGCGAGGCCGCGGATCATGGATTCAGTATTAAGGATCCATGTGTGCTTGTAAAGTTTCCCTGAGCCGGTTGGACCGTCTACGGACGGCGTGGCAAGGTGGATCTCCTCTATCTAGGTAGATGGGTTTTTCCAGTTGTTGGAGGATACTGCGTCACTGCTATCCAGGGCGCAATCCTCGGCAGTCACAGTCAGAAGAGCACTGTGGCTTAGACAGTGGACCGGGGACGCGGTTTCCAAGCAGGGTTTGCTATCTTTAGCTTGCAAGGTGGTCAGCTATTTGGACCTGACCTCACGGAGCTGATTGCCAAGGTAAAGGCAAAAGAAACAGCTTTACCGCAGCACAGAGCTGTGACTTCTGCGTCTGGCAGGACTAGTGCCGGTAGTTGTCGGCGGTCCTTTCGGTCCAGGGGATGATTCAGTCAGCCCTCTGGGGTTCGGGTCGTCCCTCTCTTTTTAAAAAAAAAAAGGGGAATTCTCAGAAATTCCGCATACCCTGGAAACAGAACTTCCGTTAAGACAAGCGGGAAGCTGGTAGAAAGCCCGCTAAGGCGGACTGACGCCTGGGTCTCACTCGAGCGCTCTCGAGTGGGGGGTCGTTTACTCCAATTCAAACTGACTGGGGCTTCCCGCATGTCGGACGCCTGGGTGACACGGGTTGTGTTGGCAGGCTACTTCATAGAGTCTCTTTCTCGACCCCCAGACAGTTTTTTTGTCAACCTCGCGTTCCGTCAGAGCCCGAGCTTTTTGCCGCTCTGCTGCGGGAGGTAGATTCCCTTCTGCAGAAAGGTGTGGTGGTGCCGGTTCCGCCGGAGGGCCGGGGAAAGAGGTTTTATTCTAACCTCTTTGTGGTCCCCAAAAAAGAGGACAAATTTCGGCCCTTTCTGGATCTCAAAAGATTGAATCGGCATGTCCACGCCAGGAAATTCCGCATTGAGTCGCTTCGCTCCGTTTTGGCGGCCCTGTCGCAGAACGCTTTTTTGGTGTCAATCGACATTCGCGACGCTTATTTGCACTTCCCAATCGGAAGGGCCCACCAACGCTTCCTTCGTTTTGCCATAGGTCAGGACCATTACCAGTTTGTGGCTCTGCCATTCGGGTTGGCCTCAGCGCCCAGAGTTTTTACAAAAATTTCTGGCGCCTCTCATGGCATTTCTTCGAAGACAGGGGGTTTTGATTCTTCCCTACCTGGACGACCTTTTGATTGTGGCCCTCAAAGGAGGAGGCAGTGACTGCTTGCAATCTATCCCTTCAGCTCCTGGAGGACTTTGGGTGGCTGGTCAGTTGGGAGAAGTCGTCTCTGGAATCGTCGCAGTAAATCCTGTTTTTTTGGGGATGCATTTCGACACAGTACGAGCAGTGGTGTCTCTGCCTCCAGACAAGCAAGCATGTCTCCTTCGACATGTACAGGTTATGAAGTCTTCGACAGCGATGTCTCTTCGAGGGTGTATGCGCCTTCTGGGTTTGATGGTGGTCCATGGAGCCACTTCCATTTGCGCAGTTTCATTCCAGGGCCCTCCAAAGGCTCATTCTGAGCCGTTGGGATCGATCGCAGACTTCGCTGGATTGCAGTCTCATCATCTCCCACAGGGTGCGAGAGTCTCTAGGATGGTGGTTACGTCCGGAAGCGTTATCCCTGGGGACGTCTTTCCTCCCTCCGAGGTGGTCGGTCATAACCACCGATGCCAGCCTGACGGGCTGGGGAGGTGTCTGGACGATCTCTGGATTCAGGGAGTATTGTCGTCGGAGGAGTCTCCTGCCGATCAACATCCTGGAATTGAGGGCAATTTTCCTTTGCCTCCAACACTGGACGGTCCCTTTAAGCGGTCTGCCAGTCCGAGTGCAGACAGACAATGCGACGGCGGTCGTGTACATCGACCATCTAGGCGGGACAAGGAGTTCCAGGCTCATGGTGGAGGTTTCTCGGATCCTGGTATGGGCCGAGACCAGAGTGCCAGCCTTCTCTGCGATCCACATTTCAGGAGTTCAGAATCACGGCAGACTTTCTCAGTCGCGAGAAGATGGATCCCGGAGAATGGAGTCTTCACCCGGAGATTTTTGCACTGCTGTGCTCCCGTTGGGGAACTCCCCAAGTGGATTTGATGGCATTCAGGTTCAATGCCAAGTTACCGACTTTCATGTCCAGGTACAAGGACCCGAAGGCTGTGACGGTGGATGCTCTGGTGGCTCCGTTGGACCAATTCGAGCTAATCTATGTGTTCCTGCCGATACCCTTATTTCCTCTGGGGTTGTGTCGGATCAGGCTGGAGAGAATCCCGGCTATGTTGATAGCCCCAGATTGGCCAAGGAGGATGTGGTTCTCGACACTGGTGTCGCTTCTAACAGCACCTCCTTTTCCACTTCCTCTTCGCCCGGACCTGTTAACCCAAGGGCCCGTTCGTCATCCGGACCTGAGGTCTCTGCATTTGACGGGGTGGCTCTTGAGACCGAAATATGGATCGTCAAGGTTTTTCAGCCAAAATCATTGCCACTTTGCGGGCTGCCAGAGGTCCGGCTACTACTAGGATTTATCACAAAGTCTTGGGAAGCCTTCTTTTTGTGGTGTTCGGGTTCTTCAAGGAACCCGAGGATTCTTTCCATTCCCAATTTGTTGGCCTTTTGCAGTACGGGCTGGACAAGGGTTTGGCAGTTAGCACTCTGAAGGGTCAGGTTCTGCCCTGCTTTTGCTTTTCGGAAGGCTATCGCCTCGCGTAGGGACGTACGTTCCTTTTTTCGCGGAGTAACCCGTCAGTTTTCGCCGCGGAGGCAACTGTGTCGCCTTGGCGGCTCAATCTTGTATTGGAAGCTCTTCAACATGGGCCTTTTGAGTCTATGGACTCTGCTAGCTTTTCTTTGCTATCTTGGAAGGTTGCCTTTCTAGTGGCGGTTACCTTTTTGAGAAAGGTTTTTCTGAGTTGGCGGCTCTTTCTTGCTTGCCTCCTTTCCTGGAGTTTCACCCGGATCGCGTAGTACTTTGCACACGGGGCAACTTCCTACCTAAGGTGCCCTCGCTCTGTCCGGAGCCGAGGAATGCGAAGGAACGGGCCTTGCACAAATTGGATTTGGTGCGGGCTTTGAAGTTCTATTTGTTTATTACTCAAAATTTTCGGAAGTCGGAACTCTCTGAGATTCCAGCAGGTCGTCAGCGTGGTCAACGAGCTTCCAAGGACTCTATAGCTCGTTGGATTCGGTCGGCCTTTTTTTAGAGGCTTACCAACTTAAAAGCAAACCTTGCCCGATTAAGATTCGAGCTCACTCCACGAGGGCTGTGGCTTCCTCGTGGGCCTTTCATCAAGGGGCCTCGGCAGCTCAGCTCTGCCGAGCGGCGACCTGGCGTTCCGTCCACACGTTTATAAAGTTTTATAAGGTGGACGTCAGTGCTTCCGCTGCTGCGGCCTTAGGGTCCTGCAGGCGGCCGTAGCTTAAAGTTCTAGTTAACTTATATTTGGCGCCTATTGCGCATTTTATCTAGGTTGTTGGGATTCTGCCTTTTCTGTTTTTTTTCCCACCCTTAATTTTTGGACTGCTTTGGGACGTTCCACTAGTAATGACTGTGTCTCCCTTCATCTGCAGCTGAAAGACGGATTTTGGTAAGAACTTACCTGTAAAATCCTTTTCAGCGAAGAAGGAAGGGAGACACAGATCCCTCCCATGGCAGAAGTGTGTTGTTGTTTTCAGATGCGGCGTGACCCTTCTCTGATAGCGATTATCTGGGCTGAGGTCGACGCGCTAAGGCTCTGTTCCAGCATCGCCAGCTCATCGCAGTGATCAGGTCCAGTGAGTAGTTCCTTAAGCTTGTGTACAACTGGAGAGCTGAGTAGGAGGAGCCCGAGCTGGAGGGGCCGGTCAACACTCTTTTTAATCTGAGGTGTCTATCTCATCTGGGCTCCGCCTACCCACTAGTAATGACTGTGTCTCCCTTCCTTCTTCGCTGAAAAGGATTTTACAGGTAAGTTCTTACCAAAATCCGTCTTTTTGTGGAAAAATAGATTTTTTATTTTTATGGCTCTACGTTATAAACTTCTGTGGAGCACTTGGGGGTTCAAAGTTCTCCCCACACATCTAGATAAGTTCCTTGGGCGGTCTAGTTTACAAAATGGGGTCACTTGTGGGGGTTTCCACTGTTTAGGCACATCTGGGGCTCTCCAAACTCGACATGGCATCCAATCTCAATTCCAGACAATTTTGGTTTGAAAAAGTCAAACGGCGCTCCTCCCCTTCCGAGCTCTGCCGTGCGCCCAGACAGTGGTTTTCCCCCACATATGGGGTATTGGCGTACTCAGGAGAAATTGCACAACAACTATATCTGTCCATTTTTTCCTTTTACCCTTGTGAAAATAAAAAAGTTGTTTGTAAAAGATCATTTTTGTGACTAAAAAGTTAAATGTTCATTTTTTCCTTCCAAGTTGCTTCAGCTCCTGTGAAGCACCTGAAGGGTTAATAAACTTCTTAAATGTGGTTTTGAGTACCTTGAGGGGTGCAGTTTTTAGAATGGTGTCACTTTTGGGTATTTTCTGCCATATAAACAAAGTGACATCAAATGTGAGGTGGCCCCTAAAACAAATGGTTTTGTACATTTTTTTGTAAAAATGAGAAATCGCTGGTCAAATTTTAATCCTTATAACAAAAAATTTTGGTTCCAAAATTGTGCTAATGTAAAGTAGACATGTTGGAAATGTTATTTATTAACTATTTTGTGTGACATATTTCTCTGTTTTAAGGGAATAAAAATTAAAAGTCTGAAAATTTCAAAATTTTCGCCATATTTCCGTTTTTTTTTATAAATAAACGCAAGTTATATCGAAGAAATTTTACCACTATCATGAAGTACAATTTGTCACGAGAAAACATTCTCAGAATCGCGAAGATCCGTTGAAGCGTTCCAGAGTTATAACCTCATAAAGAGACAGTGGTCAGAATTGTAATAATTGGCCCAGTCATTAACTTGAAAACCACCCTTGGGGGTTAAGGGGCTAGCAAGGAGTCCATCCTACAGGCCTAAAGTTAAAGATGACACATTTACATTTTTACATTTTTTTAGGCAAAAAATATATATTTTCATTTTTTACTTTTAAAAGATTACAAAAAGTTAAATGGGTAGGTTCAAAAGTTTGGGCGGCCTGCATAGTTAGTACCTAATAGCACCCCCTTTTGTGTATTTTGACATGTGTTTAGGATCATTATCCATTTGTAGAAGCCATCCTCTTTTCACCTTCAGCTTTTTTACAGATGGTGTTATGTTTGCATCAAGAATTTGTTGAAATTTCATTGAATCCTTTTTTCCCATTCATCCGTGAAATGTTCCCCGTACCATTGGCTGCAACACGACTTCAAAGCATGATTGATCCACCTCCATGCTTAATGGTTGGTGAATTGTTCTTTTTCCTGAAATTCTGAGCCCTTTTTTTTCCACACATACCTTTGATCATTGCGGCCAAAAAGTTCTATTTTAAAGGGAACCTGTCAGCAGATTTGGCCGTATTAAGATACGGCCACTGCCTTTCTGGTCTTGTCTACAGCATTCTATAATGTTGTAGATAAGCCCCTGATCCTACCTGAAAGATAAGAAAAATAAGTTTTATTATACTCACCCAGGGAGCGGTCCGGTCCAACGAGTGTCGCGGGTCCGGGTCCGACACCTCCCATCTTCTTATGATGCCACTCTCCTGCTTGCTTCTTGGCTCCCCAACATCGCGCTCCTGCGCAGTCGTACTTCTCTGCCCTGTTGAGGAAAGAGCAAAGTACTGCAGTGCGCAGGCGCCAGGAAAGGTCAGAGAGACCCAGCGCCTGCACACTGCTGAAATTTTCTCTTCCCTCAACAGGGCATATAAGTATGCCTGCGCAGCAACGCGATGCTGGTGAGCCTGTAAAGCAAGCAGGGGGCCGGCATCGCATGAAGATGTGAGGCAGCGGACCCGGACCTGTGACACCTATCAGACCGGACCGAGCCGCCATCCCCGGGTGAGTATAATAAAACTTATTTTCTTATCTTTCAGTTCTGATCTGGGGCTTATGTACAGCATTATAGAATGCTGTATATAAGCCCTGAAAGGCAGTGGCCGCAACCTAATACGGCCAAAACTGCTGACAGGTTCCCTTTAATCTCATCAATCCACAGGACTTTCCAGAATGCATCAGGTTTGTTTAGATGTTCTTTTGCATACTTCTGATTCTGAATTTTATGGTGAGGAGGCAGGAGAGATTTTCTTCTGATGACTCTTCTATGAAGGCCATGCAGGTGCAGGTGTCTCTGAACAGTAGAACAATGCACCACAACTCCAGAATCTGCTAAATCTTTCTGAAGGTCTTTTACAGTCAAGTGGGGGTTCTGATTTGCCTAACAATCCTACGAGCAGCTCTCACTGAAATTTTGCTTTATCTTCCAGAACTTATTTTGACCTCCACTGCTCCTGTTAACTGCAATTTCTTAATTACATTTCGAACTGAGGCAACTTTTATATCTTCCCATTTTACTGTTTTTGTAATTTTTGAAATGTAAAAGATGACAATATATATACACTGCTCAAAAAAATAAAGGGAACATTCAAATAACACATCCTAGATCTAAATGAATGAAATATTCTCATTGAATACTTTGTTGTATACAAAGTTGAAAGTGCTGTCAACATAAACATACAAAAATCATCAATGGAAGTCAAAATTTTTGAACCAATGGAGGCCTGGATTTGGAGAGACCCCCCAAAATGAAAGTGGAAACAAGTGAAATTGAAAATCAAAACAAGACAAAATTAAAGTGGAAGCAAGTCAAAATGATGCTTAGTATTGTGTGTGGCCTCCACGTGCCTGTATGACCTCCCTACAACGCCTGGGCATGCTCCTGATGAGGTTGTGGATGTTCTCCTGAGGGATCTCCTCCCAGACCTGGACTAAAGCATCCGTCAACTCCTGGACAGTCTGTGGTGCAACGTGACACGTTGGTGGATGGAGCGAGACATGCTGTCCCAGATGTGCTCAATCGGATTCAGGTCTGGGGAACGGGCAGGCCAGTCCATAGCTTCAATGCCTTCATCTTGCAAGAACTGCTGACACACTCCAGCCACATGAGGTCTGGCATTGTACTGCATTAGGAGGAACCCAGGGCCAACCGCATCAGCATGTGGTCTCACAAGGGGTCTGAGGATCTCATCTTGGTACCCATGTGCTCGCCAGAGGTAGCCTGACTGGCATTTGGAGCATGCCCAGGCGTTGTAAGGACGTCATACAGGCATGTGGAGGCCACACACAATACTGAGCATCATTTTGACTTGTTTCCACTTTAATTTTGTCTTGTTTTGATTTTCATTTTCACTTGTTTCCACTTTCATTTTGGGGATCTCTCCAAATCCAGGCCTCCATTGGTTCAAAAATTTGATATCCATTGATGATTTTTGTGATTATGTTGACAGCACTTTCAACTTTGTACACAACAAAGTATTCAATGAGAATATTTCATTCATTTAGATCTAGGATGTGTTATTTGAGTGTTCCCTTTATTTTTTTGAGCAGTGTATATATATTCTTTGCCTAAAATACAAAGGAAATGTATCGTCTTTAACTTTAGGCCTTTTAGAATTATTCCATCTTCAACTTGCTTAACTGTTCACAGTAATTTTGACTAGGGCTGCCCAAAACTTTTACATGCCACTGTATATACACCACATCTGTTTCATCTGGAGTCCATGTGGCCGCAGGTATCTACGATGGTTGTAGCCAGTTCACTGGTCACAAGAGCATGGCTGCAGGAGGGCACTTTGATTTGTGTTATTTGATATTTATTGAGCAGAACTCTTCTGTAGACTCTACAGGATGGACGGACTGTCTATATTCCGTTGCTGTAGACTCTCCAGAGTGGACGGACTGTCTATATTCACTCGCTATAGACTCTGCAGGGTGGAAAAACTGTCTATATTCACTCGCTATAGACTCTGCAGGGTGGAAAAACTGTCTATATTCACTCGCTGTAGTCTCTGCGGGTGGACGGACTGTCTATATTCCCTCGCTGTAGACAATGCAGGGTGGACTGGCTGTCTGTATTCCTTCGCTGTAGACTCTACAGGATGGACGGACTGTTTATAGTCCCTCACTAGAATCCAACAACATGTAGGTTCCTAGAGAGGCAATTATATCCCCAAGGAGACCAAGAGAAGTGCAATAAAACTCCAGTATTAAAATCACTAGTATATTCAATAATTTAAAATCATGATTACATTCTGTGGAGGAAACCCCGGTTCCTCCCACGTCACCAATGTGACGTAACTACACAGGCACAGCTCTCCGGCGCCCCCTTTGTCTCTCAGGTCATAAGGGAACTGCACCTAGAGCAAATGGCCGCCGGGGAGGATGTCCTGTTACCCTCTCGGTATTCTAAGATTCGTGATCAGAGTAAAAGCATCAGCCCAAAATTAATTTTATGGTTTAATTGCCTTAAGGGCGCACTAGATAATTACAGAAATATACAGTAAGCTATACAACGGAATTACAGTGGATTTGCAGTCAGAGTAAAATACAACAATAATGGTACAAGGGTTAGAGGTAATTAGCTAGAGGTCAATGTTACCAGGCTGTAGGTTGCATGTGGACGCTGGGAGCGCTGCGATCCACAGGCACGAATCTTAGTTGCCGGACAGTCCCCAAAACGTGTGCCGCTGCTCCCTTGGCAGATCTGTCCCTGGTTCCTTCTTAGATCATCATCCTTGTTCTTCTGTGAGAATAGCCAGGGTCTGCCATCCGCTCACAGTTCTTATACCTGCTAGGTCCCTCCCCTCGGTGCCAGAGGGTGGGCTAATAATCTCCACCCTCAGCTCCCTGCAGAATTTATTCCCAATATCTAAGAAAAGGGGTTAACTTTCTCCAGGACGATCGGATCAGGACACGAGAGGTACCAGTAAATGCAGTTTGTCTTGCCTGTCGCATGGAAATCAAACATGACCCATTTGGCCTTCACGGTGACCCAATCTCTATATCTCAGGTCCCCGAGCCATCACCGACTCTGGAGTTGCACTGTCAGATGCCCGAGGTCCGCAGGATCACGCAGATATTTTTTATGAGTCTGTACCTAGAAAGATGTGCTTATAATTCATAATCCTAGAACGGAGTCGTAGTGGCTTGGAGAGACAATGGATGTGTTTTCTGTGTCTAGCTGACAGGTATAATCTAATTGAGGCCCAGGCACCTCCAGGCCCCATGCTACCGTGGCTCCGGACTAAAGCTTTGAAGTCTTGTTTTGGGCCTGATCTTACTTAGCATACTAAAGACCTTTTTATTCACATGGAGACTAAACCCTGTTGTATTGAATATGCCTACAGCCATGGGTTTAAGAGCAGTTAGCTAGCTGCCTGTGGCTGTGAATTAAGACAAAATGGCAGCTGGGACAGGTCAGCTCAGACATGAAGGCGAGCATTAGGCCTCATATCTAAGATGGTGGCTGTTCCTTCATCACACATTCAAATAATAAAAAAGCAAAAAACAGTTCCTCATAAATGTTAGGGCACAGTGGTATCCTAAACCAAATGAGTATTAATGTGACCCAAATTTTTTGTGATGCTTATTTATCCGTTGTAGATAATAAATTTAAAGAATACTATAATAGTAACAATGTTATGGTGAGAATTGAGAGCTAAGGGTTCTAATCAGATGTAGTAATGAACTCAAAATGGCCTCAAAGGGAGTATATCATTAAGGGTCACATAACAATAATGTCCGTAAGGTGCCAATAAAATATCATTCAGCTCCCAAAAATACAACCAATGATATATACAAAGAAATATACAGCCAGTCAAATGAAATATAAAGTGCTTATTGCAAATATATCTAGAAATCATTGCCATAGTGTAATATGATAATATACAAATATTTCAATCCTTTTATAATGAATAGGTAAAGTAAAGAGTGACAAATAATATGCATAGTGCTAAATAACTTCCTATAAGGCAATAAGATAGTAAATCATATCAAGTGAATAAAGGAACTAAGGAGGTATAAGCATAAACAAAGTGGCAAATAGAAGCTGCCTACTCAAAGAAATGGTGTGGATCCATGTGTGCCCTGGCACCAACGGTCATTTCACCCTGCTTACTCACGGGGCGTATATAGAGGGAGGTGGGGGTTCAGAGTTTATATAGAGTCATAAGCTTGCCATGTATCCAGCTTGTGAAAGTTAAATATAATCCCTTACTAAGGGACAGCCACATATGGCCTGCACAGCTCAAATGCAATCACCCATCTCACAGCACCTACAGCTTATGAGAGTCAAATGTAATTACCAGCTAAGCATACATATGGTGATCTCACCTAATAGTCGCATAGTATGCCATCCGCCGGGACACGGTGAAGTACCTTCCTGTTTTCAGGTGGTGAGACGCACACGAGTCCATGCGCCATGGCAACATTAGTCAGAGCATCTGCGGCCATGGTCTCCTAGGCTGGCATCCTGTAGAATGTCAAATCTGTGTCCCTTGTGATGGAGCCATGAAGTCTGGGCTGTTGTTCTGTAGAGTGTTCCTGGCTGTGGTTTTGTAAAGATTCTCTTATTCTTTCAGAAGGTTCTGTGGTTCAGGCTATCATCCACAGGTCAGGGGAGAGGTTGGATGAGTTTAACTTTTAATTTTTTGAGTGTTTAATCAATCTACATAGTTTGTCCTTCTCTGTTCTGCAGGTTAACAAACTAGCTAGCTTGGACAATGTGTAATCCACATATTAACAAACATCTATTGTTAAATTACCTTGCGTCCCTGTCATCCAAGATAACAACACAATGGGCTACCACAAACGTCAACTCACGAGTCAATGTTAAAAGCTCATATGACAATAGTCTGTGTAATAATGTATTTCTCTGGGCCTACTGAATTTACATTTGGATAATTAAGATTAAATGCTGTGTCGTCACAACGTAGTACATGTTTTATTTCTTAAGGTGCTGCCGGGCGCGATCTATTATCTCGTATGTAGTGGTAGATGGGTTGATATTGGGCTGCCTCCTGATAATAGATCAGACCATAGATATTTCATTGCTGATCTGTGGAGAAGAGAGACGGTAACGACAAGCTTAGGAAGTTGTCAGTCCATCGATGTACAAGGCCAGGTGACCTGATTGTCCCAACCTGGATTCTTCAAACATCTTTCAGGGTTCAGTCATGGTCAATGAAGCAGCTCTGTATTTCTTCAGTTGGAGCCATGATGCCATGGCTGTTGTAATTCAGTATCTCTTCAAAGGCATACACTAATTTTTATAGTTCACAACTCTCATTCAGGCATTTTTCCACAGGCTTGGGGAAGGTGGAAGGAGGTCAATTCTCACTGGTCGATTGTTCACACAACATACATAGTTTTGTCCTTCATATTTGCTGAGCACCAATGAGTCATCAACATATTAACAAACATTGTTCAATTATCCTGTGTCTTTGTTTACCAAGGATAGATGTTATGAATGTGCTAGAGATGGTTTCTGAGCAGAGGCTCCCTCTGGTGGTTACAGACAGTACTGAACCTTTCAGCGAGGAGTGGCAATCTGGAATCACGGACTGGTCTGATATAAGGGAGGTTCCCTCCCATGATGGTTGCCGGAGATCAATTGTTCTTGTCTCAATTGTGGTTCCTGGTTCATTTGGAAGTTTGCTGGAGTCCTGCCTGCATCTCCTGCTTTCAGATAAGATATTTTTTGCTTTTCTTTTTGTGCTTGCTTTTTGCATTGTTTTCTGCACTTTTGTGGAGGTCAGCCAGGTCCCCTCCTGGGGCCTGAGCTCCTCACAGTTTTTCTGCAGCCACTGTTATTTGCTCATTTGCTTTTTCCTGTTTTTTCAGCGGCTGCGGCTTGGTTTTTGTTCACACTGAGATATGATTTAGTGGGTGGCGAGATCGTGTGATCTCAGTATTTTTGTAATGAGAATTGTTGGATTTTTGTAGGGTTTTCTGGGTTGCAGAAAGTAATCTCAGCTTGTGGCCCCAGCGTTTGCTCAGTCTATTTTCTGCCTATGTTTGTATTTTCATCTTGTCTAACCGCCATTATATGTTTGGGGGCTTCCTATTTTCTTTGGGGATCTGCTCCGGGGCAGATAGCTTTCACTTTCTGCCTTTAGGTGTAGTTATCTCTCAGGCTGTGACGAGGCGTCTAGAATCAACGTAGGAACGCTTCACGGCTACCTCTAGTTGTGTCGTTAGTTTAGGAATCTGCAACCCATCAACCCATCAGTTACCAACATCTCAGGTGTTCGGCTGCCCTGCTGTTGTTCCTGTCCTCCTCAGCTACCGAAACATAACAGATAGAACAACAATACTAGGACGGCAATACTAGGACATATACAACAGCTAACCAGAAGCCATTCAATAAACATTAATGCAATTGACAATAAGAGTCAACATTCATCTGATATGAACAATAGCTCATGTCCTTGGGCCTATGGAAATAATACCTCTGGATAATTAAGAATAAATGCTGTGTTGTCACACTAGGTGACCAGAGAGTCAGAACCTGACTTCTCCAAACACATCCATGTAGCCAGGTGACCGGTGGGTCCCAATCCAGGCTTTTCCAAACGTATCCATGGGGCTCAGGTGACCGGTGGGTCCAAAACCTGGCTGCCGCAAACGTGTCTATGGGTACAGTGATGGTTAATGGAGCAGATCTGTATTTTTTCAGCTAGGGCCGTGGTCGCCTAAGCTGGCATTATGTAAAGTGTGAAATCTTGTAATAGAGCCATGATGTTCTGGCTGCTGTCCTGTAAAGAGTCTCTGGTTGTTTAGATCTCTGGATCTCTTGGACAACCTGTTGCAGAGGTCCCATTTACATAGTTCACAACTGTTGTCCTTCAACCCATCATCCAGAGGTCAAGAGCAAGGTGTGAAGAGATTAACTCGCAGTGTTTGAGTATTTAATAAATTTGCATTGTTTTTACTACTCTGTTTTGCAAGTCAACAAGCCACAGGGTGCCACACCATGGTCCATCACCATATTATCAAACATCTATTGTTCAATTACCCTATGTCTCTATCCCTCAAACATAGAAGACAATGAGCTTGCAGCAAACAGTAACTCCAGAGTCACATTCAGGCTAGTAAGAACAATAGTCTGTGTTTTTTGAGCAACCAAAGAAAAACATATAAATTCAAGAGTCAACATAAATATAATAACTTATGTCTCTGGCCCTACTGAATTTGCATTTGGACAATTTAGATTAAATTCTGTGTCGTCACAACGTTGTACATGTTTTATTTCTTAAGGTGCTGCCACAGCGCGGCCTTTTATCTCGTATATAGTGGTGGATGGGTTGATATTGGGCTGCCTCCTGATAATGACAGATCAGACCATAGACATTTCATGCCGATCTGTGGAGCAGTCCTGGAAAATTCCACCTGATGCTCTCTATGACACCTTCTCCCTGTGTACAGTTATGGCCAAAAGTTTTGAGAATGACACAAATATTATATTTTCACATGATCTCCTGCCCTCTGGTTTTTATGTGTGTTTGACAGATGTTTTATCACAGACAGAAATATATAATTGCAAACATATGAGTAACAAAATCTTATATTGACAGTTAGAATGAGTTAATGCAGCAAGTCAATATTTGCAGTGTTGACCCTTCTTCTTCAGGACCTCTGCAATTCTCCCTGGCATGCTCTCAATCAACTTCTGGACCAAATCCTGACAGCAGTCCATTCTTGCACAATCAATGCTTTCATTTTGTCAGAATTTTTAGGTTTTTGTTTGTCCACCCATCTCTTGATGATTGACCACAAGTTCTCAATGGGATTAAGATCTGGGAAGTTTCCAGGCCATGGACCCAAAATCTCTATGTTTTGTTCCCTGAGCCATTTAGTTATCACCTTTGCTTTATGGCAAGGTGCTCCATCATGCTGGAAAAGGCATTGTTGATGCCAAACTGCTCTTGGAGGGTTGGGAGAAGTTGCTCTTGGAGGACATTCTGGTACCATTCTTTATTCATGGCTGTGTTTTTAGGCAAGACTGTGAGAGAGCCGATTCCCTTGGCTGAGAAGCAACCCCACACATGAATGGTTTCAGGATGCTTAACAGTTGGCATGAGACAAGACTGGTGGTAGCGCTCACCTTGTCTTCTCCGAATGAGGCGTTTTCCTGATGTCCCAAACAATCGAAAAGGGGATTCATCAGAGAAAATAACTTTACCCCAGTCCTCAGCAGTCCACTGCCTGTACCTTTTGCAGAATATCAGTCTGTCCATGATGTTTTTTCTGGAGAGAAGTGGCTTCTTTGCTGCCTCCTTGAAGAATATCAGTCTGTCCATGATGTTTTTTCTGGAGAGAAGTGGCTTCTTTGATGCCCTCCTTGAGACCAGGCCT
Source organism: Oophaga sylvatica (assembly GCA_033576555.1). Classification (NCBI taxonomy): domain Eukaryota; kingdom Metazoa; phylum Chordata; class Amphibia; order Anura; family Dendrobatidae; genus Oophaga; species Oophaga sylvatica. Next base: position 396,571,807 of record JARQOD010000001.1, read on the forward strand.
TGCTCCAAGAGTCTCCGCCTCACAGTGCGTGCAGATGTACTCACACCTGCCTGCTGCCATTCCTGAGCAAGCTCTGCACTGCTGGTAGCCCGATCCCACAGCTGAAACACTTTTAAGAGACGGTCCTGGCGCTTGCTGATCTTTCTTGGGCGCCCTGGAGCCTTTTTGGCAACAATGGAACCTCTCTCCTTGAAGTTCTTGATGATGCGATAGATTGTTGACTGAGGTGCAATCTTTCTAGCTGCGATACTCTTCCCTGTTAGGCCATTTTTGTGCATTGCAATGATGACTGCACGTGTTTCTTTAGAGATAACCATGGTTAACAGAAGAGAAACAATGATGCCAAGGACCAGCCTCCTTTTAAAGTGTCCAGTGGTGTCATTCTTACTTAATCATGACAGATTGATCTCCAGCCATGTCCTCATCAACACCACACCTGTGTTAATGGAGCAATCACTGAAAAGAGGTTAGCTGGTCCTTTTAAAGCAGGGCTGCAATGATGTTGAAATGTGTTTTGGGGGATAAAGTTAATTTTCTAGCCAAATATTGACTTTGCAAGTAATTGCTGTTAAGCTGATCACTCTTTATAACATTCTGGAGTAAATGCAAATTGCCATTAGAAAAAGTGAAGCAGTAAACTTTGTAAAAATTAATATTTGTGTAATTCTCAAAACTTTTGGCCATGACTGTACATGATATAAGTCTGTCTGTATAGCCTGCCGCCTCTCAGGTGAGCATTGTGTGATATGTAGCCAGGCGGTAACAACAGACTGTCATGCTGGGTGATATAGTGCAGTGCTGCATGTGTACTCTCCTGTCCTAGAGGTCTGTGAAGCCAGGGCCCCTAGGACCTGATACAGTGTAATAATGTGAGTGTAGATGCCAAAGCCAGGGTGGTGTGTATCCCCACAACTACCTGGCCACAAACATGCAGCACTGACTCACAAATGTTATGTGCTTTATTCAGGTATCCATGAAAGGGAATTCTGCAGATACTCAGCATCCTGCACAATGCCGTGACATCAGGCGCCATATTCAGGCTATTTAATAAGGTAGAGTTCTCAGCAACAGATGCAGTGGACTGACGTCTTTGCTCTCAACATTGCTATTTTCCTGATTGCATCCGGTTATTATACAGAGTCTTAAACATTTGTGTCACTTTGCTATGTGCGCGGCTCGTAGATAGCACAAGTCGGTAATGGTCCTTATGATAATCTGGATCAGCGTCACCGTCTGCCTGTGGAGAAGGAGACAATGCTTGTATTATGCTGTGTGACAGTGACTGTTGTGGGGAGCAGCAGCTGCTGGTAAACACCGAACCCGTGCTTATTATGGATTTCAGGATCGAGGGATTGTCACAAGTTGGAAACTGGACACGCCTGGATATATTGTTTGTTTCGGGGGCTCACTCCATGGATGGCTGCACAGACATTAGGCTGAATAGTATCCTAAACAGCAGGGAACAGCTACAAAACTCTGTGGGTCTCTGCTGTGTTGGCAGTCACAGCTAAAACGAACACCTTTAATGTTTGGTCAGCAAGTTTACTGGCGACCCTGGTGGGGAAGACTGAGGCACAGGTGGAGAAGACCATAGGATGGGTGAGGAAGACCAAGGTTTAAGTGGAGAAGGCCGAGGCGCGGGTGGGGAAGACCGATGCGCAGGTGGAGATGAACGTGGTGCAAGTGGAAAAGACCGAGGTGCGGGTGGAGAAGACCGAGGCTCTGTAATAAGAGTGCTGCACTGTAAGAGTGGTTACACTATGGAGCTCTATTTTGTAAGAGCGATCACACTATGGAGCGCTGTTCTGTAAAAGTGGTCACCCATTGGAGCTCGGTACTGTAAGTGCGGTCACACTTTGGATCTCTGTACTGTAAGAGCGGTCACAATGTGGAGCTCTGTACTGTAAGAGTAGTTGTCAAAAATCGCAGCCAGGGGGGTCGTAACTGAACCATCCATGCTGTTATTTTTGTGTCACCAACAGCCCTCTCCTGCCCCCGTCATACGAACAATTACGCACTTGACCGACGATTAACAAGGAAATTGCGGCTGTTTCCACTAAGGCCGGTTATTTGGAAACTAACAGTGAGCATATGGTATATTCACCTCCGATTCCAAAGCATGAAATAAGCATATACCCCAGTACGGTCACAGCTAACTCCACGATAACCCAAGAACTACTCGCTTCGACCACCAGTCATTTTATTCAGGCTGACTGGACATCTGGTTCTGGTAGCAAATGGCTCCAGGGTGCATAATCCATGCATAGTCTTCCTCTATTAGTCCTGAAGTTGAAAATGTATGTCCAATGTATGTCGAATCCATATAAACCCCAACATTCATAACTATCCTTTGGAGAAGTCTGGGGGAAGTTCTTTCATCCTGGAGAGGGCCCTGCCTTTCCTCTAATCCAACAAATACCAAACTTCATCATAATAGGTATCCTGTCTTAATTACTTTTCCCACCAGGGAGTCTGGGCTTCAAATGGAATTTTAATTAGATTTGCCTTTTCCCTTCTATTCGTAATTTCCTACTTCCCTATGTCCATTGTGCAATTCTATACCTAAGAGACTTCAAATGTAAGCTCTTCCTGCTGCAATTCCGTGTGAGGTGGAGGGACGGGAGTGAATTCCCCCTCAGCAGTGGCTTTAGGGATCTTAATATTTTCTATGACACCTCTCTTTTTTTGAGGTGGTGTGGGGGGGTGGTTTACAGATCACCTTATGGCCCAGCCGTCCTGGATCCCACAGTATCCTCTCCTTCTGGGATTCAGACATGGCTTCTCTAAGGGGTTACTCAGCATCACCACTGGGATCTCTTCTGGAACAGTCACTGGTTCTGTTATGCTGATTGATGAGGGTCCAGAAGGCACTGCGTTCTGGGCTCTTGGGCGACAACGGGTGGGTAGCCTGTTGACCTGGGGTATAACAACATTTTCCCATTTGTTTGACAGGCTACAGACCCAACTCTCCCACCACCCTGACCGACTGTGAATACAACGTTCCTGCCACTCTGGCTGTGGGACACTTTTTCCCACCATAATGACAGACTTGGGGTAGAATTTTCCCACCCCCCCGACATGCTATAGGTGCCTCTTTCTCATTGTCCTGACAGTGAGGGACACACTTTTGCCTCACGCTGACCCGTTGTGGGACATAGTTTCCCACCCCCGGACAGGCTGGGGATAATAAATTCCCTGCCCTCCTTGTTACCTCAGGAGCTGTGCTAGTTATGGGGCAGCTACCACCGTCCATGTCACGGTCCGTTGTGACCCTGGTCAGCTGCACACGACCATCTTCCTTATGATCCCCTTGCTTGTCTCCATCATCCCCTGTAACCTTTTGGAGCAGTGCTCATCATGGGGTAGCTACCACCAGGCATGTCACCGTCTGTCGTGACAATGGTCAGTTGCACGGGACCACCTGCTTTCTGATTCCCGTGCCTGTCGCCTTCATGCTCAGCACTTATGCTGGGTTCTTTTAGGGGATCCTCAGCAACAGCACCCTGCAATGTGACGTAGCGGAGTTCTCCGTTACCACAAAACACATTTTAGCTATGCACTACTGTAACACCACCTCATTTAATCTTAATTATCCAGATGTCTATTTTTAATTGGTCAAGAGCCATAGACTATTGTCATATGAGTCTTAAAAAGTTGATTCTTGATATTTTCGAATGGCTGCAGTTTACCTCTTATATCAGCTCCTGCAGCTTATTGTCTGCTATCTTTGCAAGGCAGGGATGCAAGGTCATTGAACAATGGATGTTTGATAATCTGTTGATTGACCATTGTGTGGGACCCTGTGGCTTGTTGACGTGCAAAATAGAGGAGGAAAAACTATGCAAATTGATTAAATACTCAAACAATGAGAGTTAATTTCCTCACACGTTCCTCTTGACTTCTGGATGATGACCTGAAACACAGATGTGGGTATAAAAGAGGATTTCTATCAGGACTTGAACCCAACAGCTCTTGTGCACCATGTGGTAGCTCTTCCCTCTGATATATTCATCTCGCTGGACAGTTCTGTGCTAACCCAAATACTTGTACTTGTGGTGTTTGATTGTCTCTACTCTGATTGAACACCCTATTTAAACCTGGCATTGTACTGTCTTCCTTGCGATATTATTCTGTTATGGACTGACTTGGGTTGGAGTAGTGGTATTGCAACCACTATGGGCAGCACCGACAGGCAGCGTAGTCAGGGATAGCCATGGAGTCTGTACACAGGAGCAGCAATGCAGTTTAAAGGAGTAGCACGTAGCATAGTCAGGGATAGCCATTGATCGACATGGAGCAGCAGTAGAATCTTGAGGATAAGCAGCAGGTGAAGGGGGTGTGGCCTGGCTTTGGAGGAGTGAGGACACACGTCACCTCAGCTCTCTTCTCCGGGCCAAGAATCAGCCGATCGTGAACTCCCTGGGGTGTTTTGCTCAGAGCATGAGCTGTAGGAGGAAGGGGAGATCATCCTGCAGCAGATCTAAGAGCCTCTCATCCAGCAAAAGAGGCATACAGAACTTTCTTCTGGGAACACTGGCCAGCAAGGGGAGCACAAACATGGCTGCCGCCCCCTCCAGCTATGCAACTGCCGTGGGGCTGAAGGGGAGTTAGGTGAGAGTCAGAGATAGAGAGCGTGATCTTGTACAGATGTAAAGGGACGACCGCGGGGCCGATGCACTGGAAGCTGTGTGGTGTGTTACCTCTGTAGTGGCTATTGAGCGGAGATATTCTCCTCCCGTGAGGGAGCATACAGAGCAATTAGAGATAGAGTCCAAAATCACGTCAAACAGTTCTGCTTTATTTTCCTCTGGGCACAGCACATCCAAGACACCATAAGCATCTCTTACACAATACCAGCAATACATTCTTCACAAGGCTGCTTCTTCTTCGCTGCCACACCAGAATGGACCAATAAGTATTGACGGGACGAGGAGCCCGATGCAAACGGCACTTCAATTGCTTCCTCCTGGAGACACTTCAATCCAGCATAAGAAAGACACATTTACTAGGTCGTCCACCCCTCTCTAGTTATCCTACCCGGATACTTCTGATGGCCCACTCGCTGCTACTCTTCAGCACGACCTCTTCTGCTGAGCGTTCCCACAGTGGTTCTTCCACTGGACTACTGCTGTGTAAACCCACTCTCTTTAGGTCCACACTACCACGGTGAATCCTTCACTGGCTTCTTCAGGGGTTGCTGGTCCCCTCTCCTTCCTACCCTATTTTCAGGGCCCAGGAACGTGGACGTCCTCACAGTAGCAAGGTCCACCCTCGACTGCTCTTCGCTACGAGGAGAACTTCTTGACAGCTTCCCGCTTAGAGGAACACTTTCCCTGACAAAAAGTACTTAACCTCTGGTGACTAATGGGCTGGCTGTGCTCTGTGCCCCCATCTAGTGGCCAAACCCAATTACTGTACTGACATATTTTTATAACTTCCTAACTGGGTCTCTAACATGCCCCATTAGTGACCCCTCACAAATTACAGTTAACCCATGAATATATACACTATACGCCTAGTGCCCTCCTCTAGTGACCCTTAGGATGCACTGACTACCTATCACTCAAACCCCACACATATACCTATATAGCAATATACAAAGCACACAATTATACATATTGACACAATTAAAGGGGATGAAACCTTAAAGGGTTGATACCCTTCCACCTCCTTACACAGACTCCAGCTCGCATACCATCACTCCGTGCTGCAGGAGTTAAAACAAGGGGGTCGTCTAAGCAGCCAGAGAGCACAGCACAGGGGGATGTGCTGCAGTCTCCCTTCACCATGAATGAAAACCAGGACTGGCAGAGCACAGACATGGATGCACAAGGTACGCTGATGGCAGCTGGCCATTCTAGCCAGACTCAGACATGGCATGCAGACTCTGGGTGGGGTTTTGTTATGAATGTGCTAGAGATGGTTTCTGAGCAGAGGCTCCATCTGGTGGTTACAGACAGTACTGAACCTTCCAGCAAGGAATGGCAATCTGGGATCACTGACTGGACTGATATAAGGGAGGTTCCCTCCCATGATGGTTGCCGGTGATCAATTGTTCTTGTCTCAATTGTGGTTCCTGGTTCATTTGGAAGTTTGCTGGAGTCTTGCATGAATCTGCTGCTTTCAGATAAGATATTTTCTGCTTTTCTTTTTGTGCTTGCTTTTTGCTTAGTTTTCTGCACTTTTGTGGAGATCAGCCGGGTCCCCTCCTGGGGCCTGTGCTCCTCTCAGTTTATCTGTAGCCACTGTTATTTGTTCATTTGCTTTTTCCTGTTTTTTTCAGTGGCTGCGGCTTAGTTTTGTTACACCAGAGATCTGATTTAGGTGGTGGAGATCGTGTGATCTCAGGTGTTTTTGCAATCAGAAGAGTTGGTATTTTTTAGGGTTTTTTTTGGATTGCAGTCAGAATTCTTTCCTGTACTTTTCTGTCTAGACAGATTGGGCCCCAGCGTTTGCTCATTCTATTTTCTGTCTGTGTCCGTGCATTCGTCTTGTCTAACCGCCATTACATGTTTGGTGGCTTCCTATTTTCTTTGGGGATCTGCTCCGGGGCAGATAGCTTTCATCTTTCTGCCTTTAGGTGTAGTTATCTCTCAGGCTGTGACGAGGCGTCTAGGATCAACGTAGGAACGCTCCACGGCTACTTCTAGTTGTGTGGTTAGTTCAGGTTACTGCAGTCCAATAGGTTCCAGCCTCTCTGGTGTATTGCCGTTTTTGCTTTTTCTCCTCAGCTACCTATACATAACAGGGTTTATCCCTTGACATGACCCAGATGCAGAAAGGGTGTTCTGTGGAGGTGCCTCCCCCCACACTTTCACTAGTGTGTACTACAATCCCCAGCAGTACAGCAGGAGCTAATTCTCCTTTGGAGGAGACTGCTGCCTCTCCTGCTCATCCCATGGGAAGGGACACACATTCCTCTGCCATACAAGCCTCAGGAGTTATAGCAGAGCTAATTCAGCTACGTAACAGGCTAACAGCTATTCCTACAAGAGAAGACATGGAGACATAAATAACACGGCTGGAGCTGGCTTGCAAGTCAGAATTGAATACTCTGCGCACTGAAGTTAAACAAGTAGATACTCAGGTCCCGGACCGTACTAACAGAATCCAAGATATTTAAAGGAAGATGCTTTCTCATCAGAAGTTACTAGACTTATACTCCAGTCAGCTTCACTACCTGATAGAAGCCCAGGATGGATCAGAAAACAGGGGAAGGCGCAACAATCTGAGTCAGTAGAATCTAAAGATCTTTCTCATACATTGCAACGCATTTTCAACAGAATTCTGAGTGAGCCTCCTGAAAATATCTCAAGGGCTGTCACATTGTAGAAGGATCATCTTTATTCTCATTTGCACAAGGAAAGACTAGAAGCAATGGGATGAAACTGAATGGGAGGCGACACAGATTAGATATTAGAATAAACTTTTTGACATTTAGGGTGATCAATGAGTGGAACAGGCTGCCACGAGAGGTGGTGAGTTCTCCTTCAATGGAAGTCTTCAAACAGATGCTGGACAGACATCTGTCTGGGATGATTTAGAGAATCCTGCTTTGAGCAGGGGGTTGGACCAGATGGCCCAGGAGGTCCCTTCCAACTCTACCATTCTATGATTCTAAAAGGAGATTGAATTGGACAGAGCTCACAGAGCACTTGGCCCCAGAGCATCTGACCTGGACCATCCACGGGACGTGATATGCCGCATTCATCACTATGTACAAAAAGAAGCCATCCTGCAGAGGCTCAGAGATGGATCCCCTGCTCTATTCCAAGGATCAAAGATTCTAATTCTACCGGACCTGTCCCGCCTGACTTTGCAAAGAAGAAGAGCATTGAGACCTCTCTTGGACTTGCTTCGAGATCATAACCTGCCATATAGCTGGGGGGTTTCCATTCCGTTTGCAGGTCCGTCATGCGGGCCGCATGCATATCCTCAGGTTCCCATCGGACATTGCATCATTTACATCAACCTTGAACCTCCCTCGGATTGAAATTATGGACTGGCCTACTATTCCAGTGGAGGCCTCTTGCGGGTTATCTCATCGTCCGCCGAGGGCCACTCAACGCCGGGGCAGGAAGGGGTGGGAATCTTTCTCTCCTCCTTGAGATCTGTGGTCTGGGGATGATTTCCTTTCAACAATTAATGAACTATTCTGATATGTGATGTTATGTTTCCATGATTTGCTTTCAGATACTGATTGTGGAGTGTTGCTAGAGTTATCTATACTTGTAACTGTCATCAGGAGTTGTGTTATCAATGTTTCTTACCCCTGGGGCTTGTCGACCTTCTCCCGCCTCCCTAGACATAGACAACAGTTTAATAATAGTCTTGGGAGAGGGAGGGTCCTGGGCTTCTATTCTGATTGTATAACTGTACTCTGTTCTCCTTGGTTTTTACATGGAGGGGCAATGGTACTTAGGGGGCGGATTCAGCTTTGGTGTCATCTCGGCCTCGGGAGGGGAGCCCATCTATGGAAAGCATAGTCCCCACCGGGAATTCACGTCACATTGTTGGACGTTAAACGATTTTCCCAACAATACCTGTGCACTTCGCACATCTTTTTGTACATGTTCTTTTGCATCTTTTTAGTATATCCACTCTAACCTAGTTAGTACGTTTCTTTCTGTTTTCTTCCCTTACTTTTTTCTTCTCTCCTTTGCCAACTTTTCTTTTATATTTTCCTTTCTCTTCCCTCTACTCACTCCTGTTTCTGCTTCTGTCCCTTCTTTTCCTGCCCCTCCCATAATTTTTTTTTCTTTTTCTTCTCTCTTCTCTTTTTCTTCTTTCTCTCCCCCGCTTAAAAAGTACTTTACCATTACCATGGAGCGGATCAACATAGGATCCATTAACGCCCGAGGGATGAATGTCCCTCAGAAAAGGTCTCAGATCTTGTATGATATGCATAAAAAGCGGATTCATATCCTCCTGCTCCAAGAGACTCCTTTCAAGGCTGGTTGTCTCCTCACCCTGAAGGATCAATATTATTGCTCTTGGTTTCACAGCCCTAACCCCGACTCAAAGTCAAAAGAGGTCTCAATAGTCCTACATAAGTCATTGGCCCATTTGGTCCTAGATTCTAGGATTGACCCACAAGGCAGGTACATTCTCCTAAAGTTTTGTATTAACTCAATGGTATTCACCATAGCTAATTGGTACATACCCAATAAATACTTTAGCTTCTTCTGCTATTCTGTCGCTCCTGTCGGATTTTGGGGAGGGGACTCTGATTACAGGTGGTAACTTCAATTTTACCCTTGATCGGATGTGGATACCTCATCTAAGCGCCATTTCCTACCCCGTAGACGTATCAGTGCTCTTAAACGTAACATTCAGAATCAACGCCTGGATAGTCCTGCATCCTACGGATAGGGACTATACGTATTACTCCCCGACGCACTCTTCATACAGCCGCATAGATATGCTGTTAATCAGCCAGCATGCCCTGACCTGGCAGACCCCAGGCTTCTATTGGTCACATTGCCTGGTCGGACCATGCTCCGTTGTTTCTCCATTTTACCCCACCAAATGGCCTTGAACGATCATGGACATTACGCCTCAACGACAACTTACTTAAAGACCCTCTATGCACTATGGAGATTAAGAAGTCAATCTCTGAATTTCTAGAAAACCATGAACGTCACCTGACGTCCCTTCCTACCCAGTGGTAAACACTTAATTGTGTGTATAAGGGGTTTTTTGATAAAGCATGGCTCTAGATTGAAAAAAAAGGGCCTCACTAATTTCCAGTCTACTCCAGCAGATTAATACATTGGAATCCTCACATAAACAATCTCTATCCTCTTCTGTGTATGCTAACCTGTTAAAAGTAAGGGAGGAGCTCAGGGTCCTACATGATCAAAAATATTCCCGTCAAAAAATCAGATTCCGTCGATTTATGTATGAACATGAGGATAAATGTGGCAGGGCATTGGCTAGGGTGCTACATCCCATAAAGGACACTAGTTATATCCCATAAATCATACAGATCGGGGGTCCCGCACACAGGATCCAACCCAAATTACCGAATCCTTTCGAGTCTATTATAGTGACCTATATAATATTAAGGGCCAATTCAGTGACATGTCAGCTTCGTCTCTTCACTTCAAAATAAACGACTATATCAGACAAAACGCCCTCCCAACTGTCCATCCTGAACTTGCAGACTCTCTGGAGGAGGACTTTTCAGAGGAAGAGATTACTGCCATTATTAAATCAAATCCGGTGGGAAAAAGCCCAGGCTCTGATGGTTCACTCCAAAATTTTATAAGGTATTTAGCAAGCAGCTTGTCCCTTTCCTAACAAAAGTCTTCAGTTCTGTGCCAGAGGGATCCCCATTCGTGCCCCAGTCCCTGGAGGCCCACATCAGCGTTTTACCAAAACGTGGAAAAGATCCACTGTTGATTTCCAAATATAGGCCCATCTCTTTAGAAAATATTTTGATGTCCACATTAATCAAAGACCCTGGCCAATAGGTTGGTGCCTTTGTTACCCCAGGTTATTCATACAGATCAAGTAGAGTTTGTCAAGGGCTGGGAGGCCAGAGATAATACGTATAAGGCCGGCGTCACACACAACTACAAAAAATCGGTCCGTTTTAGTCGGTCGATTGTCGGATCAAAATGCAAACATCACACATCCTTCTGTCATCCGATTTTCCTTCAAAGATGCGATTTAGTCGCATGTGTGTGTACCTTGTAACATCCGATTTTCATCCAACTTGTGAGAATTTCTCGCAGGCTTGCAAAACTGACATATAATGGATCCAAAAGAATAGTATTTCAATCACAAAAGAAAGAATAGATATATACACATAGAACACATATATATATATATATATACATGTCATTGTGACATGTATATATATATATATATTTATAGTTCCTAGACTTCTACATACTGTTATAGCCGCTAATTCAATTGCTGGCTTTTGTGAAATCACAGAAGCCGAGATGAAATGATACATTGTTTCCACACAGTTAACCATGTCATTTCCTGTATTTTGATATTTGTTTAGAACTTACAATTACATGAGTGTATTTGTGCAAAATTTCAGACATGTAGGGGTTAATTAAAGGTGTAAATTCGTTGAAAAAAAATGCGTGGGCTCCCGTTGTATTTTCTCCACCAGACAGACAAAGCAAGCGAGTGGGGGCAGATAATAACAGCCTAGGGAGGGTACATTTTTTTTGTGCCCCCCCTGGCTACTAACATCTGCCCCCAGACACCCCAGAAAGGGCAAATCTATAATTAGATTTGCCCTTTCTGGCACTTTGCCCGTCTATTCCCATTGCCCTGTAGCGGTGGCGAATGGGTTAATAAGGCGTTAATGTCACCTTAGTATTGAAAGGTGACCTTAAGGCAGGTTAATAATTGAGAGCTGTCAATTAGACAACTATCAATTATTAATCCTATTGTATGATAGAAAAATCAAACACACACACTTTAATAAAAAAGAAGTTTAATGAAATAATCACACAGTTTTTAACCATATTTTATTTTCCTGCTAAAACCATTTCCTGTAATAAAAATAAAATAAAAAAGCAAAATGATTCTTACCAATCTGATGTACAGTCAGGTCCCACGGTGTAATCCATCAGAAAGGGTTAACAGGTTACAGGTCGCAGAGAGCTAATAATGCTGTCTCAGACCTGTATTCCCCTGAATGAATAAGTTACTCTCCCAGCGAAAGGAGAGGAATAGATTCATGAATGGAGCTTAATTGATTTATTACAACTTTCACTTGAGTGACCTGACCTAAGGTGAAAGTGGATACAATCAATTAAGCTTCATTCATGAATCACATCCTCTCCTGTCGGCAGGAGATAAGCTCATTCATTCAGGAGCTATCAGATGAGCACGCAGGATTACTTGCGCTGCTTATCTGATTGCTAGTAGTTAACCCTTTGTGAAGGATTACATCGTGGGACGTGACAGATTGCCAGATAGGTACGAATAATGTTGTTTTATTATTTTATATTTATTTTAGAAGAACAAGGGCTTCGAACGGATTAAGAGTGAAATAAAAGTTGGTCAAAAATATGTGTTTTTATTTCATTAAAATTATTTATTCTTAAAGTGTGTGTGTGTGTTTTTTATTTACTTCAATAGGATTAATAATTGATATTGTCTAATTGACAGCTCTCAATTATTAACCTGCCTTAAGGTCACCTTTCAATACTAAGGTGACATTAAGGTGTCATTATTAACCCATTCGCCACCGCTACAGGGCAATGGGAATAGACGGGCAAAGTGCCAGAAAGGGCAAATCTAATTATAGATTTGCCCTTTCTGGGGTGTCTGGGGGCAGATGTTAGTAGCCAGGGGGGGGCACAAAAAAAATGTACCCTCCCTAGGCTATTATTATCTGCCCCCACTCGCTTGCTTTGTCTGTCTGGTGGAGAAAATACAGCGGGAGCCCACGCATTTTTTTTCAACGAATTTACACTTTTAATTAACCCCTACATGTCTGAAATTTTGCACAAATACACTCATGTAATTGTAAGTTCTAAACAAATATCAAAATACAGGAAATGACATGGTTAACTGTGTGGAAACAATGTATCATTTCATGTCGGCTTCTGTGATTTCACAAAAGCCGGCAATTGAATTAGCGGCTATTACAGTATGTAGAAGTCTAGGAACTATAAATATATATATATATATATATACATGTCACAATTACATATATATATATATATATATATATGTATTCTATGTGTGTATATCTATTCTTTCTATTCTTTATTAAAGCTGTCAGTGTGATTTTACAGTATAGCCGGGGATGAATTGCCGGCTTTTCTAAAGGACACCAATGCGATTTAATCGCAAGTCACACATGCGGTCCGTTTGTAATCAGATTTTTCATCGCTCCCATAGACTTGCATTGGCGATAGTCGACCCACAATCGGTGACAATCGCAGCATGCTGCGATTGCACACGTACGTTTAAAACGGACCACAAAAAAATCTGATACTGGGAGCTGCTCCATAGATTAACATAGGGCAGACTGCAATACGATTTTTCATCGTATTGCAGTCGTCCGATTCTGTCGCCAGTGTGACGCCGGCCTAAAACTCTTCTCCTAATGGCTCGGGCGCGGTCCAGATCGCTCCCGTTGTGTTTGCTTTCAGTTGACGCAGAGAAGGCCTTCGATCGGGTCAGCTGGAGCTCCATGTCGGCTTCCTTGCATCAATTGGGCCTGGGTGCCAAATTTATCGAAAAGATTCTCTCTCTATATAGGAGTCCTTCAGCTAGGGTTAGGGTTAATGGGTTCCTGTCCTCCCCTATCCACATCAATAACGGTACACGGCAGGGGTGTCCTTTGTCCCCTCTCTTGTATGTATTGATAATGGAACATCTGGCAATAGCCATTAGAAAGAACCCCAGCATTCACGGTATTCTTGTTGGGGTAGATCACTGTAAATCGGCTTTATATGCAGACGACCTCCTCATGTTTGTATCACAGCCTCGCATTTCCTTCCCCTCCATAGTCAAAGAATTTGAGACATTTGGCCATCTTTGTAATTTTAAAGTGAATTATTCTAAATCCGAGGCCCTTAATATAACTTTATCTAGAGATGAAGTTCAACATCTTAAAGATAATTTTTCCCTTTAAATGGCAGGAAGCAGCATTAAGATACTTGGGGGTAACCATCCCTGAAGCTCATACTAAACTATATTCTTTAAACTTCCAACCCCTTTTGGATAAGTTTTTGAAAGACTTAAATGGCTGTGATAAGTGGAAGCTCTCATGGTTCGGCCGTATTAATGCAATAAAAATGGTTGTACTGCCTCGTTTCCTGTATATTTTCCAGACAGTTCCACTAATTCCTCCTCCTTCTTTCTTTTCCAGAATACTATGAGTCATCTCGAGATTTGTGTGGGGGTGGTAGACCCCGTATCGGTATGGGTACTTTACATAGGCACAAGGGCTCGGGGGGGGGGGCGGGTCTTCCAAATTTCAAATGGTATCACAAAGCAGCGCTGTTGACACGCATGCTAGACTGGCAGCACCACAGTTCGGACAAACAATGGGTGGGAATAAAACAAGGTAGCTCTAAAATTCCACTCCATAACTCCATAACCTCCCCTGGATGAGCCTTAAAAGTAGAGGTCAATTCTGTTCTGAAGCTGAACTTCTTAAAGATACACTTAGAGGATGGGATCTGGAGACCCGCAGAGGCTTTCTCTCCTTAGGCAGTAGACAGCTTACACCTCTCTTCTCTTATGTGGAGTAGAGAGAGGTACCATGCTACACATTTGGTGGGGATGTAATCATATTAAGCCATTTTGGGATTCTGTCTTTTCCGCTTATCAAGCCATTAGCGGTCATTCGGTTACCAACTCCCCTCAGGTGGCTTTATTATCTATCCTCCTGGGCTCGTTTCGGTTTAAAAAAAGGGGCTCCTAAGATTCTGCTTGACTGTTGCACGCGCTGTGATCCCGAGACATTGGAAATCCTTCCAATCTCCGAATACGTTGAATGGGTTAAGGAGACGACCAGCCTTCAAAGTATGGAGGAATTGTCCGCTGAGGCTAATGGTTCAATGGAGAAATATCTGCAGGTTTGGAGTCCTTGGATTTTGTACAGTACAGACCAAAAGTTTGGACACACCTTCTCATTCAAAGATTTTTCTGTATTTTCATGACTAAGAAAATTGTACATTCACACTGAAGGCATCAAAACTATGAATTAACACATGTGGAATTATATACTTAACAAAAAAGTGTGAAACAACTGAAAATATGTCTTATATTCTAAATTCTCCAAAGTAGCCACCTTTTGCTTTGATGACTGCTTTGCACACTCTTGGCATTCTCTTGATGAGCTTCAAGAGGTAGTCACTGGAAATGGTTTTCACGTCACAGGTGTGCCCTGTCATGTTTAATAAGTGTGATTTCTTGCCTTATAAATGGGGTTGGGACCATCAGTTGTGTTGTGCAGAAGTCTTGTGGATACACAGCTGATAGTCCTACTGAATAGACTGTTAGAATGTGTATTATGGCAAGAAAAAAGCAGCTAAGTAAAGAAAAACGAGTGGCCATCATTACTTTAAGAAATGAAGGTCAGTCAGTCCGAAAAATTGGGAAAACTTTGAAAGTGTCCCCAAGTGCAGTTGCAAAAACCATCCAGCGCTACAAAGAAACTGGCTCACATGAGGACCGCCCCAGGAAAGGAAGACCAAGAGTCACCTCTGCTTCTGAGGATAAATTTATCCGAGTCACCAGCCTCAGAAATCGCAGGTAAACAGCAGCTCAGATTAGAGACCAGGTCAATGCCACACAGAGTTCTAGCAGCAGACACATCTCTATAACAACTGTTAAGAGGAGACTGTGCAGCAGGCCTTCATGGTAAAATAGCTGCTAGGAAACCACTGCTAAGGACAGACAACAAGCAGAAGAGACTTGTTTGGGCTAAAGAACACAAGGAATGGACATTAGACCAGTGGAAATCTGTGCTTTGCTCTGATGACTCCAAATTTGAGATCTTTGGTTCCATCCACCATGTCTTTGTGCGACGCAGAAAAAGTGAACGGATGGACTCTACATGCCTGGTTCCCACCGTGAAGCATGGAGGAGGAGGTGTGATGTGTGTGGGGGTGCTTTGCTGGTGACACTGTTGGGGATTTATTCAAAATTGAATGTAACCTGAAACAGCATGGCTACCACAGCATCTTGCAGCGGCATGCTATTCCATCCGGTTTGCGTTTAGTTGGACCATCATTTATTTTTCAACAGGACAATGACCCCAAACACACCTCCAGGCTGTGCAAGGGCTATTTGACCAAGAAGGAGAGTGATGGAGTGCTACGCCAGATGACCTGGCGTCCACAGTCACAAGACCTGAACCCAATCGAGATGATTTGGGGTGAGCTGGACCGCAGAGTGAAGGCAAAAGTGCCAACAAGTGCTAAGCATCTCTGGGAACTCCTTCAAGACTGTTGGAAGACCATTTCCGGTGACTACCTCTTAAAGCTCATCAAGAGAATGCCAAGAGTGTGCAAAAAAGTAATCAAAGCAAAAGGTGGCTATTTTGAAGAACCTAGAATATAAGACATATTTTAAGTTGTTTCACATTTTTTTGTTAAGTATATAATTCCACATGTGTTAATTCATAGTTTTGATGCCTTCAGCGTGAATGTACAATTTTCATAGTCATGAAAATACTGAAAAATCTATGAATGAGAAGGTGTGTCCAAACTTTTGGTCTGTACTCTATATGGACTCTCAGGATTTTCAATCCCTGTTTTCTAAGTCATAAGGAAGATAGATCGAGCAATACGGGTTAGATGGACATCATTATAGGGGTGCACGTTGCCCCCTGTTATATCAGACTTCATGGTTCCTCCCCCCCTTTTTTTTCCTTTCTCTCTCCTCTCTCCCACCCCTTATTCCTCTTCTTAGTCTCATTCTTTCCTTTCCTGTTTACACCATTGTTATTTGGAGTGACCTAGCCTCTCTTGTTTGGGTTGCTCTTTCAGTGGATACTTCATTTGTATTGCCAAAGGTCATACAGTCTCCCTGGATAGGGGATCCCTACATCCTCCATGGATTAATTTTTCTTTTCAGATTTTGTTGGACTTGATTGAACATGACTTTTGACCTGAAAGTTCTATTATTTCGGGACTTGTTGGCTACAGGTCTTGATATACAGTTGTAAATGAGATTTCTTTTTGTACTCAGTAATCGTTATGTTGTTGAATCCTTTGTTACTCGATTGTTCTAAATTTCTTTTCAATAAAAACCAGATTAAACATAAGGGGCAGGTGAAAGGAAGCTTGACTAGAGACTGATAGCTGAATAATCTCATAAAGGAGGGAGTGCAATGCCAGGTTTAAATAGTGTGTTCAAGGTTGGAGACAATCAGGAACAACACGGGTACAAGAATTTGGGTTAGCACGGAACTGTCCAGCAAGCTGAATAGCTCAAAGGGAAGATCAGCTGCCTGGTGCACAAGAGCTGCTGGGTTTGAGTCCTGACAATTTCTATCATTCTGCAAGAAGAACCAGAGACACTTTACAAAACCACAGTCAGTAACACACTACAGCAGCAGACCTCTGGATGATGGCTTGAAGGACAATAGTTGTGAACTTTATAAAGGAGATATTCCTCTGTAACAGGTTATCCCAGAGATCCAGATACTCTTTATAGGACAGCAGCCAGAACGTCATGGCTCCATCACGAGGGACACAGATTTCACATTCTACAGAGTGGACCATGACAGCAGTTGAAAGAATACAGATCTGCTCAATTGACCATAACTGAATCCATGGATATGTTTGGAGAACCCAGGATTTGACCCACCGATCACCTCAGCCCCATGGATAAGTTTCCGAAAGCCAGAATTGGTACTGTGACGACATAAAAGTGTAGGGGACATCAGCGCAAAATAGGGTTTTATCTTATGGACATTTATAGTACATGCTCAGATTATACTAACCTGATTGATCCTTTGACAAAGCGAGAAATGTATAGTTTAGAGATATCATCTGCAGCAGATCCACGAGTCAGCAAGTGACCGTATCAGAACCGGAGAAAAAGAAATCTATGGATCTTATCTGCGCTGCCGAATAAGACATATCCAAATGTGATGAAATGAAGGATGGTGGTTTATTCAACGCGTTTCGAAGTATATAGTTACTTCTTCATCAGGAAATGACCACATGGATGCATCCATGTGGTCATTTCCTGATGAAGAAGTAATTATATACTTCGAAACGCATTGAATAAACCACCATCTTTCATTTCATCACATGTGGATCTTTGTCTTATTCGGCAGCGTGGATAATATCCACAGATTTCTTTTACGTCGGTACTATGACGACATACTCGTAGCATTTATTATTAATTATCCAGACGTCTATTTTCAGTAAGCCAGGAGGCATAGATTGTTATCTATATGTTGACTTTTTAAATCGTGTTTGTTCTTTGGTTGTTCAAGAAAACACTTTGTTTTGTTCGTATAAGCCTGTTATATTGACTTTTAAGTTGACGTTTGTTGTAACATATTGTGGTGTTATTCTGGATGACAGAAACGCATGGTAATTGATAGAGATGAGCGAATTTGATCGGGTCCCTGCTTATTCGCCAAGCTATAGCGTTTACTGAATAAGTTACAGCGGGAACCCTGATACCGGTGGCTGATCAGCTGTTCGGCTCTACAGCTGTGTGTGTCACGGCTGTGTCACAGTCACAACACATACATGGAGAGCCTATGTGTTGGGCTTTCCATGCATATGTTTTGACTGTGACACAGCCACGACACATGCAGCTGTGGAGTTGACCAGCTGATCAGTCGGCGCGTTCCATGTATCCGGGTTCCCGCTGTAGCTTATACAGTAAGCGCTATAGCATGCTGAATAAGCGGGGACCCGATCAAATTCGCTCATCTCTAGTAACTGAACATTATACACACGTGGTCAAAATTGTTGGTACCCCTCATTTAATGACAGAAAAACCCACAATGGTGACAGAAATAACTTGAATCTGACAAAAGTAATAATAAATCAAAAATCTATGAAATTGAACAAATGAAAGTTAGACATTGCTTTTCAACCATGCTTCCACAGAATTTTTTTTTTTTTAAATCAGATAGATTTTTATTAAACCGTTTTTCCATAGATACAAACATTATTTAAAACAGCTGGATATTTCAAACATCATACAAACTTATTTTATCCCTCCAACCCCTCCCCCCACTCACACCCCCACCAACAGCTTTTCAACTTCTTTATCTTTATTATGACAGAAGATGTAGATAGATATCATATGCCTATTACCCGTATCTATAAGAAACAAACAAAAACAATTGTATCGCAAACATAAATTGATGAATAAAGAACATTGTATGTTAACCCCTTAGTGACAGAGCCATTTTGCAGCTTAACCCCTCTCTGACATTAGACGTACTATCCCGTCCATAAAACCCGTGCCATTCTGCCCATGGACGGGATAGTACGTCATAGGCGATCAGCTGCGCTCCTGAGGGGAGCGCAGCTAATCGCCGCCGGGTGTCAGCTGATTATCACAGCTGACACCCGTGACTGTGTGTCAGGAGCGGTCACGGACCGCTCCCGGCACATTAACCCCTAGCACACCGCGATCAAACATGATCGCGGTGTACTGGGGGCACAGGGGAGGATCGCGCAGGGTGGGGGCTCCCTGCGCGCCCCCTGAGACCCTCAGACCAGCGCGATGTGATCGCGCTGTTCTGAGGGCTTCCTCCCTCCCAGTACCCGGATCCAAGATGGCGCCGGGGTCCTGGAGGGAGGCGGCTTCCTCAGTGCCTGCTGAGAGCAGGCACTGAGAAGCCTGCTGCACTGCCTGAGCGATCGCTGGTGTGACAGAGTGCTGTGCACACTGTCACACCAGCGATCTGATAAAATACAGTGATGTCCCACCCTGGGACAAAGTAAAAAAGTTAAAAAAATAAAAATAAACATGTTATAAAAAAAAATCCAAAATAAATAAAAAAAAAAAAAAATATTCCCCAATAAATTCATTTCTTCCTGTAAATAAAAAAACCAAAACAATAAAAGTACACATATTTGGTATCGCCGCGTCCGTAACGACCCCCCCTATAAAACTGTCCCACTAGTTAACCCCTTTAGTGAACCCCTTAAAAAAAAAAAAACGAAGCAAAAAATCAATGCTTTATCATCATACCGCCGAACAAAAAGTGGAATAACGCGCGATCAAAAAGACCGATATAAATAAACATGGTACCGCTGAAAACGTCATCTTGTCCCGCAAAAAACGAGCCGCCATACAGCATCATCAGCGAAAAAATAAAAAAGTTATAGCTCGCAGAATAAAGCGATGCAAAAATAATTATTTTTTATATAAAATTGTTTTTATTCTATAAAAGCGCCAAAACATAAAAAAATGATATAAATGAGGTATCGCTGTAATCGTACTGACCCAAAGAATAAAACTGCTTTATCAATTTTACCACACGCGGAACAATAAAAACGCCTCCCTCAAAAGAAATTCATGAATTGCTGATTTTTGTTCATTCTAACCTCCCAAAAATCGAAATAAAAAGCGATCAAAAAACGTCACCTGCTCAAAAATGGTACAAATAAAAACGTCAACTCGTACCGCAAAAAATAAGACCTCACATGACTCTGTGGGCCAAAATATGCAAAAATTATAGCTCTCAAAATGTGGCGATGCAAAAAACTATTTTTGCAATAAAAAGCGTCTTTTAGCGTGACAGCTGCCAATCATAAAAACCCGCTATAAATAGTAAATCAAACCCCCCATTATCACCCCCTTAGTTAGGGAAAAATAATAAAATTAAAAAAATGTATTTATTTCCATTTTCCCATTAGGGTTAGGGTTAGGGTTGCGGCTAAAGTTAGGGTTAGGGTTGGCGCTAAAGTTAGGATTAGGGTTGGGTTAGGGGTATGTTAGGGTTAGGTTTGTGGTTAGGGTTGGGACTAGGGTTAGGGGTGTGTTGGGGTTAGGGTTGGAGTTAGAATTGGGGGGTTTCCGCTGTTTAGGCACATCAGGGGCTCTCCAAATGTGACATGGCGTCTGATCTCAATTCCCGCCAATTCTGTGTTGAAAAAGTCAAACGGTGCTCCTTCATTTCTGAGCTCTGCCATGCGTCCAAACAGTAGTTTATCCCCACATATGGGGTATCAGCGTACTCTGGACCCCAAGAGTTATTGTGCAATTTGTCCTATTTCTTCTGTTACCCTTGGGAAAATAAAAAACTGGGGGCGAAAATATCATTTTTGTACAAAAAAAATTATTTTTTTGTTTTTACGGCTGTACATTATAAACTTCTGTGAAGCACTTGGGGCTTCATAGCGCTCACCACACACCTAGATAAGTTCCTTGTGGGGTCTATTTTCCAAAATGGGGTCACTTGTTGGGGATTTCCACTGTTTAGGCGCATCAGGGGCTCTCCAAATGCGACATGACGCCCCCAGACCATTCCATCAAAGTCTGCAATCCAAAACGTCACTACTTCCCTTCCGAGCCCCAACGTGTACCCATACAGTAGTTTTCTCCCACATATTGGGTATCAGCGTACTCAGGACAAATTGGGCAACAACTTTTGGGGTCCAATTTCTCCTGTTACCCTTGTAAAAATAAAATATTGGGGCGAAAAAATCATTTTTGCAAAAAAAAAAAGATTTTTTATTTTTACGGCTGTGCGTTATAAACTTCTGTGAAGCACTTCGGGGTTCAAAGTGCTCACCACACATCTAGATAAGTTCCTGTGGGGTCTATTTTCCAAAATGGGGTCACTTGTGGGGGGTTTCTACTGTTTAGGCGCATCAGGGGCTCTCCAAATGCGACATGACGCACCCAGACCATTCCATCAAAGTCTGCAATCCAAAACGTCACTACTTCCCTTCCGAGCCCTGACGTGCGCCCATACAGTAGTTTTCCCCATATTGGGTATCAGCGTACTCAGGACAAATTGGACAACAACTTTTGGGTCCAATTTCTCCTGTTACCCTTGTGAAAATAAAATATTGGGGGCGAAAAAATCATTTTTGTAAAAAAAAAAAGATTTTTTATTTTTACGGCTGTGCGTTATAAACTTCTGTGAAGCACTTTGGGGTTCAAAGTGCTCACCACACATCTAGATAAGTTCCTTGTGGGGTCTATTTTCCAAAATGGGGTCACTTGTGGGGGGTTTCACTGTTTAGGCGCATCAGGGGCTCTCCAAATGCGACATGACGCCCCAGACCATTCCATCAAAGTCTGCAATCCAAAACGTCACTACTTCCCTTCCGAGCCCGACGTGTGCCATACAGTAGTTTTCCCCACATATTGGGTATCAGCGTACTCAGGACAAATTGGACAACAACTTTTGGGTCCAATTTCTCCTGTTACCCTTGTGAAAATAAAATATTGGGGGCGAAAAAATCATTTTTGTAAAAAAAAAAAAGATTTTTTATTTTTACGGCTGTACGTTATAAACTTTGTGAAGCACTTGGGGTTCAAAGTGCTCACCACACATCTAGATAAGTTCCTTGTGGGGTCTATTTGCCAAAATGGGTCATTTGTGGGGGTTTCCACTGTTTAGGCAAACAGGGGCTCTCCAAATTGACATGCGCCACCCCAATTCATCAAAGTTGCAATCAAAACGTCACTCTTCCCTTCCGACCCGACGTGTGCCCAAACAGTAGTTTTCCCCACATATTGGGTATCAGCGTACTCAGGACAAATTGACAACAACTTTTGGTTCAATTTCTCTGTTACCCTTGGAAAATAAAATATTGGGGGCGAAAAAATCATTTTTGTAGAAAAAAAAAAAATGATTTTTTATTTTACGGCTGTACGTTATAAACTTGTGTGAAGCACCTGGGGTTCAAAGTTCTCACCAACATCTAGATAAGTTCCTTGAGGGGTCTAGTTTCCAAAATGGGTCATTTTGGGGGTTTCCACTGTTTAGGCAATCAGGAGCTCTCCAAACAGACATGGCGTCCACCAATTACCTTGCGTTGAAAAAGTCAGACGGGCTCCTTCCCTTCCAAACTCTGCCATGCACCCAAACAGTGGTTTCCCCCCACATATGGGTATCAGCGACTCAGGACAAATTGCACAATAACATTTGGAGTCTGTTACCCTTGGAAAATAAAAATTGGGTGAAAAAGATCATTTTTGTGGAAAAAATAGGATTTTTAATTTTACCGGCTCAGTTATAAACTTGTGTGAAGCACTTGGGGTTCAAATGCTCACAAAAATCTAGATAAGTTCCTTAGGGGGTCTAGTTTCCAAAATGGGGTCATTTGTGGGGGGTTTCCACTGTTTAGGCTCATCAGGGGCTCTCCAAACTGCAACATGGCATCCAACTCAATTCCAGCCAATTTTGGTTGAAAAAGTCAATGTGCTCCTTCCATTCCGAGCTCTGCCGTGCGCCCAAACAGTGGTTCCCCCCCACATATGGGGGATCAGCGTACTCAGGACAAATTGTACAACAACTTATTGGTCCAATTTTCCTTTACCCTTGGGAAAATAAAAAATTAGTGACTAAAAATAATTTTTGTGGAAAAAATAGATTTTTTATTTTCATCCCGGCATTTATAAACTTGTGTGAACACTTGGGGTTCAAAGTGCTCACCAAAGATCTAGATAAGTTCCTTAGGGGGTCTAGTTTCCAAAATGGGTGCACTTGTGGGGGGTTTCCACTGTTTAGGCTCATCAGGGGCACTGCAAACGGAACATGACCCCCAATTAATCGTTTTGCATTCCAAAACACGTTACTACTTCCTTCCAAGCCTGCCGTGTGCCCAAACAGTTTTCCCCCCCCCACATATGGGGTATAGCGTACTCAGAGACAATTGGAAACAACTTTTCGTCCAATTTCCTTGGAAAATTAAAAATTTGATAAAAAATCATTTTTGTGGAAAATGATTTTTTTTTTTTTCACACCGCTGCTTTATTAAACTTTTGTGAAACACTTGAGGGTTCAAAGTGCTACACACATGAATCTAGATAAGTACCTTAGGGGTCTAGTTTCCAAAATGGTGTCACTTGTGGGGTTCTCCACTGTTTAGGCGCTCAGGGCTCTCCAAACGCGACATGGCATCCAATCTAAATTCCAGCCAATTTTGTTTGAAAAAGTCAAACGTCGCTCCTTCCCTTACGAGCTCTGCCGTGACCAAAAACAGTGGTTTTTCCCCACATTATGGGTATTGCGTACTCAGGAAAATTGCATAACAACTTATCTGTCCATTTTCTCCTTTTAACCTGTGAAAAATAAAAAAAGTTTGTAAAAGTAATTTTGTGCTAAAAAGTAAAATATTCATTTTTTTCCTTCCACGTTGCTTTAGTTACTGTGAAGCACCTGAAGGGTTAATAAACTTCTTGAATGTGGTTTTGAGTACCTTGATGGGTGCAGTTTTTAGAATGGTGTCACTTTTGGGTATTTTCTGCCATATAGACCCCTCAAAGTGACTTCAAATGTGAGGTGGTCCCTAAAAAAAATGGCTTTGTAAATTTTGCTGTAAAAATGAGAAATCGCTGGTCAACTTTTAACCCTTATAACTTCCTAACAAAAAAAAATTTTGGTTCCAAAATTGTGCTGATGTAAAGTAGACATGTGGGAAATGTTATTTCTTAACTATTTTGTGTGATATATTTCTCTGTTTTAAGGGAATAAAAATTAAAAGTTTGAAAATTGCAAAATTTTAAAAATTTTCGACATATTTGCGTTTTTTTAAAAAAATAAACGCAAGTTATATCGAAGAAATTTTACCACTAACATGAAGTACAATATGTCACGAGAAAACAATCTCAGAATCGCGAAGATCCGTTGAAGCGTTCCAGAGTTATAACCTCATAAAGAGACAGTGGTCAGAATTGTAAAAATTGGCCCGGTCATTAACGTGCAAACCACCCTTGGGGGTGAAGGGGTTAATGACCGGGCCAATTTTTACAATTCTGACCACTGTCACTTTATGAGGTTATAACTCTGGAACGCTTTAACGAATCCAGCTGATTCTGAGATTGTTTTTTCATGACATATTGTACTTCACGTTAGTGGTAAAAAATTTTTTATATGACTTGCTTTTATTTATGAAAAAAAACGGAAATATGGCTAAAATTTTGAAAATTTCGAAATTTTTATGCCCTTAAATCAGAGAGATATGTCACACAAATTTCTAAATAAATAACATTTCCCACATGTCTACTTTACATCAGCACAATTTTGGGAACAAAATTTTCTTTTATTACGAAGTTATAAGGGTTAACAGTTGACCAGCAATTTCTCATTTTTACAACACCATTTTTTTTTAGGGACCACATCACATTTAAAGTCACTTTGAGGGGTCTATATGATAGAAAATACCCAAAAGTGACACCATTCTAAAAACTGCACCCCTCAAGGTGCTCAAAACCACATTCAAGAAGTTTATTAATCCTTCAGGTGCTTCACAGCAGCTGAAGCAATGTGGAAGGAAAAAATTGACATTTAACTTTTTTGCAAAAGCTTTACTTCGAAACCAATTTTTTTATTTTTACAAGTGTTAAAAGAAAAAATGAACCACAAAATTTGTTGTGCAATTTCTCCTGAATACGCCGATACCCCATATGTGGGGGTAAACCACTTTTCGGGCGCACGTCAGAGGTCGCAAGGGAAGGAGCGCCTTTTGACTTTTTCAACGCAGAATTGGCTGGATGCCATGTCGCGTTTAGAGAGTCCCTGATGTGCCTAAACAGTGGAAACCCCCGACAAGTGACCCCATTTTGGAAACAAGACCACTCAGGAACTTATCTAGATGTGTGGTGAGCACTTTGAACCTGCAAGTGCTTCACACAAGTTTATAACGTAGAGCCGTGAAAAAAAAATCATTTTTTCCCAGGACGTCCCTCCTGACAGCACCATGGGGACGTCCTCCTCCTCCTTGCCGGGACAGGAAACACACGAGAGTTTATAAGGCCCACCCCGTCCCCCATCCCTCAGTGTTTTTCCTGTCCCTGCATGGAAGTTACACACGAGTCTTACCGGGCTCAGGGGGATCGTGAAGCTCGTCGGATCCTTCCCCCTGTCAAGTGGCTCAGGGCTGAAACTCCCCAGAGGGGAGTCCCTCCGCCCTAAAGGCCGGGAGCAGGACCAGGCTCCCGGAGGGGGACGTTCCTCCCAGGGGAGGCTCTCGTCCCGGACCAGGTGGCGATCGGCGGCGCGGAAGTTCGTCTCTGCGGGCAGGTAACGCTGCATCCTCCTTAGCGACGCCAGGAGCGATCCCGACAGACGCCGGCGTCACTTCCGGTCCCACACTTCCGGTGACGTCACAAGATGGCGGCGCCCAGTGTCAAAACGCCGGTTTCTGACACTGAAGAGTGCAGGCTGCTGGCTTTGGGGAAAAAAAAGAGTCCTGCAGCAGACGCTGGTCACCGGATAGTGTACAGCCTACCTTGTGCCTGATGGAGACAGATGCGGCTGACGGGGGAGGGGTAAGTGCGCTTTGCGCAGACCACCCTGACTGGAGGTCCCTAAGTTGCTGACATACTGACGGACCCTACTCTTATGTCATTTAGGACAAAGGAGCCCCGACCGCCCCCCTAACAGTAAAAAAGACGGGCAAGGCATCCGCTAAATCTCCCAGATGCCCGGTTTGCCATGTGAAGCTCTCCGATAGTGACAAGACCCTCTGTACTACTTGTACCTCCAAGGTGTTAAGGGATGAGCAGCCTTCACTTTTGACGGAGATGCGTCAGATGATTCGGGACGAGGTCCAGGCGTCTATGTCATACATATCACAACAGACACCTAGCTCTCCCGGACGTAAGCGACCCAGGTGGGAGACGGAACAGGGGGTCCAGGACTTCAGTTCCGAGGACAGATCAGACGTACAGGATACCATTTCCGACGAGGAAGGACAGATTCCACCTGAGGTTCAGGACCGGAGTAGGAAATTCCTATTTCAGGCAGAGGACACTAATGATTTAATCCAGTCTGTACGGTCTACCATGCAGATTGAGGACACTCCCAAACCGCAGTCTAGACAGGATTTAATGTTTGGCGGTCTTACGGCTCAAAAACAGACGGTATTCCCTGTCAGTGAACATGTTAAAAGCATGATCCTGGAAGAATGCTGAAAGGCGACCAGTACTTTCGCGGGATTTCAAGGGTCGGCTACCTTTCGACCCTGAGGAAATTAAGCTTTGGGAAAGAGACTCCTAAAATAGACAGTTCTATAGCCAGAGTCGCAAAAAAGACGGCCATCCTGTTTGAAGATTCATCTAATCTGCGTGACCCAATGGACAGGAAGGCTGACATCCTACTAAAAAGAGCTTGGGAGGCGTCGGCGGCACTAATCAGAACTAATATTGCGGCCACGTCTGTTGCTAGATCCATGTCTTTCTGGATAGGGCAGCTAGAAGAACAATTGTCTAATAAGATTCCCAGGTCTGACATCCTGGCCTCCCTTCCTGTCATGAAGTCAGCCACAGCATTCCTAGTGGATATGTCGGCTGAATCGGTTAGATTTTCAGCCAGAAACCGTTCCCTTTCTAATGCTGCTAGGAGAGCTGTCTGGTTGAAATCTTGGTCGGGAGATATCGCTTCTAAAACAAAGTTATGTTCCATTCCCTTCTCTGGAGCAAGGGTGTTTGGACCAGCCTTAGACAGTATTCTAGAGTCAGCATCAGATGAAAAGAAGGGACTTCCAGAGGAGAAAGCTAAGCGTCTCCAGTCCTTTCGTAGGGGATCCTTTCAGGGAAGACGCTATGACTCTAGAACCCATAGTAGGTCAAATTGAGGTTCCTACAGGAGTTCTCAGACCCAGGCAGGGAAAAGCAAAAGTACCTTCTTTAGTTCATACAGTAAGAATAAGAGACAATGACGCCATATCTATCGGGGGGAGACTTCGCCTATTTGCGGCAAAATGGACCCAGATTACCGAGAATCTGTGGGTACGCAATACCATCGCAGAAGGTTACCGAATAGAACTTTACACTCATCCCCCCGAGAGATACGTCTCCCCTACTTCAGTCCTTCCAAACTCAGCTATGTGGCTAAACCTTCAGGAGATGATCGACTGCTCTGTAATAGTTCCGGTTCCAGAGGCAGAAGTAGGCAGGGGTCACTACTCTTCTCTGTTTACCATATAATAAAGCCATCAGGAGAGGCCCGCACTATTATAAATTTGAAACCGCTAAATCGCTGGGTCAGATACAAAAGATTCCGGATGGAATCAGTTCGCTCGGCAGTCCACCTTATAGACAGAGGAGCAGTTATGTGCACTCTCGACCTAAAAAGCGCATATTACCAGGTCCCTATACATCAGTCGTCTCAGAACCTCCTACGGTTTGCAATAGATTTACCAACCCAGACCTGCCACTTCCAGTTCCAGTGTCTTCCTTTCGGGCTAGCCTCCGCTCCTCGAATATTCACGAAGCTGGTAGCGGAGGTGGTGGCCTACCTAAGAAGCTTGGGAACCATAATCGTTCCATATCTGGACGACTTTCTAATTGTAGCAGAATCGGAAGAGTCGCTCGTCAGACACAGAGACCGATGCATCAACATTCTGGAATCGTTAGGCTGGGCCATAAATTGGCAGAAGTCGGACCTAGTACCCAGTCAGAGGAAGGTCTTCTTGTGCGTTCTCTTAGACTCAAGAGACAGAATCTCATATTTACCGGAAGAGAAGCAGAAGGCGATGAGAAGTCTGGTAAAAGATCTGGCAAAACACCGAGGTTCCATAAGAAATGCTATGAAGGTATTGGGGCAGATGACGGCCTGCATTACCTGCGTCAGATGGGCACAAGCTCACTCAAGGCCTTTACAAAGGGAGATTCTGGCAGTATGGGATCGATCTCAAACTTCCCTGGACAGATCAATTTCTCTACCAAGATCAGTAAAAGAATCCCTCGCCTGGTGGACTCAGTCTCGCAATCTTCGGATAGGAGTAATATGGTCAGCCTCTCCTTACGTGACAGTCACTACGGACGCCAGTTCGTGGGGTTGGGAGCCCATCTGCAAGGCAGAATCCTACAGGGCCGATGGCCGGAAGACATCAGGAACACATCTTCCAACTTCAAAGAACTATACGCTGTATGGGAGGCGTTAAGAAGAAACAGATCCAGGCTCAGAGACCAACACGTCAGAATATTCTCAGACAATGTAACCACAGTCTCATTCCTAAATCACCAAGGAGGACCCAGACATCGACCTCTTCAGATTCTCTCGGGAAAGATATTTACGTGGGCAGAGAAGACGGTTCTCTCTCTAACAGCGGTACACCTCGAAGGTTCCCAGAATGTGGTGGCAGACTATTTGAGCAGGAAAGAGATCTGTCCGACCGAATGGGAACTGGACCAGGACATCTTCCGAGACCTATGTCGCCGATGGGGATCACCTCTAATAGATCTGTTTGCAAACAGGCGAAATGCAAAGACCAGAAGATTCCTTTCTCTGAACCCGCTGGATGCTCCAGAAGGTCTGGATGCTCTGAGTCACAAGTGGGTCGAAGATCTCTCGTACGCTTTTCCACCCCTAGCTCTCATTCCCGCCGTATTGAGGAAGATCAGAGAAGATCAGGCTACGGTCATACTGATAGTCCCATTCTGGCCAAAGAGGAGCTGGTTCTCTCTCCTAACAGACATGGCGCTGGAGAATCCGGTAGAACTTCCTCGGTCTGGGGATGTGATCCACCAGGGCCCAATCCGTCACCCGAATCCAGAGAGACTGCATCTCTCAGCCTGGATCCTGAGAGGAACATCTTGAGAGCTAAAGGCTTATCAGACCAGGTCATATCTACCATTCAGGCCAGTAGGAAACCTGTCACGGCAGCAATTTACCTTAAGGTCTGGAGGCGGTTCTGTCTGGAGAGTGGCAGGTCCGATTTGGTTGCAGGTGCACTCGATATGCCTAAGATATTAGATTTTTTACAGGCAGGCTTCAATAAAGGGCTCAGATCCAGTACTCTGAAGGTCCAGATAGCAGCTTTAAGTTCTTTCTTTGACTATTCACTGGCATCCCACCCTTGGGTGGTTAGATTTATCTGGGCTACCCAAAGATTGCGTCCTACCATTAGGCAGAGCATCCCACCTTGGGACCTGACTTTGGTCCTTAGAGCTCTCTGTAAGGATCCATACACTAAGAGCAGTAACATGCCGATATCCCTTCTTACTAGGAAAGCGGCCTTCTTGGTTGCAATTACTACAGCTAAGAGAGTAGGGGAGATACAGGCTCTATCTACTAGAGATCCGTACTTTCAGATAAGCGATGACAGCATAGTCTTAAGACTAGATCCAGCTTTTCTCCCAAAGGTAGCTTCTACCAAAACCGCAATCAGGAAATTGTCCTACCATCATTCTGTGACAAGTCTCCATTCATTGGATGTCAGAAGAACGGTTATAGATTACATTGAGGCCACTAGAGAATGGCGTGTAGATTCAAACTTATTCATTCTCTATGGAGGGAAGAATAAGGGTAGGAAAGCTTCAAAAGTGTCCATCGCAAGATGGATTACTACAGTAATAGCAGATGCCTACCGAGCGGAAGGTACTAACGCCCCGGAGAGTCTTAGGGCCCATTCTACTAGGAGTATCTCCGCTCCCTGGGCGGAAAGAGCTGGAGCTTCCCTAGATCAGATTTGTAAAGCAGCAACTTGGGCCAGACTAGACACATTCTGTAAGCACTATAAATTAGACATACTCTCAGGTCAACGTACTGCCTTTGGCAGAAAAGTCCTGCAAGCAGTAATCCCACCCTAAGGAGTTTTCTTTGGTACTCCGCATGGTGCTGTCAGGAGGGACGTCCTGGGAAAGTAGATATTACACCTACCGGTAATTATGTTTCCAGGAGTCCATCCTGACAGCACTGGTAGTTCCCTCCCTATCGATTATTTCATATGCTGTAATATGATTGTTCCATTAAAGTGTTATGAGCATTATCCATGTCTTGGTTCTTGTTACAACACTGAGGGATGGGGGACGGGGTGGGCCTTATAAACTCTCGTGTGTTTCCTGTCCCAGCAAGGAGGAGGAGGACGTCCCCATGGTGCTGTCAGGATGGACTCCTGAAAACATAATTTACCGGTAGATGTAATACCTACTTTTTCCACAAAAATGATCTTTTCACCCCAATTTTTATTTTCCCAAGGGTAACAAGACTGCAAAAGTTTTTGTGCAATTTGTCCTGAGCATGCCGATACCCTATATATGGGGGTAAACCACTTTTTGGGCGCACGGCAGATGTCGCAAGGGAAGGAGCGCCGTTTGACTTTTTCAACGCAGAATTGGCTGGATGCCATGTCGCGTTTAGAGAGCCCCTGATGTGTCTAAACAGTGGAAACCCCCCACAAGTGACCCCATTTTGGAAACTAGACCCCCTAAGAAACTTATTTAGATGGGTGGTGAGCACTTTGAACCCCAAGTGCTTCACAGAAGTTTATAACGCCCGGGCGTGAAAAAAAAATCATATTTTTTCCACAAACCTGATCGTTTAGTCCCCAATTTTTTATTTTCCCAAGGGTAACAGGAGAAATTAGACCACAAAAGTTGTTGTCATATTTGTCCTGAGTACGCTGATACCCCATATGGGGTGGGACCACTGTTTGGGCGCACGGCAGGGCTTGGAAGGGAAGCAGCGCCGTTTGACTTTTTCTGACCAAAATTGGCTGGAATTGAGATTGGACACCATGTCGCGATTGGAGAGCCCCTGATGCGCCTAAACAGTGGAAACCCCCCACAAGTAACACCATTTTGGAAACTAGACCCCTATGGAACTTATCTAGATCTGTTGTGAGCACTTTGAACCCCCAAGTGTTTCACAAAAGTTTATAATGCCTGGGTATAAAAAAAAACTATTTTCCACAAAAATGATTTTTTAGTCCCAAATTTTTGATTTTTCACAAGGAAATTGGACCCCAAAAGTTGTTGTCCAATTTGTCCTGAGTACGCTGATACCAAATATGGGGGGGGGGGGAACTGTTTGGGCGCACAGCAGGGCTTGGAAAGGAAGTAATAACGTTTTGGAATGCAGACGTTTATGGGGTCATGTTCCGTTTGCAGTGCCCCAGATGTGCCTAAACAGTGGAAAACCCCCACAAGTGACCCCATTTTGGAAACTATACCCCCTAAGGAACTTATCTAGATGTGTGGTGAGCACTTTGAACCCCAAAGTGCTTCACAGAAATTTATAAACGCAGAGCCGTGAAAATAAAAAAAAATTTTTTTCCTCAAAAATGATTTTTTTAGCCAGCTATTTTTTATTTTCCCAAGGGTAACAAGAGAAATTAGAACCCCAAAATTGGTGAGCAATTTGTCCTGAGTATGCTGATACCCCATATGTTGGGGTAAAACACTGTTTGAGCGCACGGCAGGGCTCGGAAGGGAGGGAGCGCCATTTGACTTTTTGAATGCCACGTCGTGTTTGGAGACCCCCTGATGTGCCTAAATAGTGGAAACCCCTCAATTCTAGCTCCAACCCTAACCCCAACACACCCCTAATCCCAACCCTAACCCTAATCCCAACCCTAATTCCAACCCTAATTGTACCTAACCCTAATTGTAACCCTAACCCTAATTGTAACCCTAACCCTAATTATAACCACCTAAGGCTAGGTTCATTTTGCGTTTTACCAGCCCATTCAACACATAGCGTTGACGGGCTGGTAACGGTATAGCATAACGCGATTGCATTTTGCTATACCCGCTAGCGCAGAGGAATCAGCAGATGATTCATCTGCACTAGCGGTGACGGAGCCCAGACGCTGCAGCCCGCATATGAGGCTCCGTTACTGAATGATGGCACGTCGCGAACGCATGCCGCTTTACGGCATGCGTCGCGATGCGCCCTCAAATGGGGGTGAATGGCAGCGTTAACGGACTGCGTTACACCGCGTTATACCGCGTGTAACGCAGT
>JARQOD010000001.1:396604250-396665066 GCA_033576555.1 Oophaga sylvatica
TTCCTCCCCCCAGTCCCCGGACCAAATGGCCCGGGTCCTGGGGGGAGGCGGTTCCTCAGCCCCTGGAACAGGCACGAGAACCTGTCAGGAGCGATCGCTGGTGTGAAGGTGTTCACACGTCCCCCCACATCTGAAAAAACGGATGTCCCCCCCTGGGACAAAAAAAAAAATTTTAAAAAAAAAAAAAAAAAACAGTAAAAAAAAAAACCCCCAAAAAAAAAAAAAAAAAAAAAAAATATTCCCCAAAAAATTCATTTTTCTTAAAAAAAAAAAACCAAAACAAAAAATACACATTTTGGTTCGCCGCGTCCGAAACCCCCCCCCCTTAAAAAACGCCCAAATTTTTTTAAACCCCCTTTTGAAAAAAAAAAAAAAAAAAAACGAAGCAAAATCATGTTTTACTCATCCGCCAAACAAAAAGGGAAAAACCCGATCAAAAAACCTATAAAAAAACTGGTCCGCGAAAACTCATTTGCCCCAAAAAAAGAGCCGCCATACAGCATCATCGCGAAAAAATAAAAATTTATAGCTCGCAGAATAAAGAAAAAAAAATAATTTTTTTTTAAAAATTGTTTTTTTCTAAAAAAAACCCCAAAAACAAAAAAAAATGAAAAATGGGTACGCTGAATCGTACGCCCAAAAAAAAAAATGCTTTTCTTTTTTTCCCCGGGAACAAAAAAACGCCTCCCCCAAAAAAAAATTTATGAATTCTGATTTTTTTTAAACTAAACCCCCCAAAAAACGAAATAAAAAGCATCAAAAAAAACCCCCCCAAAAAAAAGGGGCAAATAAAAAGCAATTACCGCAAAAAAAGACCTCACAGATCGTGGGCCCAAAATATGCCCCAAAAATAGTTCAAAAAATGGCGAAAAAAAAAATTTTTTGAAAAAAAACGTTTTTTGCGGCAGCCCAAACAAAAAAACCCCTATAAATATAAATAAACCCCCCATTATCACCCCCTTTTAGGGAAAAAAAAAAAAATTAAAAAAAAAGTATTTATTTCCTTTTCCCCTTTTGGGTTTTGGGTTGCGGCTAAAGTTAGGGTTAGGGTTGGCGAAAATTTGGGGTTGGGGGGTTGGGGTTGGGGTTTTAGGGTTGGTTTGGGTTTTTGGGGTTGGGATGGGGTTGGGGTTTTGGGGGTTTGGGTTGGGTTTGAAGGGGGGGGTTTCCCCTGTTTTGGCACACAGGGGCTCTCCCAAATGTGAAGGGGTTGATCCAAATTTCCCCCCAATTTTTTTTGAAAAAACAAAGGGCCCTTTTTTTCTGACTCTGCCTGCGCCAAACGTAGTTTACCCCAAAAAATTTGGGGGATCGCTACTCGGACCCCAAGGTTATTGTAATTTGTCCTATTTTTTTTTTCCCTTGGGAAAAAAAAAAACTGGGGGCGAAAATATCATTTTTGTACAAAAAAAAATTATTTTTTGTTTTTACGGCTGTACATTATAAATTTCTGTGAAGAAACTTGGGGCTTCATAGCGCTCACCACACACCTAGATAAGTTCCTTGTGGGGTCATTTTCCAAAAGGGGTCACTTGTTGGGGTTTTCCCACTGTTTAGGCGCATCAGGGGTCTCCAAATGCGACATGACGCCCCCGACCATTCATCAAAGTCTGCAATCCAAAACGTCACTACTTCCCTTCCGAGCCCCAAGTGTACCCTACAGTAGTTTTCTCCCACATTTTGGGGTATCAGCGTACTCAGGACAAATTGGGCAACAACTTTTGGGGTCCAATTTTCTCCTGTTACCCTTGTAAAAATAAAATTTTGGGGCGAAAAAAATCTTTTTTTGCAAAAAAAAAAAAGATTTTTTTTTTTTTGGCCGTGCGTTATAAACTTCTGTGAACACTTGGGGGTCAAAGTGCTCACCACACATCTAGATAAGTTCCCTGTGGGGTCAAATTTTCCAAAATGGGGTCACTTGTGGGGGGTTTTACTGTTTAGGCGCATCAGGGGCTCTCCAAATGCGACATGACGCACCCAGACCATTCCATCAAAGTCTGCAATCCAAAACGTCACTACTTCCCTTCCGAGCCCTGACGTGCGCCCATACAGTAGTTTTCTCCCCAATATTGGGTACAGCGTACTCAGGACAAATTGGACAACAACTTTGGGGTCCAATTTCTCCTGTTACCCTTGTGAAAATAAAAATATTGGGGCGAAAAAATCATTTTTGTAAAAAAAAAGATTTTTATTTTTACGGCTGTGCGTTATAAACTTCTGTGAAGCACTTTGGGGTTCAAAGTGCTCACCACACATCTAGATAAGTTCCCTTGGGGTCTATTTTCCAAAATGGGGTCACTTGTGGGGGTTTCTACTGTTTAGGCGCATCAGGGGCTCTCCAAATGCGACATGACGCACCCAGACCATTCCATCAAAGTCTGCAATCCAAAACGTCACTACTTCCCTTCCGAGCCCCGACGTGCGCCCATACAGTAGTTTTCTCCCACATATTGGGTATCAGCGACTCAGGACAAATTGGACAACAACTTTTGGGGTCCAATTTCTCCTGTTACCCTTGTGAAATAAAATATTGGGGGCGAAAAAATCATTTTTGTAAAAAAAAAAAAGATTTTTTATTTTTACGGCTGTGCGTTATAAACTTCTGTGAAGCACTTGGGGTTCAAAGTGCTCACCACACATCTAGATAAGTTCCTTGTGGGGTCTATTTGCCAAAATGGGGTCACTTGTGGGGGTTTCCACTGTTTAGGTGCATCAGGGGCTCTCCAATGTGACATGACGCCCCCAGACCATTCCATCAAAGTCTGCATCCAAAACGTCACTACTTCCTTCCGAGCCCCGACGTGTGCCCATACAGTAGTTTTCGCCCACATATTGGGTATCAGCGTACTCAGGACAAATTGGACAACAACTTTTGGGTTCCAATTTCTTCTGTTACCCTTGTGAAAGTAAAATATTGGGGCGAAAAAATCATTTTGTAAAAAAAAAAAAAAAGATTTTTTATTTTACGGCTGTACGTTATAAACTTTAGTGAAACACCTGGGGGTTCAAAGTTCTCACCACACATCTAGATAAGTTCCTTGAGGGGTCTAGTTTCTAAAATGGTGTCATTTATGGGGGTTTCCACTGTTTAGGCAGATCAGGAGCTCTCCAAACACGACATGGCGTCCAGCCAATTCTTCGTTGAAAAAGTCGAACGGCGCTCCTTCCCTTCCAAACTCTGCCATGCACCCAAACAGTGGTTTACCCCCACATAATGGGTATCAGCGCACTCAGGACAAATTGCACAATAACTTTTGGAGTCTTGTTACCCTTGGAAAAATAAAAATTGGGGTGAAAAGATCATTTTGTGGAAAAAATATGATTTTTAAATTTTACGGCTCTACGTTATAAACTTGTGTGAAGCACCTGGGGGTTCAAATTGCTCATCAAAAATCTAGATAAGTTCCTTAGGGGGTCTGTTTCCTAAATGGGGTCATTTGTGGGGGGTTTTCCACTGTTTAGGCACATCAGGGGCTCTCCAAATGCAACATGGCATCCAAACTCAATTCCAGCCAATTTTGGTTGGAAAAAGTCAAATGGTGCTCCTTCCATTCCGAGCTCTGCCGTGCGCCCAAACAGTGGTTCCCCCCCACATATTAGGTATCAGCGTACTCAGGACAAATTGTACAACAACTTATGTGGTCCAATTTCTCCTGTTACCCTTGGGAAATAAAAAATTAGTGACTAAAGATAATTTTTGTGGGAAAAAAATAGGATTTTTTATTTTCATGCCCGGGCATTATAAACTTGTGTGAAGCACTTGGGGGTTCAAAGTGCTCACCAAAGATAGATAAGTTCCTTAGGGGTCTAGTTTCCAAAATGGGGTCACTTGTGGGGGGTTTCCACTGTTTAGGCTCATCTGGGGCACTGCAAACGGAACATGACCCCCATTAACGTCTGCATTCCAAAACGTTACTACTTCCTTTCCAAGCCCTGCCGTGCGCCCAAACAGTTTCCCCCCCACATATGGGTATCAGCGTACTCAGGACAAATTGGACAACAACTTTTGGGGTCCAATTTCCTTGGAAAATTCAAAAATTTGGGACTAAAAATCATTTTTGTGGAAAATTGATTTTTTTTTTTTTTCACACCCAGGCTTTATAAACTTTTGTGAAACACTTGAGGGTTCAAAGTGCTCACAAACAGATCTAGATAAGTACCTTAGGGGGTCTAGTTTCCAAAATGGTGTCACTTGTGGGGGGTTTCCACTGTTTAGCGCATCAGGGGCTCTCCAAACGCGACATGGCATCCAATCTAAATTCCAGCCAATTTTAGTTTGAAAAAGTCAAACGTCGCTCCTTCCCTTACGAGCTCTGCCGTGTGCCCAAACAGTGGTTTTCCCCCACATATGGGGTATTGGGGTACTCAGGAGAAATTGCATAACAACCTTATCTGTCCATTTTCTCCTTTTACCTTGTGAAAATAAAAAAAAAAGTTTGTAAAAGATAATTTTTGTGGCTAAAAAGTAAAATATTCATTTTTTCCTTCCACGTTGCTTTAGTTACTGTGAAGCACCTGAAGGATTAATAAACTTCTTGAATGTGGTTTTGAGTACCTTTGATGGGTGCAGTTTTTAGAATGTGTCACTTTTGGGTATTTTCTGCCATATAGACCCCTCAAAGTGACTTCAAATGTGAGGTGGTCCCTAAAAAAAAATGGCTTTGTAAATTTTGCTGTAAAAATGAGAAATCGCTGGTCAACTTTTAACCCTTATAACTTCCTAACAAAAAAAAATTTTGGTTCCAAAATTGTGCTGATGTAAAGTAGACATGTGGGAAATGTTATTTCTTAACTATTTTGTGTGATATATTTCTCTGTTTTAAGGGAATAAAAATTAAAAATTTGAAAATTGCAAAATTTTAAAAATTTTCGCCATATTTGCGTTTTTTTTAAAAATAAACGCAAGTTATATCGAAGAAATTTTACCACTAACATGAAGTACAATATGTCACGAGAAAACAATCTCAGAATCGCGAAGATCCGTTGAAGCGTTCCAGAGTTATAACCTCATAAAGAGACAGTGGTCAGAATTGTAAAAATTGGCCCGGTCATTAACGTGCAAACCACCCTTGGGGTGAAGGGGTTAATGACCGGGCCAATTTTTACAATTCTGACCACTGTCACTTTATGAGGTTATAACTCTGGAACGCTTTAACGAATCCAGCTGATTCTGAGATTGTTTTTTCATGACATATTGTACTTCACGTTAGTGGTAAAAAAAATTTTATATGACTTGCTTTTATTTATGAAAAAAAAACGGAAATATGGCTAAAATTTTGAAAATTTCGAAATTTTTATGCCCTTAAATCAGAGAGATATGTCACACAAATTTCTAAATAAATAACATTTCCCACATGTCTACTTTACATCAGCACAATTTTGGGAACAAAATTTTCTTTTATTACGAAGTTATAAGGGTTAACAGTTGACCAGCAATTTCTCATTTTTACAACACCATTTTTTTTTAGGGACCACATCACATTTAAAGTCACTTTGAGGGGTCTATATGATAGAAAATACCCAAAAGTGACACCATTCTAAAAACTGCACCCCTCAAGGTGCTCAAAACCACATTCAAGAAGTTTATTAATCCTTCAGGTGCTTCACAGCAGCTGAAGCAATGTGGAAGGAAAAAATTGACATTTAACTTTTTTGCAAAAGCTTTACTTCGAAACCAATTTTTTTATTTTTACAAGTGTTAAAAGAAAAAATGAACCACAAAATTTGTTGTGCAATTTCTCCTGAATACGCCGATACCCCATATGTGGGGGTAAACCACTTTTCGGGCGCACGTCAGAGGTCGCAAGGGAAGGAGCGCCTTTTGACTTTTTCAACGCAGAATTGGCTGGATGCCATGTCGCGTTTAGAGAGTCCCTGATGTGCCTAAACAGTGGAAACCCCCGACAAGTGACCGCATTTTGGAAACAAGACCACTTCAGGAACTTATCTAGATGTGTGGTGAGCACTTTGAACCTGCAAGTGCTTCACACAAGTTTATAACGTAGAGCCGTGAAAAAAAAATCATTTTTTCCCAGGACGTCCCTCCTGACAGCACCATGGGGACGTCCTCCTCCTCCTTGCCGGGACAGGAAACACACGAGAGTTTATAAGGCCCACCCCGTCCCCCATCCCTCAGTGTTTTTCCTGTCCCTGCATGGAAGTTACACACGAGTCTTACCGGGCTCAGGGGGATCGTGAAGCTCGTCGGATCCTTCCCCCTGTCAAGTGGCTCAGGGCTGAAACTCCCCAGAGGGGAGTCCCTCCGCCCTAAAGGCCGGGAGCAGGACCAGGCTCCCGGAGGGGGACGTTCCTCCCAGGGGGAGGCTCTCGTCCCGGACCAGGTGGCGATCGGCGGCGCGGAAGTTCGTCTCTGCGGGCAGGTAACGCTGCATCCTCCTTAGCGACGCCAGGAGCGATCCCGACAGACGCCGGCGTCACTTCCGGTCCCACACTTCCGGTGACGTCACAAGATGGCGGCGCCCAGTGTCAAAACGCCGGTTTCTGACACTGAAGAGTGCAGGCTGCTGGCTTTGGGGAAAAAAAAGAGTCCTGCAGCAGACGCTGGTCACCGGATAGTGTACAGCCTACCTTGTGCCTGATGGAGACAGATGCGGCTGACGGGGGAGGGGTAAGTGCGCTTTGCGCAGACCACCCTGACTGGAGGTCCCTAAGTTGCTGACATACTGACGGACCCTACTCTTATGTCATTTAGGACAAAGGAGCCCCGACCGCCCCCCTAACAGTAAAAAAGACGGGCAAGGCATCCGCTAAATCTCCCAGATGCCCGGTTTGCCATGTGAAGCTCTCCGATAGTGACAAGACCCTCTGTACTACTTGTACCTCCAAGGTGTTAAGGGATGAGCAGCCTTCACTTTTGACGGAGATGCGTCAGATGATTCGGGACGAGGTCCAGGCGTCTATGTCATACATATCACAACAGACACCTAGCTCTCCCGGACGTAAGCGACCCAGGTGGGAGACGGAACAGGGGGTCCAGGACTTCAGTTCCGAGGACAGATCAGACGTACAGGATACCATTTCCGACGAGGAAGGACAGATTCCACCTGAGGTTCAGGACCGGAGTAGGAAATTCCTATTTCAGGCAGAGGACACTAATGATTTAATCCAGTCTGTACGGTCTACCATGCAGATTGAGGACACTCCCAAACCGCAGTCTAGACAGGATTTAATGTTTGGCGGTCTTACGGCTCAAAAACAGACGGTATTCCCTGTCAGTGAACATGTTAAAAGCATGATCCTGGAAGAATGCTGAAAGGCGACCAGTACTTTCGCGGGATTTCAAGGGTCGGCTACCTTTCGACCCTGAGGAAATTAAGCTTTGGGAAGAGACTCCTAAAATAGACAGTTCTATAGCCAGAGTCGCAAAAAAGACGGCCATCCTGTTTGAAGATTCATCTAATCTGCGTGACCCAATGGACAGGAAGGCTGACATCCTACTAAAAAGAGCTTGGAGGCGTCGGCGGCACTAATCAGAACTAATATTGCGGCCACGTCTGTTGCTAGATCCATGTCTTTCTGGATAGGGCAGCTAGAAGAACAATTGTCTAATAAGATTCCCAGGTCTGACATCCTGGCCTCCCTTCCTGTCATGAAGTCAGCCACAGCATTCCTAGTGGATATGTCGGCTGAATCGGTTAGATTTTCAGCCAGAAACCGTTCCCTTTCTAATGCTGCTAGGAGAGCTGTCTGGTTGAAATCTTGGTCGGGAGATATCGCTTCTAAAACAAAGTTATGTTCCATTCCCTTCTCTGGAGCAAGGGTGTTTGGACCAGCCTTAGACAGTATTCTAGAGTCAGCATCAGATGAAAAGAAGGGACTTCCAGAGGAGAAAGCTAAGCGTCTCCAGTCCTTTCGTAGGGGATCCTTTCAGGGAAGACGCTATGACTCTAGAACCCATAGTAGGTCAAATTGAGGTTCCTACAGGAGTTCTCAGACCCAGGCAGGGAAAAGCAAAAGTACCTTCTTTAGTTCATACAGTAAGAATAAGAGACAATGACGCCATATCTATCGGGGGGAGACTTCGCCTATTTGCGGCAAAATGGACCCAGATTACCGAGAATCTGTGGGTACGCAATACCATCGCAGAAGGTTACCGAATAGAACTTTACACTCATCCCCCCGAGAGATACGTCTCCCCTACTTCAGTCCTTCCAAACTCAGCTATGTGGCTAAACCTTCAGGAGATGATCGACTGCTCTGTAATAGTTCCGGTTCCAGAGGCAGAAGTAGGCAGGGGTCACTACTCTTCTCTGTTTACCATATAATAAAGCCATCAGGAGAGGCCCGCACTATTATAAATTTGAAACCGCTAAATCGCTGGTCAGATACAAAAGATTCCGGATGGAATCAGTTCGCTCGGCAGTCCACCTTATAGACAGAGGAGCAGTTATGTGCACTCT
Organism: Oophaga sylvatica; assembly: GCA_033576555.1. Lineage (NCBI taxonomy): Eukaryota > Metazoa > Chordata > Amphibia > Anura > Dendrobatidae > Oophaga > Oophaga sylvatica. Next base: position 396,612,671 of record JARQOD010000001.1, read on the forward strand.
CGACCTAAAAAGCGCATATTACCAGGTCCCTATACATCAGTCGTCTCAGAACCTCCTACGGTTTGCAATAGATTTACCAACCCAGACCTGCCACTTCCAGTTCCAGTGTCTTCCTTTCGGGCTAGCCTCCGCTCCTCGAATATTCACGAAGCTGGTAGCGGAGGTGGTGGCCTACCTAAGAAGCTTGGGAACCATAATCGTTCCATATCTGGACGACTTTCTAATTGTAGCAGAATCGGAAGAGTCGCTCGTCAGACACAGAGACCGATGCATCAACATTCTGGAATCGTTAGGCTGGGCCATAAATTGGCAGAAGTCGGACCTAGTACCCAGTCAGAGGAAGGTCTTCTTGTGCGTTCTCTTAGACTCAAGAGACAGAATCTCATATTTACCGGAAGAGAAGCAGAAGGCGATGAGAAGTCTGGTAAAAGATCTGGCAAAACACCGAGGTTCCATAAGAAATGCTATGAAGGTATTGGGGCAGATGACGGCCTGCATTACCTGCGTCAGATGGGCACAAGCTCACTCAAGGCCTTTACAAAGGGAGATTCTGGCAGTATGGGATCGATCTCAAACTTCCCTGGACAGATCAATTTCTCTACCAAGATCAGTAAAAGAATCCCTCGCCTGGTGGACTCAGTCTCGCAATCTTCGGATAGGAGTAATATGGTCAGCCTCTCCTTACGTGACAGTCACTACGGACGCCAGTTCGTGGGGTTGGGGAGCCCATCTGCAAGGCAGAATCCTACAGGGCCGATGGCCGGAAGACATCAGGAACACATCTTCCAACTTCAAAGAACTATACGCTGTATGGGAGGCGTTAAGAAGAAACAGATCCAGGCTCAGAGACCAACACGTCAGAATATTCTCAGACAATGTAACCACAGTCTCATTCCTAAATCACCAAGGAGGACCCAGACATCGACCTCTTCAGATTCTCTCGGGAAAGATATTTACGTGGGCAGAGAAGACGGTACTCTCTCTAACAGCGGTACACCTCGAAGGTTCCCAGAATGTGGTGGCAGACTATTTGAGCAGGAAAGAGATCTGTCCGACCGAATGGGAACTGGACCAGGACATCTTCCGAGACCTATGTCGCCGATGGGGGTCACCTCTAATAGATCTGTTTGCAAACAGGCGAAATGCAAAGACCAGAAGATTCCTTTCTCTGAACCCGCTGGATGCTCCAGAAGGTCTGGATGCTCTGAGTCACAAGTGGGTCGAAGATCTCTCGTACGCTTTTCCACCCCTAGCTCTCATTCCCGCCGTATTGAGGAAGATCAGAGAAGATCAGGCTACGGTCATACTGATAGTCCCATTCTGGCCAAAGAGGAGCTGGTTCTCTCTCCTAACAGACATGGCGCTGGAGAATCCGGTAGAACTTCCTCGGTCTGGGATGTGATCCACCAGGGCCCAATCCGTCACCCGAATCCAGAGAGACTGCATCTCTCAGCCTGGATCCTGAGAGGAACATCTTGAGAGCTAAAGGCTTATCAGACCAGGTCATATCTACCATTCAGGCCAGTAGGAAACCTGTCACGGCAGCAATTTACCTTAAGGTCTGGAGGCGGTTCTGTCTGGAGAGTGGCAGGTCCGATTTGGTTGCAGGTGCACTCGATATGCCTAAGATATTAGATTTTTTACAGGCAGGCTTCAATAAAGGGCTCAGATCCAGTACTCTGAAGGTCCAGATAGCAGCTTTAAGTTCTTTCTTTGACTATTCACTGGCATCCCACCCTTGGGTGGTTAGATTTATCTGGGCTACCCAAAGATTGCGTCCTACCATTAGGCAGAGCATCCCACCTTGGGACCTGACTTTGGTCCTTAGAGCTCTCTGTAAGGATCCATACACTCAGAGCAGTAACATGCCGATATCCCTTCTTACTAGGAAAGCGGCCTTCTTGGTTGCAATTACTACAGCTAAGAGAGTAGGGGAGATACAGGCTCTATCTACTAGAGATCCGTACTTTCAGATAAGCGATGACAGCATAGTCTTAAGACTAGATCCAGCTTTTCTCCCAAAGGTAGCTTCTACCAAAACCGCAATCAGGAAATTGTCCTACCATCATTCTGTGACAAGTCTCCATTCATTGGATGTCAGAAGAACGGTTATAGATTACATTGAGGCCACTAGAGAATGGCGTGTAGATTCAAACTTATTCATTCTCTATGGAGGGAAGAATAAGGGTAGGAAAGCTTCAAAAGTGTCCATCGCAAGATGGATTACTACAGTAATAGCAGATGCCTACCGAGCGGAAGGTACTAACGCCCCGGAGAGTCTTAGGGCCCATTCTACTAGGAGTATCTCCGCTCCCTGGGCGGAAAGAGCTGGAGCTTCCCTAGATCAGATTTGTAAAGCAGCAACTTGGGCCAGACTAGACACATTCTGTAAGCACTATAAATTAGACATACTCTCAGGTCAACGTACTGCCTTTGGCAGAAAAGTCCTGCAAGCAGTAATCCCACCCTAAGGAGTTTTCTTTGGTACTCCCATGGTGCTGTCAGGAGGGACGTCCTGGGAAAGTAGATATTACACCTACCGGTAATTATGTTTCCAGGAGTCCATCCTGACAGCACTGGTAGTTCCCTCCCTATCGATTATTTCATATGCTGTAATATGATTGTTCCATTAAAGTGTTATGAGCATTATCCATGTCTTGGTTCTTGTTACAACACTGAGGGATGGGGGACGGGGTGGGCCTTATAAACTCTCGTGTGTTTCCTGTCCCAGCAAGGAGGAGGAGGACGTCCCCATGGTGCTGTCAGGATGGACTCCTGAAAACATTATTACCGGTAGATGTAATACCTACTTTTTCCACAAAAATGATCTTTTCACCCCAATTTTTATTTTCCCAAGGGTAACAAGACTGCAAAAGTTTTTGTGCAATTTGTCCTGAGCATGCCGATACCCTATATATGGGGGTAAACCACTTTTTGGGCGCACGGCAGATGTCGCAAGGGAAGGAGCGCCGTTTGACTTTTTCAACGCAGAATTGGCTGGATGCCATGTCGCGTTTAGAGAGCCCCTGATGTGTCTAAACAGTGGAAACCCCCCACAAGTGACCCCATTTTGGAAACTAGACCCCCTAAGAAACTTATTTAGATGGGTGGTGAGCACTTTGAACCCCCAAGTGCTTCACAGAAGTTTATAACGCCCGGGCGTGAAAAAAAAATCATATTTTTTCCACAAACCTGATCGTTTAGTCCCCAATTTTTTATTTTCCCAAGGGTAACAGGAGAAATTAGACCACAAAAGTTGTTGTCATATTTGTCCTTGAGTACGCTGATACCCCATATGGGGTGGGACCACTGTTTGGGCGCACGGCAGGGCTTGGAAGGGAAGCAGCGCCGTTTGACTTTTTCTGACCAAAATTGGCTGGAATTGAGATTGGACACCATGTCGCGATTGGAGAGCCCCTGATGCGCCTAAACAGTGGAAACCCCCCACAAGTAACACCATTTTGGAAACTAGACCCCCTATGGAACTTATCTAGATCTGTTGTGAGCACTTTGAACCCCCAAGTGTTTCACAAAAGTTTATAATGCCTGGGTATAAAAAAAAACTATTTTCCACAAAAATGATTTTTTAGTCCCAAATTTTTGATTTTTCACAAGGAAATTGGACCCCAAAAGTTGTTGTCCAATTTGTCCTGAGTACGCTGATACCAAATATGTGGGGGGGGGGAACTGTTTGGGCGCACAGCAGGGCTTGGAAAGGAAGTAATAACGTTTTGGAATGCAGACGTTTATGGGGTCATGTTCCGTTTGCAGTGCCCCAGATGTGCCTAAACAGTGGAAAACCCCCACAAGTGACCCCATTTTGGAAACTATACCCCCTAAGGAACTTATCTAGATGTGTGGTGAGCACTTTGAACCCCAAAGTGCTTCACAGAAATGTATAAACGCAGAGCCGTGAAAATAAAAAAAAATTTTTTTCCTCAAAAATGATTTTTTTAGCCAGCTATTTTTTATTTTCCCAAGGGTAACAAGAGAAATTAGAACCCCAAAATTGGTGAGCAATTTGTCCTGAGTATGCTGATACCCCATATGTTGGGGTAAAACACTGTTTGAGCGCACGGCAGGGCTCGGAAGGGAGGGAGCGCCATTTGACTTTTTGAATGCCACGTCGTGTTTGGAGACCCCCTGATGTGCCTAAATAGTGGAAACCCCTCAATTCTAGCTCCAACCCTAACCCCAACACACCCCTAATCCCAACCCTAACCCTAATCCCAACCCTAATTCCAACCCTAATTGTAACCCTAACCCTAATTGTAACCCTAACCCTAATTATACTAACCCTAAGGCTAGGTTCATTTTGCGTTTTACCAGCCCATTCAACACATAGCGTTGACGGGCTGGTAACGGTATAGCATAACGCGATTGCATTTTGCTATACCCGCTAGCGCAGAGGAATCAGCAGATGATTCATCTGCACTAGCGGTGACGGAGCCCAGACGCTGCAGCCCGCATATGAGGCTCCGTTACTGAATGATGGCACGTCGCGAACGCATGCCGCTTTACGGCATGCGTCGCGATGCGCCCTCAAATGGGGGTGAATGGCAGCGTTAACGGACTGCGTTACACCGCGTTATAACCAGCGAGACTGCCATAACGCAGTATGAACCCAGCCTATCCCTAATACTAATTATAACCCTAGCCCTAACCCTAACGGAAAAATGAAAATAAATATAATTTCTATATTTTATTATATGTCCCTAACTAAGGGGGTGATAAAGGGGGGGTTATGTACTGTTTTTTTTATTTTGATCGCTGTGATAGTTTATCACAGTGATCAAAATGTACTTTTAGGAGAGTGAATGAAAATTTTTTTGAATCTGCCTAGCCACTGCGTATGCGCCCGCCATTTTTTTTTTACAGGAAGAAGACCCGGAGCCTGGGACCTGCCGGAGGACGGAGGACACCGGGAGGTACAGGGGGGGAATCGGGGGTACTGGGGACCCTAATTCTCTCCCCTCTGATGTGCGATCATATCAGAGGGGAGAGAAATCATTTTTTTTTTTGCGGTCGCCGTTATACTCAGTATAACGGCGATCGTGACACCGAGGTCGGTAACTACCGACCCGGATCATGTTCTCTGAGGTCTCGGCTACCCTCGGCAGCCGAGACCCCAGAGAAAATTGCACCCCCCCCCGTCAGATCGCGGCGGGCGCACTGAGCATGCGCCCGCCATTCAAGATAGCGGCACCCACCGGAGGAGGCAGGTGGGCCCGGGGGCCACAAGGGGCAGATTGTGGGCCACAAGGGGGGTGATTGCTGACCCTTTTTCTCTCTCCTCTGATGTCTGATGCCATCAGAGGAGAGAGAAATTTAATGGCACATCAGATTTTTTTTTTTTGTTGAGATTGCCGTTATAGGGTTAATAACGGCGATCGCATCATCGGGTCGGTAAAAACCGACCCGATTGATGTACTCTGGGGTCTCGGCACCACGGTAGCCGAGACCCCGGAGAAAATGCGCCTCTGGGGGGCGCGATTCACTTTTTCCACTGGGGGGCGCGATTCACTGTGGTTTAAGTACCCTTAATGACCGCCGTTAAAAGGCGTTTCGCGGTCGTTAAGGGGTTAAAGGTCTCATCTCTCCCAATCCTTTATATTGCATCCAGGGTGCCCATATTTTTTCATGTATGTTCAGTTTACCTCTTTTTTTCATAGATACTTTTTTCCAGATGTATAATATGTTTTATTCTTGCAGAAAATTCTTCTATCAATGGAGGATCAGGATTAGTCCAATTTTTTGCAATTAACTTCCTAGCACAATAGAGTAGTCTAGCAATAGCAATTTTGCTATTATTATCAGCTACAATTTCTTCCACATAGCCCAATAAACATGTAATAGGATCTTCCGAGACTTCACAATCATACGTCCTTTCAATCATATTAATTACCCAGACCAAAACATTGAGAGCCTAGGACACTCCCACATCATATGGGATATACCCGCCATATCTATATTACATCTGGGACATTCCGAGTTTCCCTTCAGCCCCATTTTGTGCATTATTAGGGGTAACCTATATACTCTATGAACTACATAAATATGTGATAATCTTGCAGGTTCGCTCATGGAGAGTTTAGGTATATATTCCAATATATTTTCCCAGACATCATCTTCCATATTTCCCACTTCTTCTTCCCATTTGAGTCTAGCTTTCAATGGAAACCCCAAAAGAAAGGTATGCATCAAATCTTTACAAGTACATGAAATTACCCCCCTAGTAATTCCTTCTTGACAAATATACTCCAGAACTAGATCAGTTTCTACTACCAATCTCTGTTGTACTCTCTGGGTTCCTATTGCATGTTTAACCTGCCCATATCTATACCATTCTATATTTGGCAATAGGAACTCACTTTGCAACTGCAGGGAGGGTTTAAGTTCTTCCCCATCCATTATTTGAAACATATACCTTACTCCTCTTTCTGTCCACTCCCGTATGGTGCCTATTTTCTTTATCTCTGGCAGGTTACTATTATTCCATATGGGCGTAAATTTAGTTAGTCCCGTTACTCCTCTCACCTTTTTTATTGTACTCCAGATTTTATCTATAAGTTCTAGTGTGGGCATTTTCCCCCCTAGTCTTTTAATGTTACCTCCTTCCAGTCCCTCTAGTATCGGCCTAATCCCCCATGCAATATTCTAACATTCTTTTAACCGAATCGCCAGTTACAGCTTTTGACCACCCTCTAAAGTGTTGACTCTGAGCGGCTAGAAAATAAATTTCTGGATTTGGCAGTGCCATTCCTCCTTCATCTTTGGGTCTCTGAAGAGTTTCCAACTTTATTCTCCCGGTTTCTTCCCCCATACCAATGCTCTAACCATCACATTCAAAGACCCAAATTTTTTTTTTGAGATCCAGATAGGCGCATTATGTAAAATATATAGCAGTTTAGGCATCAGGATCATTTAAAAAAGGTTTATCCTTCCCACCACTGTTAAATGCAGTTTATTCCATATTTCTATTTTGATTTTAAGTTTCTGAACTAATGGCATCAAATTAATATTAAAATACTCTGAAATCGGCAAGGAAATCTGTATCCCCAGATATTTAAAGGTCTCTTTACACTGTAATTTGTTGACTTCAATATCTCTATCCATTCATTCCACCTAGCTATCCACTTTAAACAAAACAGATTTGGACCAGTTAATCCTCAACCCAGATATGGCCCCAAACCTTTCGATTGTCTGCATGGCACAGCTCAACGACTCAGATGGATCCCCAGGAACAATAATAAATCATCTGCATACAGAGCAACTTTTTCCTCCATGCCCCCATACTTAAATCCTTGAATTCCCCAATTTCCCCTAATAGCAGCAGCTAATGGTTCAATTGCTACAGCAAAGAGGAGTGGTGACAGCAGACATCCCTGTCTGGTTCCTCTATTTAAAGGGAAGGATGAGGAAATCGCTCAGTTAACTCTGACCTTAGCAGTGGGTTGAGAGTAGAGTAGTTGCACCCATTCTATAAATCGCGGCCCAAACCCGAATTTTTGCATAACTCTCCATAGGTATTCCCATTGTACACTGTCGAACGCCTTTTGGGCGTCTAATGAAGCAATCACTCTGCGACCCGAATTATCTGCTTGTATTTGAAGGTTAAGATATAGCCTCCTTATATTGCCTGCCGTAGATCTTTTAAGCATGAATCCCGCCTGATCTGGATGTATCAGAGAAGAAATGACCAGAGTCAGCTGATTAGCCAAAACTTTTGCCAATATTTTTGTTAAGGTAGGATCTAAGTGACCCTTCACGGTTGACCTAGTGATTTCCAAATTAATAAACAGAACGTTGCTAGCAACATAAATAACCAAACAGACACGTGTTTCCGTCTGGGAGAATCAAGCAAGATTCCTAGCCCATGTATTACATCATCATCTTTTATAGTATTTAGTGAGCTTGTACTTCAACCAATAGTATAAAACCACACCTACAATATTTAACCAATGAAAATACAAGAAAATTGACCTATAAGAATACAAGAAAATTAACCTATAAGAATACAAGAAAATAGGAAACTACATATATGGTCATATCCACGTGACCATAGAAGCGAACAATAGTATCTTATATCTTGTCCAAACTGGAGCGGTCTGGTTTTATTACAGCCCATGACCTTTACTCTACTTCTCTACAACGGCCAGGAACTATAGCCTTGTTAAGCAACAGAATTTATCTCATAAACCACAAAATGGAGTTACAAGCACAAAATGGAGCAATCAGTTTTGATCTTTCTTAATTTGGTACTTCACATTTTAATATCTACCGTTAATAGTGAAATTGGTCTATATGATTCGGGTATTCTGGGGTCTTTTTCCTCCTTTGGAATCACTACTATCATCGCTTCTCTCATAGAGGCCGGCAGCGACTTTTTCTCTTTAGCTTCTTCAAATACTGTCAACAATTTCGGTAGCAACAATTCTGCAAATTGTTTATAAATTTCTGACGGTAAACCGTCTAACCCAGGGGATTTCTCATTGGCCATGCCATGCAGCGCACTCTCCATTTCTTATACAGTAATGGGAGAGTCCAGCATATCCTTATTTTCTTTACTTAACTTAGGGAGCGACCCAACCTCAAAAATTTCTCTACTTCTTCATTTCCAGCATTTTCCCCTGATGAGTATAAAGTTTTATAGAAGTTACTAAAAATATTCAATATCCCCTCCAAGTCATTTACTTTCTTCCCTTTATCATTTACCATATTATAAATAAATGAATTACTTCTTTGTGCTGAGGCGATAACAGATAAAAGATGTCCCACTTCTCCCCTTCAGCGTAAAATCATAGAATCATAGAATGATAGAGTTGGAAGGGACCTCCTGGGCCATCTGGTCCAACCCCCTGCTCAAAGCAGGATTCTCTAAATCATCCCAGACAGATGTCTGTCCAGCCTCTGTTTGAAGACTTCCATTGAAGGAGAACCTTACCACCTCTCGTGGCAGCCTGTTCCACTCATTGATCACAATAACTGTCAAAAAGTTTTTTCTAATATCTAATCTGTGTCTCCTCCCATTCAGTTTCATCCCATTGCTTCTAGTCTTTCCTTGTGCAAATGAGAATAAAGATGATCCTTCTACAATGTGACAGCCCTTGAGATATTTGTAGACAGCTATTAAGTCTCCTCTCAGTCTTCTATGCGCCTGCTCCACTGCGTAGAATTTAGTGAGAGAGTCTGCACCGATCTGATCTCTCAGCCATTTCTCAATAAATTCAGTGGGATCCCTCCCTCAGTCCCCTCAGTCCCCACGATCCTAATATTGTTCCTTCGGGAACGATTTTCCAGGTCATCGTTTTTTATCATGACTTCAGAGAGTTGTTGCTTAAACTGTTTTTTCCGTTTTTTTAAATTTATTAATCCAATCTTCCGCCTCTCCCACTCTGTTTTCCACTTCTCCCGTCCTGGTATTAACCTTATGTATGTCCTTTTTTATAGTGGCTACTTCAGATTGCACTCCCAGGACTTGCTGAGTTAACGTAGTTAGTGCCTGCTTACAGAAAGACACCACCGTGAACACGTCTTTAATAGTGGGATTTTCTTGTATCTCTCTCTCTTCCTGTGCTGCTGCCACCTCCATTTTCTCCCCCTCAGAGATACTGCTCTCTGGGGATTTCCCTCCTTCCTCCTCCTGTGCCTCCATCCCTTCATCCCCATCTTCCTCCTCCTCTCCCTCTGACTCTTGCTGCCTCAAAATACCTTCAATGCGGGCAAACTTTTCCAATTTCGCTGCAGCGCTCATGCGGCGCTGACATGCAGCGTTAAGCCTGGCCGCCTCTTCCCTCTTGTCGGCGCCATCTTGGGAGCTGCCTGAGTCTTCCCCCGGGTCTTTTTGCCTTTTGCTGCGGGTCATTACGGCTCACCTCCGGTCTCTCCTGCGTTCCCGGTGCTCTAGACTCCTTCCCCTACCGTTCGGTCGGCTGAGGCTGGCGGTGGCACAGCGGACCGTGGGTTAATTTGTGTGCAGCGGCGGGAGAGCTCAGGAGGATGGGACTGCTCACATCGCCATCAGGCTCCGCCCCCATGCTTCCACAGAATTTAAAAAAAAATAAAACTCATGAAATAGGCCTGGACAGAAATGATGGTTCCCTTAACTTAATATTTTTTTGCACAACCTTTGAGGCAATCACTGCAATCAAACGATTCCTGTAACTGTCAATGAGACTTCTGCACCTCTCGACATGTATTTTGGCCCACTCCTCAAGAGAAAACCGCTCCAGTTGTCTCGTGTTTGAAGGTTGCCTTTTCCAGACGGCATGTTTCAGCTCTTTCTAAAGATGCTCAATAGGATTTAGGTTAGGGCTCAAAGAAGGCCACTTCAAAATTCCGTATATACTCATGTATAAGCCGACCCGTGTATAAGCCGACCCCCCTAATTTTGCCACAAAAAACTTGGAAAACTTATTGACTCGTGTATAAGTTGCCGTCCTGCTCTGTGCTCCCCCATCCAGCTCTGTGCGCCCCCATTCTCCTCTGTGCTCCCCTCCTCCTGCTCCATTATCCTGTCCTGCTCTGAGCTTTCCATCCTCCCCCGTCCTGCTCCGTGCTCCCCCATCCAGCTCTGCACTCCCCCATTCTCCTCTGTGCCACCCCCGTTCTGCTCCGTGCTCTCCGTCTTCCCCCCCGTTCTGCTCCGTGCTCTCCATCCTCCCCCCGTCCTGCTCCGTGCTCTCCGTCCTCCCCCCGTTCTGCTCTGTGCTCTCCGTCCTCCCCCCCGTTCTGCTCCGTGCTCTCCGTCCTCCCCACCGACCTGGACCTGCTCCGTGCTCCTTGTCCTCCTCCATGCTTCCCCCATCCTCCTCCATCATACTCACCCTCCCCGTGCCATCGCTGAACGTCCCGGCCGGCATCCTGCGTTCTCCCCGGCTTCCTGCAGCTCTCCAGCGCTGAGCGGTGACGTAATACCGCTCATTAAGGCCATGAATATGAAGGCCACGCCCATGGGAGTGGCGTCGCGTCCATATTACATGACCTTAATGAGCGGGTATTACGTCACCGCTCAGCGCTGGAGAGCTGCAGGAAGCCGGGGAGAACGCAGGATTGCAGGGACGTTCAGCGATGGCACGGGGAGGGTGAGTATGATGTCCCAGCCACCGGCTCCTGCCGCCGCATCCCCTCCCCCGCTGGTTTCTGCCCTATGACTCGTGTGTAAGCCGAGGGGGCATTTTCACAAAAAAAGGTGCTGAAAATCTCGGCTTATACACGAGTATATACGGTAGTCCAATGTTTTCCTCTTAGCCATTCTTGGGTGTTTTAGCTGTGTGTTTTCGGTCATTATCCTGTTGCAAGACCCATGACCTGCGACTGACACCAAGCTTTCTGACACTGGGCTGCACATTTCTCTCTAGAATCCCTTGATAGTCTTGAGATTTAATTGTACCCTGCACAGATTCTAGACACCCTGTGCCAGATGCAGCAACGCAGCCCCAGAACATAACAGAGCCTCCTCCATGTTTCACAGTAAGGACAGTGTTCTTTTCTTGATATGCTTCATTTTTCCGTCTGTGAACATAGAGCTGATGTGCCTTGCCAAAAAGTTCAATTTTTGTCTCATCTGTCCATAGGACATGCTCCCAGAAGCTTTGTGGCTTCATAGAATCATAGAATGGTAAAGTTGGAAGTGACCTCCTGGGTCATCTGGTCCAGCCCACTGCTCAAAGCAGGATTTACTAAATCATCCCAGACAGATGTTTGTACAGCCTCTGTTTGAAGACTTCCATTGAAGGAGAACTCACCACCTCTCGTGGCAGCCTGTTCCACTCTTACATCACCCTAACTGTCAAAAAGTTTTTTCTAATATCTAATCTGTGTCTCCTCCCATTCAGTTTCATCCCATTGCTTCTATTTTTTCCTTGTGCAAATGAGAATAAAGATGATCCTTCTACAATGTGACAGACCTTGAGATATTTGTAGACAGCTATTAACTCTCCTTTCAGTCTTCTTTTTTGCAAGCTAAACATTCCCAAATCCTGTAACCGTTCCTCAACATGTACAGTACAGACCAAAAGTTTGGACACACCTTCTCATTCAAAGATCTTTCTGTATTTTCATCACTATGAAAATTGTAGAATCACACTGAAGGCATCAAAACTGTGAATTAACACATGTGGAATTATACATTACACTTTACAAAAAAGTATGAAACAACTGAAAATATGTCTTATATTCTAGGTTCTTCAAAGTAGCCACCTTTTGCTTTGATTACTCCTTTGCACACAGAAAAGGTGAACGGATGGACTCTATATGCCTGGTTCCCACCGTGAAGCATGGAGGAGGTGGTGTGATGGTGTGGGGGTGCTTTGCTGGTGACACTGTTGGGGATTTATTCAAAATTGAAGCGGTGAGCGGTCCAGCTCACCCCAAACCATCTCGATTGGGTTCAGGTCTGGTGACTGTGGAGGCCAGGTCATCTGGCGTAGCACCCCAACACTCTCCTTCTTGGTCAAATACCCCTTACACAGTCTGCAGGTGTGTTTGGGGTCATTGTCCTGTTGAAAAATAAATGATGATCCAACTAAACGCAAACCGGATGGAATAGCATGCTGCTGCAAGATGCTGTAGTAGCCATTCTGGTTCACTATGCCTTCAATTTTGAATAAATCCCCAACAGTGTCACCAGCAAAGCACCCCCACTCCATCACACCACCTCCTCCATGCTTCATGGTGGGAACCAGGCATGTAGAGTCCATCCGTTCACCTTTTCTGCGTGCAAAGCAGTAATCAAAGCAAAAGGCGGCTACTTTGAAGAACCTAGAATATAAGACATATTTTCAGTTGTTTCACACTTTTTTGTAAAGTGTAATGTATAATTCCACATATGTTAATTCATAGTTTTGATGCCTTCAGTGTGATTCTACAATTTTCATAGCCATGAAAATACAGAAAAATCTTTGAATGAGAAGGTGTGTCCAAACTTTTGGTCTGTACTGTAGTTTGGCAAATTCCAGTCTGGCTTTTTTATGATTTTTTTTCAACAATGGTGTTCTCCTTGGTCGTCTCCCATGAAGTCCACTTTGGCTCATACGACGGATGCTGCGATCTGACACTGATGTTCCTTGAGCTTGAAGTCCACCTTTAATCTATTTAGCAGTTTTTCTGGGTTCTTTTGTTACCATTGAAATTATCTGTCTCTGATTTGTCATCAATTTTCCTCCTGCGGCCACGTCCAGGGAGGTAAGCTACAGTCTCATGGAGCTTAAATTTCTGAATAATATGTGCAACTGTAGTCACAGGAACATCCAGCTGCTTGGAGATGGTCTTATAACTTTTACCTTTTAACATGTTTGTCTATAATTTTCTTTCTAATCTCCTGAGACAACTCTTTCCTTCGCTTCCTCTGGTCCATGTTGACTGTGATACACACTATGTCACCAAACAGCACAGTGAGTATCTGTAGCCCTCTATATAGGCCCACTCACTGATTCCAATATTGTAGACACCTGTGATGCTAATTAGTGGACACACCTTGATTTAATATGTCCCTTTTGTCACATTATTTTCAGGGGTATCATCATTTCTGTCCAGGCCTATTTCATGAGTTGTATTTTTTTTTAATTCTGTGGAAGCATGGTTGAAAAGCAATGTCTGACTTTCATTTGTTCATTTTCATAGATTTTTGATTTATTATTACTTTTGTCAGATTCAAGTTATTTCTGTCACCATTGTGGGTTTTTCTGTCATTAAACGAGGGGTACCAACAATTTTGACCACGTGTGTATGTTTAATATGTTGATTACACATTGTCCAGACCAGCTAGTTGTCAAGCTCCTATCAGCGCTGGCGAACTGCCAAGGCTGAACAGGGTGACTTACCCACACCACGAGGAAGCCCGGGGTTAAATGCTGCGGGGAAAGCTCAGACAGACAGGACCTGAGCAGTGCAGTGAGAGAGGACGCTGAGGGAAGCAAGGAGCAGAAGGACCTGCGATCATGTGACCACAGGGGGCGGGGCTTAGCGTACTGCTGCTGGAGATGCCTGCAGGATGCTACAGGGACCCTGGAGCTGGGGAAAGGGCCACTGGACACCAGGGAAAGGACGGAGAATCAGAGGGAGACGGAATCCAAGACAAGCCGAGGTCAGTAAACGAGAGAGCTAACGCGGTACACAAGGGGCAGGCAGAGGTTAGTCAGAACGTAGCTTAAGGTCATACACAAAGATTTTAACGCAGTACAGGAGGGACGAGCAGAACACTTAAACGGGGAACAGAACCAAGATCAAAACAAGACAAGCATACAGTAGCACAGGCACAAAGCACAGCAGGGTCACAAACACTCGGCCAAGGGTCAAAGTATAAGCGACAAGGAATGATTCCACAATGAGGCTATAAGAAGCCTCCCAGGATCCCAGAATGAGGCCGTCCAGATTAACCTCTGAACTAGCTCATCCCACAAACTACGCAGATCATGACAGTACCCCCCTCTTAACTAGGGGCCACTGGACCCCCAGGTTTCCCAGGATGCCGGGCATGGAAGGCACGAACCAGACGGTCAACGTGTATCGCTCTGGCTGGTATCCAAGATCGCTCTTCCGGACCATACCCCCTTCAATGTACCAAATACTGTAAAGACCCCCACACCCGCCTGGAATTCACAGTATGTTGTACTTCAAACTCCATATGTCCCTCAACCAAGACTGGAGGAGGAGCAGCTTCAGTATCCTCCCTCACTGCCCCAAGGGTTTAAGGATCTATGAAAAACATTATGGAGTTTTAAGGAGGGAGGAAGTCAGAGGCGGTAGGTTACCGGGTTCACTACTTTGATGACCTCATAGGGGCCAATAACTTTAGGCCCCAGTTTAGCAGAGGGCAATCGAAGATTTAAATTTCGTGTGGACAGCCACACCTTATCCCCACAACACAGTGTCTGAACAGAGTCCCTTCTATCCGCAAAACGTTTATATTTCTTTTGAGCCTTAGAGATATTTGAGCGAACCTTTTTCCAAAGATCCTTGAGACGATTGACCCCATCCTCTGCCCCCAGACAACCAGAATCTATTCGAGAAAATTCGCCAAAATGAGGATTCATCCCATAATTAATCAAAAATGATGACCTACCGGTAGATTGATTTACCCGGTTGTTGAAGGCGAATTCTGCTAATGGTAAGGCATCAGACCAGTCACTTTGCAGGGTAGAAGTCAAGCACCAAAGAATCTGTTCAAGCGACTGGTTGGTGCGTTCTGTTTGTCCGCTGGTTTCTGGGTGATACGCTGAGGAAAAAGACAGATGTCCCCAATTTTTTGCAGAAATCCCGCCAGAATTTAGACACAAACTGAGTCCCTCTTTCTGACACTATATATATATGACACAATATTAGTGGGAAACTCGTGTAGGCGTACCACCTGGGACAGGAAATGCCTAGAAAGTGTCTCTGCTGAGGGTAAACTTGTCATGGGTACAAAATGTGCAAACTTAGAAAACCTATCCACCACTAACCAAATTACAGTATTACCACGGGATGATGGAAGATTGGTGATGAAGTCCAGGACAAGTGAGTCCATGGCCTTCCTGGGACTGGCAAAGGCACCAATTCCCCGGCCGGCAACTAGAGCTCTTGGAATGGGCACATATCCCACATGCTGCGACATGTTTCTTGAAATCTGAAGCCATTAAAGGCCACCAGAAGACCCTTGCCACTTCTTCCCGTGTGGCGGCTAGACCCTTGCCACTTCTTCCCGTGTGTGCACTCAACTTCGAATCATGGAATTCCCAGAGGAGTTTGTTGCGCAAATGCTGCGGGATAAACAACTTGTCAACAGGTTTGGAACTTGGAGCCAAAGATTGAGCCCCCACAATCTCTCGCTCCAATTCCGACGACACCTCGGCAATCACAAGACTGGGTTGAAGAATGGGGGACTGCGGATCGGGGGCGGACAATGGCTCAAAACTACGCGATAAGGCATCATCCTTTACATTCTTAGACCCTGGCCGAAAGGTAATAGAAAACTGAAATCTGCAGAAAAAAAGTTACCATCGGCTTGCCTGGGAGTCAGTCTTTTAGCAGATTTAGTGTATTCTAAATCTTTATGGTCAGTGATAACCGTAATAGGGTGAGCCGCCCCCTCCAAAAAGTGCCTCCATTCCTCGAACGCCAACTTAATAGCCAGAAGCTCTCTGTTGCCTACATCATAATTTTTCTCCGCCGGAGAAAATTTCTTAGAAAAATAGGCACAGGGCCTGAGATTAGTCAGGGAAGCTGGACCTACCCCTACCTCGGAAGCATCCACCTCGACCACAATGGTTTGGAAGGATCCGGTTGGACCAGGCTAGGAGCAGATGAGAAACAGTTTTTAAGCGTTAGAAAGGACTTTTTAGCTAATGAGGACCAGTTTCTGACATCTGCCCCTTTACGAGTCAGGTCTGTGAGGGGCTTAGTCACCTGAGAAAAACCTTTAATAAACTTGCGATAATAATTTGCGAATCCCAAGAAACGCTGGACTCCCCTAAGGTCCCGGGGCTGGACCCACTCCACAATGGCTTGCACCTTCTTGGGATCCATGCGAAACCCCTGAGGTGAAATTATCAGACCTAGAAATGACAACTCCTGAACAAAAAATGAACATTTCTCGAGTTTGATGTACAATTGGTTTTCCCTGAGCCTCTGAAGTACAGTTTTAACATGCAACAATTGGAAAGCTCTATCAACAGAATATATCAGGATATCATCTAGGTATACCGCTACAAACGGCCTATTAGATCCGAAAATACCACATTGATTAAATTTTGAAACACTGTGGGGGCATTGGTGAGCCCAAATGGCATTACTAGATTCTCCAACAACCCCTCAGACGTAAGGAAATCAGTTTTCCACTCGTCCCCTTTTCATATTCTTGTTAAGTTGTAAGCCCCCCTCAGATCCGGTTTAGAAAACCATTTGGAGCCAGAAAGCTGGTTACAGAGATCAGGAATCAATGGTAGGGGATATGTGTTCCTGACAGTAATTTTATTTAGTTCTCGAAAGTCGAGGCAGGGACGTAGGCCGCCATCTTTTTTCTTAACAAAGAAAAACCCCGCTGCCACCGGGGAAACTGAGGGTCTTATGTGCCCCTTACAGAGGCTCTCAGAAATGTACTGTTTCATAGCTAGGCGCTCAGGGCCTGACAGATTGAACAGGCGAGCTTTGGGCAATTTGGCTCCAGGAATCAGATCGATGGCACAATCAAATGGCCTATGAGGGGGTAACGCCTCAGCTTCACTCTCAGATAACACGTCCTCAAAGTCTCTCAGGTACTCCGGAATACCCTCCAGACTAATAGAAGACACAGAGACAGGTTTAGTGAATTTCACACAACAAATTGATTTATGGTAACAGTCAGCACACTTGGACCCCCATTTAACAATCTCCCCAGATTCCCAGTCAATCACTGAGTTATGGCATCAAAGCCCCGGCATGCCCAGCACCAGCCCTTCGGGCAATTTGTCCATGACAAAACATTCAATCTACACGTGGGAAGAACCAATTTTTAACACACATTTTTCAGAAACGGAAAGGATCCCAGTTCGGGTAAGAGGAGATGAGTCGATGGCTACGACCTTAAGTGGGGTATGAAGCCTGACTGTCCCTATCTGGTGTTAGGAAACAACGTCAGAGCTGACCAGGTTGAGTGATGAACCACTGTCCACCAGTGCTGTAGAGAAACAATGGTCATTGTCTACCAACGTTCAAACCTTAGCAAAACTTTAGGACATGAGGAAGAAAGTATCTGAAGGTCTGGGCAGCCTCCTCGACCACTACCCAGACCTAGTCATTTCCCGTCGCTTTGAAGGATGACTGGCATGAGGGGCAATCCTTTCTCCAATGACCAGACTCCCCGCAATAAAAACAGAGCTGCTTCTTCCTGTGGCGTTGCCTCTCCTTCTCCTTGACCGAAGTGGCACCAATCTCCATGGATTCAGGAGCGACACCAGTCTCTTTGCTGCCAGCGAATAGGGAAGACTCGGACTGCATGATACCCCTAGCCCACAGTTTGCGGTCCATACGCACGTCCTGAGTTATGGCATCCTCCAAGGTGTCAGGTGGTGAATGGAGGGCCAAAACATCTTGGAGGCGTTCGGACAGACCTCTGCGGAATAAGCCCCTGAGGGCGACATCATCCCATGAGACCTCTGCTGCCCAGCGTTGGAACTCCGCAGAGAACCACTCAGCCGAGCGTTTACCCTGACGCACACTCATGACCATATCTTCAGCCAAACCTACTCTGTCAGGCTCATCATATATGCGGCCCAAGGCCTCAAAGAAGGCATCGACTGTCATCCTCTCGGGGGCAGTGGGAGACAGAAAAAAAGCCCATGCTTGGGGGCCGCCCCGAAGTAGGGAAATAATGACCCCCACCCTCTGGAATTCGTCCCCAGAGGAACAGGGCCTCAAAGAAAAAAAAAAGCTTACATCCCTCCCTGAAGGACCTAACCTCCCTTTTATCCCCTGAAAAAGAGTCAGGCAATCTGACCGGAGATTCAGGGGATACCATAGATACGTCCCTGCTCCCGGAGCCAGGGGACTCTGCTGCAACGGCCCCCTGCACGGTGTCCACCAACTGCTGTTGGGTATGGTCCAACATGCGCTGTTCCCCATTAAGCTTTAGGAACATTTGGGTTAGATGCTTGACCTGCTCGGCCAAAGCCTGCAGGGGATCCATGCTGCTAATTTACTAAAAAAAAAATACACTCAACTTTCCCCAACCAAAAAAAAAAGTGCGGTCGCTTATAATGTCAAGCTCCTATCAGCGCTGGTGAACTGCCATGGCTGAACAGGGTGACTTACCCACACCACGAGGAAGCCCGGGGTTAAATGCTGCGGGGAAAGCTCAGATAGACGGGACCTGAGCAGTGCAGTGAGAGAGGACGCTGAGGGAAGCAAGGAGCAGAAGGACCTGCGATCATGCGACCACATGGGGCGGGGCTTAGCGTCCTGCTGCTGGAGATGCCTGCAGGATGCTACAGGGACCCTGGAGCAGGGGAAAGGTGCCACTGGACACCAGGGAAATTACGGGGAATCAGGGAGACGGAATCCAAGATAAGCCAAGGTCAGTAAACCAGTAAACGAGAGAGCTAACGTGGTACACAAGGGGCAGGCAGAGGTTAGTCAGAACATAGCTTAAGGTCATACACAGAGATTTCAACGCAGTACAGGAGGGAAAAGCAGAACACTTAAACGGGGAACAGAACCAAGATCAAAACCAGACAAGCATACAGTAGCACAGGCACAAAGCACAACAGGGTCACAAACACTCGGCCAAGGGTCAAAGTATAAGCGACAAGGAATGATTCCACATTGAGGCTATAAGAAGCCTCCCAGAATGAGGCCATCCACATTAACCTCTGAACTACCTCATCCCACCAACTACGCAGATCATGACACTAGTTTGTTGACCTGAAAAACAGAGAAGGAAAAACTATGCAAATTGATTAAATACTCAAACAACGCAAGTTAATTTCATCACACCTCACATCACATCAAACGACAACAGTTGTGAAGTATATCAATGGGATATGCCTTTGTAGCAGGTTATCCAAGAGATCCAAAGAACCTGAGACTCTTTACAAAACTGCAGTCCGGAACTCCCTTCAATACAGCTGCCAGAACTTTATGGCTCCATCATGAGAGACACAGATTTGACATTCTGCAGGATGCCAGCTTAGGGGACCACGACCCCAAGCTGAAAGAATACAGATCTGCTCCATTGACCATCAGTTAACCCATGGATACATTTGGGGAAGCCAGGATCTGGACCCACCGGTCACCTGAACCCATGGGTATGTTTGGGAAAGCCAGGATTGGGACCCACCAGCTGCTCTTATCCCAGCGAGTCAGTGGAAGGGTGAGACTCAGTAATTTTGCACTATCATGGGTATTTTACTGGGATTGTTCTATGTGTTATTTGTCTTTTTTGTGGTTCAATTAAGTATTGTCACACTGTTTTACCCTCACCATGTGTTCTCTGATTAGTATTGAACCCACGGTAAAATGAGAGCTAGGATGATCCATGGTCCTGGTGGTTTTGAGCTCATGGACTAATGTACCCACTGACCCCCATGTCTCCCACTGGGTGGCGGCAGTGGGATACTACTCAGCCCGTGGGAGCTGCAGGGGGCTGCGCAGTGTTTTTAGACACCATCTAGGCCTCCCCAGCAGACCATTGATGAGGTATACATAGCAGGTTTCGGACGCCCCTATGTCCAACCCCACCAGCTCTGCATTGGGAAATGGACCAGAGTGGATGTAAAACTGCAACAAACAATGACAACTAAAGGAGCTGTGCCAGCCTAGACGGATTGAATACCAGGTCACCGACATTTAAGCGGATTTAATCCAGGAACCATGGGGTGCGGAGGACACCATATGTGGATGCCATGGATACATGGATACAAGTCGGTTCGCGTCAATTATGTGTAGAGTTTATTTGCAAAGAAGACATGGAATATCCTCTGAGGAAACTGAATGATACAAAGTTTAGTTCTCATGAAGGTAAGACCTCTTACAATTGTGTCTGTGCTTAGAGATATGCTGATGGACTGTCTCTGATAAGTGAAGACGGATTATTGAAAGCCTATCACATCTGGTTAATTAAGATGGGGGAGCAATGCGACAAAATAGGATTTAATCTTGATTATCCAGTTGTCTATTTTCAGTAAGCCAGGAGACTTAAACAGCGATCTCAGCAGTGATCTTGCTATGTCTGACACGTACCAGCGATCAGGCCCCTGCTGTGAATCGCTGGTCGTGTCAGAAATGCCTGGACTTTTTTTTTATCGCTGGTCTCCCACTGGCCAGCACGCATCGCTGCGTGTGGCAGGCAGGAGACCAGCTGGTAACAAAGGTACACTTCGGGTTTCCAGGCGGGGGCTGTGCCTGGAAACCCGATGTGTACGTTGGATACCAGCGCGCTGCTGCAGGGGAGCTGGTAACCAAGGTACACATCGGGTTTCCAGGCACTGCGCAGCGCCTTGAAACCTGAAGTGTACCTTGGTTACCAGCTCCCTGCATCAGCGGGCTGGTATCCAACGCACACTGCGGGTAACTAGGCGACGTTACCCGCAGTGTCGCTGTCCTGATCGCTGCCTGAGCTGCCTGTTTGGCAGCTCAGCAGCGATCATGTAGCGACACACCAGTGATCCTGATCGTTGTCGGGATCGCTGGTGTGTCGCTATGTTAGACAGGGCCCTTAAGGTACTGCCACACTAAACAATCCCGCTAGCGATCACAATAACGACGCATACTAATGCGATCGCTAGCGGGATTGTTTCTATATCGCTAAATGCGGCCACATTTAGCGATATAGTTAACGACGCTATCGCCGTTAGCGATCTTCTTAACGACTTTAGCGGTACAAAAGTACCGCTAAATCGCTAAGAAAAGGTGCCACACAGCGATAAGATACTTACCCAGCGGGAGCGCCGACGAGAAAATAGGGTCCGGAACGATTCCAGCGACGAGCGAGATCACAGCAGGAAGCTCGTCGCTGGAAGCTGCCGCACTGAACAATATCGCTAACGGGATCGCTAAATAGTGACGTTTTTTAGCGATCCCGTTAGCGATATTGTTTAGTGTGGCATACCCTTAAGACTTCTCTTTATGTTGACTTTTGAATTTGTGTTTATTCTTTCGTTCGTCAAGAAAACACATTTGTTCATGCAAGCCTGTAATGTTGACTTTTAATTTGACGTTTGTTGTAACACATTTTGTTGTTATCCTGGATGACAGAGGCTGAGTAACTGAACAATAGTACAATAGATATTTGTTAATATGTTGATTTCACATTGTCCAGGCCTGCTAGTTTGTTGACCTGCAAAACAGAGAAGGGCAAACTAGGCAAATAGATTAAATACTCAAACAGTGCAAGTTAATTTCATCACACCTTCGTCTTGAGCTCTGGATGACCGCTTGAAAGACAGCAGTTGTGAACTGTAGAAGTGGGATATACCTTTGTAACAGGTTACCCAAGTGATCCAAAGAACCACACAACTAGGAACTCTCTAGAAGACTGCTGCCAGAACATCATGCCTCCATCATGAGGGACACAGATTTAACGCTACAGATTGTCAGCTTAGGGGACCACGGCCCAGGCTGAAAGAATATACAGATTTGCTCCATTGACAATCACTGAACCTATAGATATGTTTGGGGAAGCTAGGATTGGTACCCACTGGCCACCTGGCTCCATGGCTATGTTCAGAGAAGCCAGGTTGTGACCCTCAGGTCATCTGGCCTTGTACCTCAATGGACTGTCAGCTTCCTAAGTGTGTTGTTACCTCCTCTCTGTGCGTTCCACAGGTAATCGGCCCTGGAAGCTCTGAAGTCACAGTTTATGGACTGAACTGAGTTGGAGTAGTGATATTGCATCCACTAGGGGCAGCACCAGTAGGTAGCATTGTTAGGATATAGCCAGATGTCGGTACACGGAACAGCAGTCTAGTTGGGAAGATAAGCAGGAATCGTAGTCAGGATTTAGCCAGAAGTCAGTACACGAAGAAGCAGCATAGTTGGGAGGATAAGCAGATAATGTAGTCAGGAGAAAGCCAGAGGTCAGTACACGGAGCTGCAATAAGAACTTGAGGATAAGGAGCAGGTGGGAAGAAGAGAGACTAAAGGCTGGGAGCTCAATAATCTTGCAAGGAAGGAAGTGCAGTGCCAGGCTTACGTAGGATGTTCAATCAGAAGATCACAGGGTTGAGCCAATCAGGAACTCGGGGTGGCGACAAACAAGAACTCAGGATGGAGTCAATCAGGAACGACACAGGTACTAGTATCAGGTTTAGCAAGGAACTGTCCAACGAGCTGAATAGCTTAGAGGGAAGAGCTGCCGCCTGGTGCACAAGAGCTTCTGGGCTCTTCCAGGATGGCCTCTGGACATCTCTGGTGCTGGCTTCTCTGGATGTCTCTGGTGAAAGGCTCTCGTAAGCCTAGGTGCATGGACGTTGCCCTCTGGCTCCCATGAATTATCTTCTGGTGCGTAACCCCTCCGCTGCACCAAATATTGCAATCTTCCCCTAAATCTTCTAGAGTTGATTAGATCATCCACAATGTACTATTCTTCACCATGGACTTTTTCTGGTGGAGGCGGTGGCTGAGTTCTTCCTGGAAACAGGTTCTCTCTGAATTGTTTGAGCAAGGATACATAGAATACAGGATGTATTTTCAGGGTGTTAGGAAGTTTTAAACGAAAAGCAACTGGGTTAATTTGTACAGGTATTTGAAAAGGTCCTATGAATTTTTGACCTAATTTAGGAGATTTCAGATTTTTTGTAGAAAGCCAAACCTTTTCACCAACCTGAAGGGTAGAAGAAGCATTGCGATGTTTATCTGCTGTTTCTTTGTAATCTTCTCGGGCCTTTTTAACATCTCAATTAGTTCTTCCTGAGCTTTCCGCAACTTTGTAAGTCTGTCAGTAACAGCAGGAACCAAAGTATTCAATGAAAGATTAGGAATAAATACCGGATGCAAGCCATAGTTAGCCAAAAATGGGCTTTGGGATTTAGAACTTTGCTTGGAGTTATTATAAGCAAATTCTGCTATTGGTAAATGGTCCACCCAATCATCCTGTAGGTAAGAAATAAAACAGCACAGATATTGTTCGAGAGTTTGGTTCTTTCAGTCTGGCCATTTGATTATGGGTTGAACAGAGGCTTTTCCAAAATTTTGATGTAAACTGAACACCTCTATCAAAAATTACATTGTCAGGAATTCCATGAAGACTAAATATCTTGACTAAATATTCACTAGTTCTGTTTGTTCATTGGTAGAAATCCCTTTAGTTGGAATAAAATGGGCCATCTTTGTGAGCTGATCCACCACAACAAGGATAAGTCATTTCTTTAGAGGGATGTAGTTCCACGATAAAATCTTTTCATATTGATCCCCAAGGCCTGGATGGAACTGGAAGGTGTTGAAGGAGTCTTAGAGGTGAGGATCGTGGCGTCTTGTTCCGTGCACATGTTGAACAGGAGGAAACTTATTTTCTGACATCCTTTCTACAATTAGACCACCAAAAAGAACAAAGCAGTAGTTTGTACGTTTTCATGACTCTAGGGTGTCCTACAAGTTTAGATTCAGGGACAAGTTTGAAGACTTCAAGTCGAGCAGATTCGGGAACGTATATTTGATTGTTCTGCATCCAAAACCCTTCCTTAAAAGAAAGATCAACTTCTTTAAAAGGATGGTTGAGAAAAAAACTAAGGTTGGTATCCACCTCTAATCTTTGTTAAAAATTCTTTGGTGTCCAGTATTCCCCCAAAAAATGTTGGGGTTACAATGGTACAGTCAGTGTTAGATCTCTCCTGAGGTTCGGTAAATATCCTGGACACAGCATCAGCCTTGCCGTTTCTTGAAACAGGCAGATAAGAAATTATAAAATTAAACCTGGAGAAAAATGAGGCCCAATGTGCTTGTCTTGCAGACAACCTCTTAGCTGTACAAATGAATTCTAAATTTTTGTGGTCAGTAAGGACAGTCACCGGATGATTGGCCCCTTCCAAAAGATGTCTCCATTTGGAGAAGGTGACTTTCATAGCTAAAAGTTATTTATTTCCAATGTCATAATTCTTTTATGCAGATGACATGGTATGAGAAAGGAATTCATATGGATGAAGCTGCATCTTGTCCCCAACTTGCTGTGATAAAATGGTTCCCACCGCAGAGTCTGAGGCATCTACTTTGACAACAAATGGCAGTTCAGAATTTGGATGGACTAGTAATGGTGCAGAAGTAATAGGAGTCTTTAATTTGTCAAAAGCCACCTGTGCCTCTGGGGACCATGAAAACACTTTGGTTTTCTTTGTGAGTGAAGTAATTGGTAAAATAATTTTTGAAAAGTTTTTAATGAATCTATTGTAGAAATTTGCAAATCCTATTGTTAGGGGTCGAGTTCCCACTTCTGCACAAGGGGAATCTCGAGCCATCCCGGCTGCAGTCTCCCATTCATCTCTGGCCGCAGTGGACTCTGCTCAGCTTGGAAGTCGGTCCCAGTGTCTCGCCCAGTCTAACAGTGTGCAGAGGATTACTGTTGCATCTCCAGCCTCTGCTATTGTGGCCAGTACTGGTTAGCGGCGAGCAGACGTCTTTAGGACAAAGTCCTTGTTTTCCCCTTATGAGCATGCCCAGGGTGAGATCTCTCATTGGAGATCAGGGGTCACATGCTCAGGTACTGCAGCAGCTCCTATTGGTCCGCCAGGAAGGTCCTGTGACTACTGGTGTTCTGGAACAGTTTCATTGGTCCTTGTTTCTGGCAGGTCCTGTAGCTGTTACTATAAAAGGGTGGCATGGCTGGTCGCCATGCGCTAGTGTCAACCATTATATGCTTAGCGCCAGTGTGGTCATGCGTGTGTGTGGTTAGGGCCCGGCTGAAATAAGCCCCTAGAATACCGACTTAATCGGTGAGGAGTTTGGTATGCTAGCTGGTCAGGGTCGGTGTCCTAGATGCCCTAGAGTCCCGGCATAACTGGTGAGGAGTTTGATTGCCGTATTCAGGGCCTGGCATTCAGACGCCATAGATTGCGGGTGACTCCCGCGAGGACATTAGTGCATGATCACGTTCTATGTTCGCTTAGCAGTTAACTGTGTACCTGGGTGCCTGACAGGACACAGAAGTTTGTCTCAGCGGCTCTGTGACGTAACAGGGTTCGCTTTCAACGCTAGACAGCGCCCTAGCGTGTTTATTTTGCGACTCAGTTGTGTTTAGTGAGTTCGCACACATCGCCATATAGCGCTGCGGCACTCCTAGCGGCTCTGTGGATTAACAGAGTTCGCACATATTGCCACAGCGCGTTACGGCGTTTATTTTGGCGACTCTGCGGGATAACAGAGTTCGCTACTTACGCCATCTTACTAGCAGCAGGCTCCGCCTGCACGGTGGACCCCGGGCTGCGAACGCACCTCTCTACATCATATATTTGGTGCGTTCCGCAGACCCTAACACCTTTATTGGGGTAAGCCAGTCAACTAACGCTCTTATTTACTGGATCATGCTCAGACTTTGGGAGATGATATATCCAGATAGTCTGTTTGTTCAAATTCCATTTTGAGTTTATATAGAGCTGATTCTTGTAGACATTTCAGACTAATGATGCCCGAGATGCTCCTCCAAGGTATCTGAAAATATAGGAATGTCATTGAGATAAACAACAACAAATCGATTCAAGAAAACATCATTAATGAAGTACTGAAAGGTGTCCGGGGCGTTACTAAGGCTGAAAAGTATAACCAGGTATTGAAAATGTCCATATCTAGCTCTAAAGGCAGTTTTCCACTCCTCTCCCGGGCAGATTCGTATGAGATTATAAGCCCCTCTTAGATCGAGTTTGGTTAGAACCTTGACAGAACGCAGTCTCTCCAGCAACTCAGGGATTAAAGTGAATGGGTAGCGATTTTTAATGGTAATCTTATTTATTTCTCTATGATCAATACATGGCCGCAGGGTTGAGTCCTTCTTTTCTCCAAAAAACGAGGGTGCTTCAGCTGACGAAGAAGAAGGTTGAATGAAGCCTTTCTCTAAATTTTCATCTAGGTATTCCTTTAGTACTTTCAATTCCTGTTCAGAAAGATTATAAATTCGCTCAAACGGAAAGGAAGCAATTCAGTGGGACAGTCGTAAGAACAATGAGGAAGCAGTTGATCGGCTTTCTTCTTACTGCAGACCTCACTGCTGGTACTGAGGTGGTAGTTTATCATCACTCTGATGAGAAATCTCGAATACTTGAATTTGTTTGAGAACAGATAAATTAGCATGGCAATTGTTCTTACAGTACTCAGAGGGTAAGGTAATGGTCCT
Source organism: Oophaga sylvatica (assembly GCA_033576555.1). NCBI lineage: Eukaryota > Metazoa > Chordata > Amphibia > Anura > Dendrobatidae > Oophaga > Oophaga sylvatica. The sequence continues at coordinate 396,639,441 of JARQOD010000001.1, forward strand.
CGATGCCCAGTTGAAGGACGGGTTATGGATTGAAAACCAGGGAATTACTAGAATAACTGGAAATTTTGGAGAGGAAATAAGCTGGAAACTAACAGCTTCATGATGATTTGGTTCAATACAAATTTCAAGTTCAATTGTCTCATGAGTAACAGGTCTAGAAGATAAAGATGATCCATCCACAGTTTTCATATTGATTGGCATGGATTTAGTCCTACTTGCTATGTTATGACTTGTGTGGGAATCACAAAATAAGACGATGGTGATTGCTCTTTGCCTTTATCCTGCATTACAGATGAGATAGTCTGCATAACCAGATCTAGCCATTCAAAAAGGTCTAAATCGCTTTCAGTTTTGGCATTTATGAAAACTATGGCCCTTTTATTAAGACAGTTGATGGCAAAATGTCCATCGCCCCCACAATAGAGGCATACATTTTCTGTATGTCTCCTCTACTGCAGAGAGAGGTTTACAGATTACATCAATTTGCATAGGTTCAGGCACCCTTTTCATTTCCTGTTGGTGTTTTAAGGCTGATTGAGTAAATGTCACAAACTAATACGGTTAAGTCCAGCGGACGACAGAACTTAAACCAACAAAGGGATGGAATGGGGAGAGGAAGGCTCTCACAGTAGGGAACAAGGGGTGGGGCACCTCCTGAGCTCCAACCTGTGCCTGTTCCTAAACTCCCCTAATGCCCTATGTGGATCCTTTCCCCCACCTCCGTCAAGTGCCTGAACCCTGTTTATCTCCTCACAATTCCCTGGCTAGTGCACTGGCCGGCAAAGACGCTAGCCTCACCACTGCAGATGGTGAACAACAAAGGGAAAGGGAAACAAGACAGACAGAAAAAGAGAAAATAGAACGTAACACTCTCCGCTCTGAAAAGCATCACACAACTGAGGATACGGCACCAGGACTACGAACACAGCAGAAGCACCACTGCAACCAGAGAGCTCTTTACTCCAGGCTTGTTCAACATAGATTACTCTCCCTGACAGTCAGCTGATGTTTCATGTGACTTTTTAAAGGATGGTGGAAGGGGTCACCACTAGAGATGAGCGACTTTGCCTTTTTTAGGGTCGAGTCGGGTTTCGTGAAACCTGACTTTATCAAAAGTCGAGTCGAACGAAGTCGGCCGACTAACGGAAATGGTTGGGTTGGAGTCGAAAAGCTGACCCCAATGCAAGTCAATGGGGAATAAAAGTCGGCAGGGAGTGGAGGACAATAAACTCACCTACAGTGCCCATTTCAATGCCAACGACATCAATTCTTATTACTTAAGCTTGTCAACCTTAATTAACTTTATAATAATAGTAACACATTGAAAACTGGGGGTTATTTGGCTAAAGTTGTGGGGGTGGCAGTGCTGGCTCTAGGTTTTCGTGGGCCCCGGGCCAAAGAGTCTCAGTGGGCCCCTTTAACACATACCACAATTCATGATGCTCCGATACGGCAGAGAAATATAGGTATAGTACAATGCCAAATACTTCACTTCTTACATTACATGAGTGAAATCTATTTTAAATTCTACAATAGCTCAAAAAACGGACATTATAGTCCTCCATACAGTATTATGGGCACCACATAGTGCGCCATGCAGAATAATGAGCCCCATATATTGCTCTATACAGAATAATGAGCCCCATATATTGCTCAATACAGAATGGGCTCCATATACAGTTATATGAAAAAGTTTGGGCACCCCTATTAATCTTAAGCTTAATGTTTTATAAAAATTTGTGTTTTTGCAACAGCTATTTCAGTTTGATATATCTAATAACTTGGACACAGTAATGTTTCTGCCTTGAAATGAGGTTTATTGTACTAACAGAAAATGTGCAATCTGCATCCAAACAAAATTTGACAGGTGCATAAGTATGGGCACCTCACCAGAAAAGTGACATTAATATTTAGTAGATCCTCCTTTTGCAAAAATAACAGCCTCTAGTCGCTTCCTGTAGCTTTTAATGAGTTCCTGGATCCTGGATGAAGGTATTTTTGACCATTCCTCTTTACAAAACAATTCCAGTTCAGTTAAGTTTCATGGTCGCCGAGCATGACAGCCCTCTTCAAATGATCCCACAGATGTTCAATAATATTCAGGTCTGGGGACTGGGATGGCCATTCCAGAACATTGTAATTGTTCCTCTGCATGAATGCCTGAGTAGATTTGGAGCGGTGTTTTGGATCATTGTCTTGCTGAAAGATTCATCCCCTGCGTAACTTCAACTTTGTCACTGATTCTTGAACATTATTGTCAAGAATCTGCTGATACTGAGTGGAATCCATGCGTCCCTCAACTTTAACAAGATTCCCGGTGTCGGCATTGGCCACACAGCCCCAAAGCAGGATGGAAACTCCACCAAATTTTACTGTGGGTAGCAAGAGTTTTTCTTGGAATGCTGTGTTTTTTGACGCCATGCATAGCGCCTTTTTGTATGACCAAACAACTCAATCTTGGTTTCATCAGTCCACAGGACCTTCTTCCAAAAAGAAATTGGCTTCTCCAAATGTGCTTTTGCATACCTCAGCCGACTCTGTTTGTGGCGTGCTTGCAGAAACGGCTTCTTTCGCATCACTCTCCCATACAGCTTCTCCTTGTGCAAAGTGCGTTGTATAGTTGACCGATGCACAGTGACACCATCTGCAGCAAGTTGATGCTGCAGCTCTCTGGAGGTGGTCTGAGTATTGTCCTTGGCTGATCTCACCATTCTTCTTCTCTGCCTTTCTGATGCTTTTCTTGGCCCGCCACTTCTGGCCTTAACAAGAACTGTCCCTGTGTTCTTCCATTTCCTTACTATGTTCCTCACAGTGGAAACTGACAGGTTAAATCTCTGAGACAGCTTGTTGTATCCTTCCCCTGAACAACTATGTTGAATAATCTTTGTTTTCAGATCATTTGACAGTTGTTTTGAGGAGCCCATGATGCCACTCTTCAGAGGAGATTCAAACAGGAGAACAACTTGCAAGTGGCCACTTTAAGTAGCTTCTCTCATGATTGCATGCACCTGGCTATGAAGTTCAAAGCTCAATGAGATTACAAAACCAAAAAAAGTGCTTCAGTAACTCAGTAAAAAGTAGGTAGGAGTGTTTAAAACAAGAAAATGATAAGGGTGCCCATACTTATGCACCTGTCAAATTTTGTTTGAATGCAGACTGCACATGTTCTGCTAGTACAATAAACCTCATTTCAAGGCAGAAACATTACTGTGTTCAATAGTTATTAGATATATCAAACTGAAATAGCTGTTGCAAAAACACCAATTTTTATAAAACATTAAGTTTAAGATTAATAGGGGTGCCCAAACTTTTTCATATAACTGTAATGCTCCATACAGAATAGGCCCATATGTGCTCCATATGATGCTCCATATATAAAGAGCCCCATATGATGCATGATGTGCCCCATGGGTGATGCTCAAGTGTATAATGGGCCCTATCTATAATTTTCCAGTGTATAATGCTCCCCATATATTGCTTCAACCATTAAAAAAAATGAAATACCTCTCCTCGCTGGGCACTGCTCTACTCTGGACTCCTCAGCGTCGCCATCTTCCAGCTCTCTGCACTGTAAGGCCGGCGTCACACTAGCGAGTTTGATGCGAGTTAGTCGCACGACTTACTCGCATCAACACCCGGCACGGCCGCCCTCTCTCGGACCAGAGTGCGCGGCTGCATGTATTTCTATGCCGCCGCGCACTCTGGTCCGAGAGCGGTCGGCCGTGCCGGGTGTTGATGCGAGTAAGTCGTGCGACTAACTCGCATCAAACTCGCTAGTGTGACGCCGGCCTAACTGTTCAGGCAGAGGGCGCACAGACGTGACATCATCGCGCTCTCTGACCTGAATGTCACTGTCAGGAAACGCGGAAGACGTCTAAGCGGTGGAGCAGGGAGAGGTAAGTATTGCAAGTGCTGGGGCCCTGAGCTAGCAGGTGGGGCACACTTGTGGGCGCCGGGAACTGGCACAGGGCCCCTCATAGTACGCCGGTGTCTCTGACGGCGAGTGGGCCCCCCACCTGCTCAGGGCACCGGCACTTGCCCGGGTGCGCCAGGTGCTGACCCCGGCCCTGGGGGGAGGTACAGCCCAGTTAGGGAGGTGGAAAAACTGCCATATGTTGAAATGTAGGCTGGACGTTCAGCAGCTGCAAATGGAGGAATTGGAGAAGTCGGAGGAAGAGGAGGACAAAGCGAGCCATTTTGCTGCCAACCTATGTGTCATCAGGGGAAGGTGATACAAAATCCTTTGAAACCCAGGCATGGTTCATTTTAATGAAGGTGAGATCACCTACATTCTGGGTCGACAGCCGGGTCCTTATTTCTGTCAGGATTGATCCAGCAGCACTGAAGACTCTTTCTGATAGCACACTACCAGCAGGGCAAGCGAGCTCCTGTAAGGCATAATGTGCCAATTCAGGCCAGGTGTCCAGTTTACAGGCCCAGTAGTCAAAGGGGAATGAAGTGTGAGGGAGAACATCGATAGGGGAGGAGAGGTAATTTTGAACCATAGTTGACAACTGTTGTCTCCTGTCTGTTGCCATCGATTCAGTATTACCAGTCGTGTGAGCGTTACTCGAGAAATCAGACCACAACATGGTCATGAAACCCTTATCTCCAACGCCACTTAGGCTGTGCGCTCCACGAACACCTCTTCCGTTTGGCCCAGTACGAATCGTGGTAGAACCTGCACCGCTGCTGTGTGCTGGGAATGCCTCTAACAAACGGTTTACCAGAGTTGCTTGTTTGTTTGCTAATATTAGCTCTAGGTTCTCCTGTGGCATGATGTTCTGTAATTTGCCTTTATAGAGTGGATCGAGGATGCTGGCCAACCAGTAGTCGTCATCCTTCATAATTTTGGCAATGCGGGGGTCCCTTTTTAGGATCCGCAAGACATAATCACACATGAGGGCCAATGTTCCAGGTGTCAATGATGCACTGCCAGTGGTGGGTGGAGGAGCACTTTCTGCCAAATCCACATCCCTCCATTCACGCACAAACCCTGTACCTGACTGACCTTGGCAGGCCAACATTTTCTCTTGCCCCCTGAGAAGTATCATCCTCCAGAAAATAATCATCCCCCTCATCCTACTCCTCTTCCTCTTCCTCCACCTTGTCCAGGACAGTTCTCTGAGCAGACAATGCCTGACTGTCATGAAGGCTTCCCTCCTCCTCCTCCGCTTCAGACACCTGATCCTTAATGTGCGTCAAAGTTTGCATGAGCAGACGCATAAGTGGGATGCTCATGCTTATGATGGCGTCGTCTGCGCTTACCAGCTGTGTGCATTCCTCAAAACACTGAAGGATTTTACAGAGGTCTTTGAGCTTTGACCACTGCACACCCGACAACTCGATGTCTGCCCTCAAACTGCCTGCCCGTGGATCCTCCCACAAATGCATTACAGTCTGCCTCTGTTCGCACAGCCTCTCAACCATGTGCATGGTGGAGTTCCACCTTGTTGCAACGTCTATGATTAGGCAGTGATTGGGGAGGTGGAGCGATTGCTGCAGCCTCTGCATACGAATGGAGTCTACGGGCGAGCGACGGATGTGCGAGCACAGTCTTCGCACCTTATGGAGCAGGACTGGTAACTCCGGATAATTATTTATGAAGCACTGCACCACCAGGTTCAAGGTGTGATCCAGGCAAGGTATGTGTCTGAGTTTTGCCAGGGCTATGGCCGCCGCAAAATTACGGCCGTGATCACTGACTACCTTGCCTGGCTCAAGATGTAGACTGCCCAGCCATGACTCAGTTTCTCGCTGCAAGTAGTCGGCCAGTACCTCCGCGGTGCGTCTGTTGTCGCCCAAAGACATCATCTTTAAAACAGCCTGCTGATGCTTACCACTAGCTGATCGATAGTGGGACACCTCGTGTGCCACACTGGCAGCTGCAGATGGAGTGCTCGTGTGACTTCGCTCTGTCGACGAGCTTTTGCTTCTGGAGGAGGAGGAGGGTTGAACACCTACAGCCAACTGTTGCCTATACCGTGGGCTAGGCAGCACTGTCCCACCGCCGCTGTCCCCTGCGGATCCTGCATCCACCACATTAACCCAGTGCGCAGTGATGGACACATAACGGCCCTGGCCATGCCTACTGACCCATGCATCTGTTGTGAGGTGCACCTTTCCACTCACTGATTGTTTGAGTGCATGGACAATGCGGTCTTTCACATGCAGGTGGAGGGCAGGGATGGCTTTTCTAGAAAAGAAGTGACGACTGGGTAGGTCATAGCGTGGGACAGCGTAGGCCATGAGCTCTCGGAACGCTGCACTTTCAACCAAACGGAAGGGCATTATCTCTAATGAGATCAGTTTGGCAATGTAGGCTTCAAAGCCAGTGAGGTTTTGTAGCCCGTCCACGCTTGCAAGTGCATGGTGTTTAAATGTCTAAGCATGCAACTGGTATTCAATTTTCGGAGATTTTTCCCTCGGCTAAAGGTCCTTCCGCACTTCTTACAGATAACCTTTGCCTCATCAATAGGATTTTGGTCAAAAAAGTGCCACACTGCACTCTTCCTACTATGGGATAAATTTTCAGGGCTTGCACGCAGTGCTAATTTGACCATCTGGCCAAGCTGTCCTGCAACCATTTTTGTTTTTTTAACACGTTTTTGGACTGCTACGGGCCTGCCAGATAACCGCAGCTGCGATGTCGATGCCTGCCGCGGATCCTCCTCCTCTTCTGAGCTATTGCCAGCGGCACCCTCTTCCCCCGATGGATGCCAATCCGGGTCAACAACTGGGTCATCCATCACCTCCTCTTCAATTTCATCTGCACCTTCCTCTGTGTCACCCTGTAAGGTGTTAGAGTATGCAGGAAGGGACACCTGAGTTTCATCAGGGTCACATTCTGGCTCAGTAGACTGCGAGGGCAATGTAGTGCTCTGGGTGAATGTACCAGCAGAATCAGATAGCAGTGGCTGTGCATCAGTGCACTCCATGTCATATTCATCTTGGCTGGGGAATTCAGGATTTGACTTGATAACCCAGGCATGGTATGTGAAAAGAGCTCCATGGAGTAATCTGAAGTGTGGCCTGCCGCATCCTTCACTTTTGGTGGGGGTGAAGGACACAAGGAAAGGTGTCATTCCTGACCAGGAGCCTGCACTGATGACTCAGTGCTTGCATTTTTTGAAAGTTCAGAAGAAGAGGCGATAGAGCTGGAGGCTGTTTCGGCAATGTAAGCCAAAATCTGTTCCTGATGCTCCGGCTTTAAAAGCGGTTTACCTACTCCTAGAAAAGGGAGCCTTCCAGGCCTTCTGGAGCCAGACGATGACGCAGGCTCAACACCTCCTGCCTTAGGTGCTATTGGGCTTTTGGCACTACCAGCAGATGCACCACCACCACCACCACCATCATTCCCAGCTGGCCACCCCCGCCCACGTCCGCAGCCTCTTCCACCATACTTCCTCATGTTTGGGAAAATGTACCAAAAATACCAGCAGATATATGGTACTGTATGAGGAGCGTACAGCTGTATATGGCGTAGGGGAAAATTTAAATCTCCATATATATTTCCGGAGTCATACACAGACGTTCACTCAGTATGGATTTGACCGTAATACAAAGAGCAGATATACGGTACTATCTCAGAAGCGTACAGCTGTATACGGTGTAGCGGAAAATTGCAATCTCCGTATATATTTCCAGAGTCACACACAGACGATCGCTCAGTATGGATTTGACCGTAATACAAAGAGCAGATATATATACGGTACTGTCTCAGAAGCGTACAGCTGTATACGGTGTAGGGGAAAATTGCAATCTCCGTATATATTTCCGGAGTCACACACAGACGATCACTCAATATGGATTTGATCGTAATACAAAAAGCAGATATATACGGTACTGTCTCAGAAGCGTACAGTTGTATACGGTGTAGGGGAAAATTGCAATCTCCGTATTTATTTCCGGAGTCACACACAGATAGTCAGCATGTATTTGTCTGTGATACCAGCCGGTACACGGTAGTGTGTGAGGAGCGTACAGCTCTATACGGTGTGGGAAAAAATGAACGGTCGGTAAGTGTGCAGAAAAGAAAGAATAAAAGTATTAGTGCTGTGTAAAAAGCAGTCTGCACAGCAGTGTACACACAGCAATACAGCTATCAGGCAGCCTAATAACCAGCGCTGCTGCACACAAGAAAATCCTCCCTAACTGTACAGCACAATTGCTATCAGCACAAGCACAGAAGAACTTCTCTTTCCTTCTTTCCTGCCTAACTCTCTCCCTAAACAGCGTCAGCAACCTCTCCCTACTGTTAATATCGGCAGAAGTAAAATGGAGGTCGGCGCTCAGGGCTTTTATAGACACTAGACACTATGACGCCCCCCAAAGCAAGACAATTATTGCAATGCCCTTCTCTAAGATGGTGGTGGACGCTGCACATGTCATCTCGTTGCACACAGTGTACGTCCTTGCTCATTGGCTGAAAAAGGCGCCTGCAAGCATTGTGGGAAAACCGACTTGGGCGCTGGGGTCGACGATCGCATGGCCGACTGCACACTATGGTCGGGTTTCGGCCAACGAAACCTGACTTTGGTGAAAGACGGCGACTTTTGAATCTGACCGACCTGTTTCGCTCAACTCTAGTCACCACCCACTTCAGCTGATTAGCAATCAAAGGAGCTGCTAGCAAGTAAACTGACATTTAACCCTTGCTGGCCTGAAAGGAAAAAAGCTACATTTAAATTATAGTAGAGCCAGAGTTGCCACGAATCCAAAATGAATCGTGACAACAAATGAATAGTTAGGGGTGTTTACAGTCTTTCCTTTCTTAGTTCAGTGAGTCTCTGATCAATTCGGATGCATAGTTGAATAAAGTCCTCTAAATGATCAGGGGTCTCAACCCTTACAAGTTAATCCTTAATTAGCTCTGATATTCCTCGGCGAAATTGACCCCTCTGGGCAGCTAAATTCCACGTGGTGTCTGCCACCCAGCTGCGGAATTCGGAGGTATATTCAGCTACAGAGCGCCGCCCTTGACATAGGTTATGCAATTTAGTTTCAGCTGTAGCGCAACGATTCGGGTCATCAAACACTTGATCCATAGCTGTGATGAAGGAAAGTAAGTCATTTAGGAAAGCCAAATTATTTTCCACATAAGGTGAGGCCCATGTATGAGCCTCATCAGTCAGGAGATTAATGATGAAAATAACCTTTACCTACCACTGGTAAATGGAGAAGGTTGCATCTTGAAGTAGATACAATATTGATTAATGAATCCACAATAATGATAACGATCCCCACTGAATTTTGCATGCAGCAGAATGCGTGCATTTGATTCTGAGCTTGAGTTGCGCAAATCCAGAAGTTGCCTCTGTAACTCAATAATTTCTTTTTGCTGACCCAACACCTGTGTTTGCAACTTAGAATTTTTTTCTTGGTATGTGGCACCTAAATGTTGAAGTTCAGCAACTTGTTGCCTCAGTAGGGCTGCAACAGACTCTATTTTGTGTGCAAGATTATTCTGTTATGGACTGACCTGAGTTGGAGTAGTGATATTACAACCACTAGGGGCAGCATTTTCAGGTAGCGTCATCGGAATATAGCCAGAGTGTCAAGGACACTGCACTGCACATGCTCACTGAGCCAGTGCACGTGTCCTGAGTGAACCAACTGTGCCCAAAGATACCTGTACAGCAGAGCCGCAGCAGGGAAGACGTGTGTTTCTGTGGAACAGGACCTTCCGCAGCATGTGACTGCCAAGGGGCGGAGCCGGCCACACGTCTCTCAGAGGCAGCAGTAATGAATGATGTGTACTGCAGACTAACAGGACCTGCAGCATGTGACTGCTGGGGGCGTGGTGTTGTGAATGGGTTTGAGATGAGTTCTGAGCAGAGGCTTCCTCTGGTGGTTACTAGCGGTGCTGGTCTGTCCAGTGAAGATTGTGAGGACTGGGAATCAGGTGTTACTGACTGGTCTTATATAAGGGAGTCACCTTCCCATCAGGGTTGCCGGTGATCAATTGTTCTGGTCTGAATCCTTCATTCCTGTTTCCCTTGTAGCCTGCTGTGTCGTGTCTGCATCTCCTGCTAACAGATAAGACATTTTCTTCTTTTTGTTTTTGTGCTATATTTTTGCATTTTGTCCTGCACTTCTGTGGGGGCCTTCAGGGTCCCCTCCGGGGGCTTTTGCCCTCTCAGTTTAGTTCAGCCACTTATGTTTGTACTTTTGCTTTTTCCAGTTTTTTCAGTGGCTGCTGTTTTGATTTTGTTACACCAGAGAACTAATTTAGGTGGAAGAGGTCGTGTGATCTCAGGTGTTTTTGAAATTAGTAGAGTTGGTGCTTTTCAGGGTTTTCTGGGATTGCAGTAAGTACCCTTCCTATCCTTTTCTATTTAGTTAGTTTGGGCCCCAGCGTTTGCTCATACTATTTTCTTTCTGTGTCAGTATTTCATCTTGTCTAACCGCCATTACTTGTTTGGGGGCTTTCTATTATCTTTGGGTTCTGCTCCGGGCAGATAGCTTTCCTATTTCTATCTTTAGGTGTAGTTAGTTTCTCAGGCTGTGACGAGGCGTCTAGGACCAACGTAGGAACGCTCCACGGCTGCCTCTAGTTGTGGTGGTTAGTCAGGGTACTGCAATCTCATAGATTCCAACTGCTCTGGTGTATTGCCTTTTTTACCTGCACTCCTCAGCTTCCAAAACATAACAGTATCACCGGCCTAAAAAATTGAAAATTGTATGGTACTCACAGAAGGGAAAAAATATTGTGAAAGAAAAAAGGTTGTCAGAGTTGTCAGAGATATTTTTCTGTTTGTTGCATTTTTTTTCCCTCTGTATCTCTGGGTGCTGGGAGGATCTTTTCTCTCAATGGAGTTTGCACAGTTGTCTGGCCGTGTGGATCAGCTTGCCGCTGAGGTTCGGAGTATTGCTACCTATCTTGCTAGGTTGCCTGTTGTGGAACCTAGGATTCCCATGCCAGATTTGTTTTTAGGGGATCGAGCTAAGTTTCAGAATTTCAAAAATAATTGTAAATTGTTTTTTGCCTTAAAATCTAAGTCCTCAGGGAACGCAGCGCAGCAGGTTCAAATTATCATCTCTCTCCTGCGCGGCGATCCTCAGGATTGGGCTTTTTCCCTGACACCTGGGGATCCTGTTTTGAGTGATGTTGATGCATTTTTTCAGGCTTTGGGGTTATTGTACGATGAGCCTAATGTCACTGATCAAGCTGAAAAAGCCTTGTTGGCATTAAATCAGGGGCTTTATGACGCTGAGTTATACTGTCAGAGATTCCGTAGGTGGGCAGTCCTGACCAAATGGAATGACGACGCTTTGGCAGCCCTTTTCCGGAAGGGTCTGTCAGATAATGTAAAGGATGTTATGGTGGGATTCCCTGTCCCCTCTGGTCTCAATGATTCTATGTCATTAGCGATTCAAATTGACAGACGTTTGCGTGAGCGGAGAAGTATGCGTGGAATGGTGTTGCCTTGTGAACCTGCTTCTGAACCCATGCAGTGTGATAGAGTGGTGTCTGGGGCACAGCGTCATGAGTTTCGAAAGCGCAATGGGTTATGTTTCTACTGTGGTGATGCCTCTCATGCTATTTCAGTCTGCCCTAAGCGGGGAAGACGTTTTGCACGCTCAGTTGTCTTGGGTAGTGTTCAGACTAAGTTTTTATTAACTGTCACTCTGATATGCTCTCTGTCCTCATTTTCTGCTCAGGCTTTCGTTGATTCTGGAGCAGCTATTAACCTGATGGATTATGATTTTGCTAAACGTTGTGGGTTTCCCTTGATACCCCTACAGAAGTCTATTCCCCTACTGGGGATCGATTCTACCCCTTTGGCTGAGAATAAACCCCAGTTTTCTACTCAGGTGATAATGAGGGTTGAACCTGATTACCAGGAGTGCTGCAAATTTTTGGTTTTGTATAATCTGCATGACATTATCGTGCTGGGTTTCCCTTGGTTACAGTCTCATAATCCTGTTTTGGATTGGAAATCTGTGTCTGTAACCAGTTGGGGCTGCCAATGTGTTAATACCAACACTCCTGTTTTTTCTGCCTCCCCCAGGCTCAGGATGTTCCTGACTTTTTGATTGATTTTTCTGATGTGTTTAGCGAAAGTAAATCTGCATCCTTGCCTCCCCATAGGAGCTATGACTGCGCTATTGAATTAGTGCCGGGTAGTAAATTCCCTAAAGGTCGCCTTTTTAACTTGTCTGTACCTGAACATGACGCTATGCGGTCTTATATCAAGGAATCATTGGAGAAGGGTCATATCAGACCATCCTCTTCACCCTTAGGTGCCGGTTTTTTCTTTGTGGCCAAAAAGGATGGTTCATTAAGGCCGTGTATTGATTATCGTCTCTTGAACAATATTACTGTGAAATATCAATACCCGTTACCCTTGATTTCTGACCTGTTTTCCAGGGTGAAAAACGCTACTTGGTTTACCAAGCTTGACCTCAGGGGGGCGTATAACCTTATTCGCATTAAGCACGGGGATGAATGGAAGACGGCATTCAATACCCCTGAAGGGCATTTTGAGTACCTAGTGATGCCCTTTGGGCTCACTAATGCTCCTTCCGTCTTCCAGTCCTTCATGAATGACATTTTCAGGGATTTTGTGGACAAATTTCTGATTGTTTATTTGGATGATATCTTGATTTTTTCTAATGACTGGGACTCTCATGTGAAACATGTTCGAACTGTATTCCAGATTTTGAGAGAGAATGCTCTGTATGTGAAGGGATCAAAGTGTCTTTTTGGCGTACAGAGGATCTCATTTCTGGGATTCATTTTGTCCCCATCTGTTATTGAAATGGACCCGGTCAAGGTTCAGGCCATCTGTGATTGGGTCCAACCTACTTCATAAAGGCTCTTCAGAGATTTTTGGGTTTTGCCAATTTTTATCGTAAATTTATTGGTAATTTCTCGGTTATTGTTAAACCATTAACTGATTTGACCAGAAAGGGTTCTGATGTGGTGAATTGGCCTCCTGAGGCAGTCTCTGCATTTCAGGAACTTAAGCAGAGATTCACTTCTGCTCCTGTTCTACGGCAGCCTGATGTTTCTCTGCCATTTCAGGTAGAGGTTGATGCCTCTGAAATTGGGGCAGGTGCCGTTTTGTCCCAAAAAGATCCAGAGACCTCTAAAAGTAACCCTTGTGCCTTTTTCTCTCGAAAATTTTCTCCTACTGAACGTAATTATGACGTGGGTAATCGGGAGTTATTGGCCATGAAGTGGGCTTTTGAAGAGTGGAGACATTGACTGGAGGGAGCCAAACATCAGGTGGTGGTCCTTACGGACCATAAGAATCTGGTCTATCTGGAATCTGCCAAGCGACTCAATCCTAGACAGGCCAGGTGGGCCTTGTTTTTCACACGTTTTAATTTTGTGGTTTCCTTTCTTCCTGGCACTAAGAATGTTAAGGCGGATGCCCTCTCGAGGAGTTTCCTTGCGGACTCTCCTGAGTTATCTGATCCTTCTGTTATTTTGAAAGAGGGTGTAGTTCTTTCCGCCATCTCGCCCAATTTGAGACTTGCTCTGGAGGGGTGTCAGGAGGATAGGCCCGAGTGCTGCCCTGTTGGAAAATTGTTTGTCCCGGACCAGTGGAAAAAGAGTGTGATGTCTGAGATTCATTGTTCCGCATTGGCTGGGCATCCCGGAATTTTTGGTACCAGAGACTTGGTTAGTCGGTCCTTTTGGTGGCCTACCTTGTCTCGTGATGTCAGGGAATTTGTGCAGTCCTGCGAGACTTGCTCTCGCTCCAAGCCTTGCTCTCGCTCTAGTGGTTTGTTGATGCCATTGCCTGTGCCCAAGAGACCATGGACCCATATCTCTATGGATTTCATTTCCGACCTTCCTGTTTCTCAGAGAATGACCACCATCTGGGTAATTTGTGATAGGTTTTCCAAAATGATACATCTTGTGCCATTACCTAAGTTGCCTTCCTCCTCTGAATTGGTGCCGTTGTTCCTTCAGCACGTGGTTTGTTTACACGGCATTCCTGAGAACATTGTGTCTGACAGGAGTCCAGTTTGTTTCCAGATTTTGGAGGACTTTTTGTTCTAAACTGGGTGTTCAATTGTCTTTCTCCTCGGCATTTCATCCTCAGACCAATGGTCAAACTGAGAGAACAAACCAGACATTGGAGACTTATCTAAGATGCTTTGTGTCTGCTGATCAGGATGACTGGGTCTCTTTTTTGCCTTTGGCTGAGTTTGCTCTTAATAATAGGGCTAGCTCTGCCACTTTGATGTCTCCATTTTTCTGTAATTCTGGGTTTCACCCTCGATTTTCTTCAGGACAGACGGAGGCTTCTGTCTGTCCAGGTGTTGACTCTGTTGTGGAGCGTATGCAACAGATTTGGGACCAGGTAGTGGAGAGGTTGTCCCTCTCTCAGGAGAAGGCCCAGCGGTTTGCTAACCGGCATAGGACTGATGGTCCTCGGTTTAAAGTGGGGGACTTGGTCTGGTTGTCCTCAAAGAATATTCCTATGAGAGTAGCATCTCCTAAATTTAAGCCTAGGTTCATTGGACCTTATAAGATCATGGAGATTATTAATCCTGTTTCTTTTCGTTTGCTTCTTCCAGGGACATTTAAGATCAATAACGTGTTCCACAAGTCTTTGTTGAAGAGGTTTGTTGAGCCAGTGGTTCCTGCTGCTGTGCCTCCTGACCCTGTTTTGGTTGAGGGCAATCTGGAGTATGTGGTTGAGAAAATATTAGATTCTCATTTTTCTAGACGGAAACTCCAGTATTTGGTTAAATGGAGAGGTTATGGTCAGGAAGACAATTCTTGGGTGTTTGCTTCGGACATCCATGCTAGGAGACTTATCCGTGCGTATCATAGAACTCATCCTGACCGACCTGGTTGCTCAAATGAGGGTTCGGTGACCCCTCCTCAAGGGGGGGGTACCAGTGGCGTAACTAGAAATGGCGGGGCCCCACAGCAAAATTTTGAACGGGGCCCCCTCTCCCAAACGGGCGACGGGGGGGGGGGTTCTGATAGTGGGCGGAGCCAATAGCAGTGGGCGGAGCAAATCACAGCAATTCTCTAGGCCCAAAAAATACTCTTCAGTCTCATAACGGCCAGCTTTTTGCCCAAATCAGAGCTGTATTTAAAGCAGACATTATGGAAACACAATATAATATAATGGACTGGTAGCAATGCAGCCCCCTTATGCTACCATTACTAGTAACCATGTCCCGCATAACTATTAATGCAGGCACATTATGCCCCCATAACTAGTAATAAGCCCTCTTATTCTCCCATCAGTAGTAATGTGCCCCTCAAGTAGTAATGCAGCCAAGAATGCAGAGTTATCACTCACACAGTATGTGCCCCCGTTAATCTTCGGTGGTATCTTCAGCTCCACAGTGGAGCACACTCACCACCAGTCTTCACCCTTCTGGGCGCCGCCGACGAGTGACGTCAGCAGCGTGATCACATGACATGATCACGCTGCAGACGTCGCTCTGACCCGGCGGTCAGAGCTTCAATTGTACTGGCGTCTGTATAGACACCAGTGCAATTGATTCCTGGGAGACGGCACGCAGCAGCTTCTCTGCGCCGGCTGTCAGCATGACAGCCAGCACAGGGAACCGCCGACTCTCAGGCCATGGGCGGCGGAACACAGCCGCAGGGAGACAGCTGCAGCAGGGACGGGCCCCCTGCTAGCCCGGGCCCTATGGCAGCTGCTTCCCCTGCTTCCACGATAGTTCCCCCCTGCATACAGACTCTAATGTCAGAAAGTGCCCTTACAAAATAAAACTGTGCCGAAAAAGGGGTATAAGTGAGATATAGCCGGGCACAAAAGACTACACTATAGGGTCCCTTGAAATTTCATGTGCTACAAAGTGCAATGGTGACACATAATGTTTGCATGTTGCAATATTGCGTTCCATTGCGAGGATGCTAAAGCCCCTCCAATCTGACAATATGAAAGATCTCTTGTTTTTACAAAAACATCTCCTATGTTCCCCATTGATGTTAGTTTTCAAATTGAGAGGCAATTCAGATAGACATGAAAAGGCAGGAGGCAGCACTATCTGTGCCTACATCACATACAAGGAAATAAGCTGCTAATACAATCTGTATCCACATCATTTACAAGGCAGGAGGCAGTACTATCTGTGCCTACATCACATACAAGGAAATAAGCTGCTAATACAATCTGTATCCACATCATTTACAAGGCAGGAGGCAGTACTATCTGTACCTACATCACATACAAGGAAATAAGCTGCTAATACAATCTGTATCCACATCATTTACAAGGCAGGAGGCAGTACTATCTGTGCCTACATCACATACAAGGAAATAAGCTGCTAATACAATCTGTATCCACATCATTTACAAGGCAGGAGGCAGTACTATCTGTGCCTACATCACATGCAAGGAAATAAGCAGCTAATACAATCTGTAACCGCATCATTTACAAAGCAGGAGGCAGTACTATCTGTACCTACATCACATGCAAGGAAATAAGCTGCTAATACAATCTGTAACCGCATCATTTACAAAGCAGGAGGCAGTACTATCTGTACCTACATCACATGCAAGGAAATAAGTTGCTAATACAATCTGTAACCGCATCATTTACAAAGCAGGAGGCAGTACTATCTGTACCTACATCACATGCAAGGAAATAAGCAGCTAATACAATCTGTAACCGCATCATTTACAAAGCAGGAGGCAGTACTATCTGTACCTACATCACATGCAAGGAAATAAGCTGCTAATACAATCTGTAACCGCATCTTTTACAGGGCAGGAGGCTGTATTATCTGTGCCTACATCACATGCAAGGAAATAAGCAGCTAATATAATCTGTATCCGCATCATTTACAAGGCAGGAGGCAGTACTATCTGTGCCTACATAATCTGTAAAGAAGGTTGGATCTAGTGTTATCTGTGCCTATATCATATACAGAGAAACAATGAGGCAGCCTTATCTTTGCCTGCGTAGAAGATGGAGCCAGTACTATCTGTGCCTACATAATCTGTAAAGAAGGTTGGATCTAGTGTTATCTGTGCCTATATCATATACAGAGAAACAATGAGGCAGCCTTATCTTTGCCTGCGTAGAAGATGGAGCCAGTACTATCTGTGCCTACATAATTTAAAAGATAAAAAATGAACTCTATTCTATTTATGCCTAAACCATTTACAGAGTCATGGAGGCAGTACTACCTTTGCCTATATCATTTATAGAATGAGACAATGAGGCGGTACTATCATTACCTACATAATTTACAGAGTGAGAGACAGAGACAGTAATATCTATGAATACATTATTGGCAAAGTGAGAGAGGAAGGCAGTACTATCTGTGCATATATTATTTGTAGTGGGAAGAAATACTATCTGTGCCTATACTATTTACAGAGACAATATTTCCTGCGCCTGCATAGTCAGCAAGCCAACACTATCTATATCTACACCACTTACAAGTGATCAGTACTGTGTCTACATTATTTACAAGAAAAGATGAAGCATGACTTGTACCTGCTGAACTATCGGTACATACACAGATTAAAAAGAAAGACAGAGATAGTATTATCTGTGCCTACATCAGGCAAAAAGAGACAAGGAAGCAGTCTTATCTGTGCCTACATGATTTACCAGGCAAAACAGGAAATCAATTACATTTTTGGCTAAGCCATGCATTTGGTTGCGGGTGTCAGGGGTGACTGAGACTCAGGGGCGTAACTAGGAACGGCAGGGCCCCACAGCAAACTTCACAATGGGCCCCCCCCTCGCGCGCGTTGCCAATCCCGGTCTACCCAAGTTGGTTAAGAAAGATACCTTTATTATCCAAAATTAGAGGTTTTTGGAGTAATGATAGTGAAATAACAGAAAAGAACCAACTCCCAGGAAGCAACTGAGGTAGTGACGAAGGTAGGCTTTCTCCAGAGTAAATATGTGAAGAAACTTGTAATCCAGCCTGCAAATTGCTTTCAAACGGATGATTTATTCAGTAGAACAACAGTCCGGTATACAGAATAATCTAAGATTGTTCTGTATACCGTACTTCTGCACCACGCCCTCACCAATTATGTTGTGACCCGCACCACAATTGTGGGTTACCAGAGCAATGGGGTACTCAGAGCCGAGCCCATGAAAGTCTATGGGGTTGTCACAGGTAGCGGTGGCTCGGTCTGTGGCCCTGGCGGTCAGGCGTATGTTGGGGGGAATATTTACAGGGGATTTGGTATATAACGGTTCGTGACGCCACCTGTAGTTGTCTGATCACTAAGACCAGCGCTGCAGTAATTCTCTGAGGGGATGTTGTGGCAGCCAGATGACGGGTCCCCCACAGGTGGGACTGGTCCCTCAAAGTCTATGGTATTAATGATGTCGGGTGCAGATAAATAAATCAGTCTCACACCATCCAGCGTCTTTCCATACCTTTTACTTGTCAGATGATAAGGCAGGTCCCAGGGAGGCTGGTCGGGTGGAGGATGTGCTTTGAGATAACAGCTGAACAGGTTGGGGGCCTCCTTTACTTTCCAATATGATGAGTCCAACCAGCATAAAGCTAAGTTCACTCCGATTTCTCCAGCTAACTCCTTAGCTGTACTGCCCAGTCAGTTTTGTGGTCGGAGTCTTCCTTTGAGAGGGCTGGGTTCCTACTGTTGTCCTGCATCGACTCAAGGTTCCCTCTCTCCCTGACCCCAGTTACGTACCGACACTCCAAGGGCTGCTTTCTGCGACCTAAGGTCCAGTAAGACTCTGGTTTTTCTACCACTACGCCTGAAGCTGTAGTGACACTTCGGTCCCCAGTGACCGGTGAACAATGTGCAGGATAGTCCAATCCTTAAGGCACTGCTATAACTTCTTCCACTGCGCCCTTCGCCCTGTTCGCGCTTGTAGCATAAGCACTCCACACTTCCTAAGGTAATGCAAGTCAATCCCTTCTTGCTTCTTCCTTGGAGCTCGCTAACAGATGCTCAGTATTCTTCTAGTTCAGGAGCACGTCGACTGAACTTCACTGTCCTTGGGACAGGCGACTGAAGTTTTCTGTTACTAACTCTTCTTTCCAAACTGTCTGTCTTCTGATTAAGCACAGCTCTGACTAGGCTAAGGTGAACTGGCTCACCCTTACTAGCCTCCACTTTAAGAACTGCTGACAGGATCTGGCTGAACTTCTTCCTCCCTCCACGTCCAGGCTAGACTGACTCCTCTGTCTTCCTGACAGGAAACTCTCTGACTCACTGGCTACATACCCTATGGGTGTGTCCAAGTGTGTGGTGGAGTGAATGGTTATTGAGCATTAAACTGTTACCTCTCCGCACATCCTCCAGGGTACTGCGTGTGCCTTCACACCAGGGCTACACATTCCCCCATGGTAAAATACAGCACTCCCGGGCTGTGAAATACAAGAAGACATTTTGTTTTTATATTAACAATAAACATTAAACTCTTCCCATCCGGGAGGTAAGAATTTCTTAAACGTTGCATTCAAACATTAGACATAGAAAAATACAAAACATACTTTCCATAAGTATATCATATCAACAATATTCTTGTGAAGGACCCGCACCAAACCTTCAACGTGGGTCCTGGGTGGGCTGCAGGACATCTGAATGCAGACCTCACTCAGTGCCACACCACACGGGTTTTCTGTTCAGAGGTAGTTGTGGTGGTTTCATGTAAAACCAATATAATGCACCGAAGTGCAACTATGTACAAAGATAAGTTCTGGGCTGGCACAGTCCTCAGCCTCTAAGTCCATGACATAATAAAAGGACACATATATATTCTTTTCACTTCAATATTTACATTATAATTCTAACGATATTTACCCAATCAAGGTATTCTATAAGTAAAACTATGCAATCAACTTTTTCAAATTTTCATTCTGGTACCCAGCCGGGCATTCTACTCATTATATATAAAACTATGTAAACACTATACATAGCAATAAAGTGCAAAACAGCAATTATTTTTTTATCAAAACTTTTTACATCTTCTTAGCTGCGGCAAACCCTGTCTGGGTCCTACCGTTCTTCACATTTTCTTGCTAACTTCAGTTACACTTTCCATCCCGGGGGCTGGAACAATGCGATGCTCTTTAGAGCACATGACAAACAGGTTGTGACCTGCTATCAGGGTTTGGGTCGCAACAGTCCTTGTGCGAACCACTGGGGGCGCTTCAAACTGCAATTGACATTCAGGGGACGATGCCAGGGCACGGCCTGGTGCTTTCTCCTTGTGAGACGCCGATTGCGTCGCAGTTTGCGTAGCAGGGGGCGATTCAGCTGTAACCGCAGTTTGCGATGTAGAGTAGATCGCCGATTGCGATGCAGATTGGGATGCAGATTGCGATACGGAGGTGTACGCAGAGGGCGATGCCGATGCACAATGCTGGTGTGATGCAGAGCAGGAAGCAGGTGTGCGCAATGGCTCAGTTGGGGACGCACTAACCTGCTGCTGTCGCTGCTCCATCACAGACGGCTGGGTTTCCTCCGGTGTCCCTACCGGGGATCTGTAATCTGCTGCGGCCTCCTGGCCTAGCTGGTACTCCGGAACAGGCAGAACCTCCTCAGCCTCCTTCGCTTCCACCTCTCCACCGGTGGGATCAGGTACAGCACTTTTGGTGGCAGCCTCCGGTCGTCCTTCAGCTTTCTTCAGCAGGGATCTTGGAAAAGCAGGTGACGGCATTATGCTTGTGGGAGAGAGCACTGCGTCCCACAGCAGCCGCTGTATCTGGGCACGCCAGCGTCTCTCTGTCTCCTGCAAGTCTGCATGACGCTGGATTAATCTTCTGAGCACTGCATTCTCCCTCTGCAGCTCCAGCATGGTTTGCTGCAGGTGCCGGACCACTGATGGCTCCGGTTCTAGTGGCAGCTTGGCTGGGGAACGGGGCCTGCCTTCCACCGCTTCCCTGCTCGGCTGCACACATCCTGCCTCTATCATGTTCCAGAACACTCTCTCTTCTTCTACCAGAGCCGTCCGGTCTCTTCCGTGGAGGCGGGGTTTGCGTCTCCTCCTCTTCGCAGGGAAGGTGAAGAGGAGGCGGACCTCCTTTGCTGTAGGGCAGGATCGCATATTGTAATAGCACTTTGAGAGGGCAGGCATTCTCTTCGCGCCACAGGGGGGCACACGCCCACGAATCCACGCCCACCTTCTCCAGCGCCTGAGGGCGCGAATTTGGCGGCAAAATGGCGGATTTTAGCGCCAAAAATAGCAAACAGTCCTTTTTCACAAAAACCTCCACAGGCACACAGGGCTCGCAATTTTGCGAGTTTCGCATCCTGTTCGTGACGCCAAGTTTTTGTTTTGACCCGCACCACAATTGTGGGTTACCAGAGCAATGGGGTACTCAGAGCCGAGCCCATGAAAGTCTATGGGGTTGTCACAGGTAGCGGTGGCTCGGTCTGTGGCCCTGGCGGTCAGGCGTATGTTGGGGGGAATATTTACAGGGGATTTGGTATATAACGGTTCGTGACGCCACCTGTAGTTGTCTGATCACTAAGACCAGCGCTGCAGTAATTCTCTGAGGGGATGTTGTGGCAGCTAGATGACGGGTCCCCCACAGGTGGGACTGGTCCCTCAAAGTCTATGGTATTAATGATGTCGGGTGCAGATAAATAAATCAGTCTCACACCATCCAGCGTCTTTCCATACCTTTTACTTGTCAGATGATAAGGCAGGTCCCAGGGAGGCTGGTCGGGTGGAGGATGTGCTTTGAGATAACAGCTGAACAGGTTGGGGGCCTCCTTTACTTTCCAATATGATGAGTCCAACCAGCATAAAGCTAAGTTCACTCCGATTTCTCCAGCTAACTCCTTAGCTGTACTGCCCGGTCAGTTTTGTGGTCGGAGTCTTCCTTTGAGAGGGCTGGGTTCCTACTGTTGTCCTGCATCGACTCAAGGTTCCCACTCTCCCTGACCCCAGTTACGTACCGACACTCCAAGGGCTGCTTTCTGCGACCTAAGGTCCAGTAAGACTCTGGTTTTTCTACCACTACGCCTGAAGCTGTAGTGACACTTCGGTCCCCAGTGACCGGTGAACAATGTGCAGGATAGTCCAATCCTTAAGGCACTGCTATAACTTCTTCCACTGCGCCCTTCGCCCTGTTCGCGCTTGTAGCATAAGCACTCCACACTTCCTAAGGTAATGCAAGTCAATCCCTTCTTGCTTCTTCCTTGGAGCTCGCTAACAGATGCTCAGTATTCTTCTAGTTCAGGAGCACGTCGATGAACTTCACTGTCCTTGGGACAGGCGACTGAAGTTTTCTGTTACTAACTCTTCTTTCCAAACTGTCTGTCTTCTGATTAAGCACAGCTCTGACTAGGCTAAGGTGAACTGGCTCACCCTTACTAGCCTCCACTTTAAGAACTGCTGACAGGATCTGGCTGAACTTCTTCCTCCCTCCACGTCCAGGCTAGACTGACTCCTCTGTCTTCCTGACAGGAAACTCTCTGACTCACTGGCTACATACCCTATGGGTGTGTCCAAGTGTGTGGTGGAGTGAATGGTTATTGAGCATTAAACTGTTACCTCTCCGCACATCCTCCAGGTACTGCGTGTGCCTTCACACCAGGGCTACACATTTACACATGTGAGGAGTGACAGCCTCAGCTCTGCTACATGTGAGGAGTGACAGCCTCAGCTCTGCTACATGTGAGGAGTGACAGACTCAGTTCTGCTACATGTGAGGAGTGACAGCCTCAGCTCTGCTACATGTGAGGAGGAACAGCCTCAGCTCTGCTACATGTGAGTAGGGACAGCCTCAGCTCTGCTACATTCGAGGAGTGACAGCCTCAGCTCTGCTACATGTAAGGAGTGACAGCCTCAGCTCTGCTACATGTGAGTAGGGACAGCCTCAGCTCTGCTACATTCGAGGAGTGACAGCCTCAGCTCTGCTACATGTAAGGAGTGACAGCCTCATCTCTGCAACATGTGAGGAGTGACAGCCTCAGCTTTGCTACTTGTATAGCAAAGCTGAGGCTGTCACTCCGCGCATGTAGCAAAGATGAGGCTGTCACTCCTCGCATGTAGCAGAGCTGAGGTTGCTACTTGTCACATGTAGCAGAGCTGAGGTTGTTACTTGTCACATGTAGCAGAGCTGAGGTTGTTACTTGTCACATGTAGCAGAGCTGAGGTTGTTACTTGTCACATGAACAGAGCTGAGGTTGTTACTTGTCACATGAGCAGAGCTGAGGTTGCTACTTGTCACATGTAGCAGAGCTGAGGTTGTTACATGTAGCAGAGCCGAGGTTGCTACTTGTCACATGTAGCAGAGCTGAGGTTGTTACTTGTCACATGTAGCAGAGCCGAGGTTGCTACTTGTCACATGTAGCAGAGCTGAGGTTGTTACTTGTCACATGAGCAGAGCTGAGGTTGTTACTTGTCACATGAGCAGAGCTGAGGTTGCTACTTGTCACATGTAGCAGAGCTGAGGTTGTTACTTGTCACATGTAGCAGAGCCGAGGTTGCTACTTGTCACATGTAGCAGAGCTGAGGTTGTTACTTGTCAAATGTAGCAGAGCTGAGGTTGTTACTTGTCACATGTAGCAGAGCTGAGGTTACTTGTCACATGTAGCAGAGCTGAGGTTGCTACTTGTCACATGTAGCAGAGCCGAGGTTGCTACTTGTCACATGAGCAGAGCTGAGGTTGTTACTTGTCACATGAGCAGAGCTGAGGTTGTTACTTGTCACAAATAGCAGAGCTGAGGTTGCTACTTGTCACAAGTAGCAGAGTTGAGGTTGTTACTTGTCACATGTAGCAGAGCTGAGGTTGCTACTTGTCACATGTAGCAGAGCCGAGGTTGCTACTTGTCACATGTAGCAGAGCTGAGGTTGCTACTTGTCACATGTAGCAGAGCTGAGGTTACTTGTCACATGTAGCAGAGCTGAGGTTGCTACTATCCAAAAAAAAAGGCTGCACTCAAGCATACTAAAGCATGACAACATAGAATACATGAAATTTTGAATAGCAATATGGCTTTGGAATATAAGGAAAAATTTGAGACGCTTAGTATAAACATTTGGCCAAACATTTTAAAGCCCAACAACCATCGTCAAGGTGGTCTCAATTCTGTTGAGTCCCTAACCTAATGTGAACATACCTCTATTAGGCTGATATCTGAATTTCTGGGTGAATATGCACCTCTGTCAGTAATGCCTGCATTTATGGGTAAAGTAGGGAGCTGGTGTAATTAAAATCACCACCTGGTGGGGGCGGAGTGCTCGGTCAGCAAGCTAACATTCAAAAGACAAAAAACCTGACTGGCACTGGCCAGTCAGGTTTTTTGTCTTTTGAGGTTGCTACTAGTCACATGAGCAGAGCCGAGGTTGCTACTTGTCACATGTAGCAGAGCCGAGGTTGCTACTTGTCACATGTAGCAAAGCTGAGGTTGCTACTTGTCACATGTAGCAGAGCTGAGGTTACTTGTCACATGTAGCAGAGCTGAGGTTGCTACTTGTCACATGAGCAGAGCTGAGGTTTACTTGTCACATGTAGCAGAGCTGAGGTTGTTACTTTTCACATGTAGCAGAGCGAGGTTGCTACTTGTCACATGTAGCAGAGCTGAGGTTGTTACTTGTCAATGTAGCAGAGCCGAGGTTGTACTTGTCACATGTAGCAGAGCTGAGGTTACTTGTCACATGTAGCAGAGCTGAGGTTGCTACTTGTCACATGTAGAAGAGCTGAGGTTACTTGTCACATGTAGCAGAGCTGAGGTTGCTACTTGTCACATGAGCAAGAGCTGAGGTTACTTGTCACATAAGCAGAGCTGAGGTTGTTACTTGTCACAATAGCAGAGCTGAGGTTGTACTTGTCACATAGCAGAGTTGAGGTTGTTACTTGTCACAAATTTGCAGAGCTGAGGTTGCTACTTGTCACAAGTAGCAGAGCGAGGTTGCTACTTGTCACATGTAGCAGAGCTGAGGTTGTACTTGTTACATGTAGCAGAGCTGAGGTTGTTACTTGTTACATGTAGCAGAGCTGAGGTTACTTGTTACATGTAGCAGAGCTGAGGTTGTTACTTGTCACATGTAGCAGAGCTGAGGTTGCACTTGTCACATGTAGCAGAGCTGAGGTTGTTACTTGTCACATGTAGCAGAGTCAGGTGCACTGTCCATGTAGCAACATGAGGTGTTACTTGCCATGGGGGAGGCTACTGGTGACCTGAGGCCGTGCCCAACAGGGCCCAGGGGGAGGTTATGGTGACTTGAGGCGTGCTCAAACAGGGCCCAGGAGCGAGGCTTGTTGGAATTGGGCCCCATGCCTAACCCTGGGCCCTGTTTGAATGTGGGCCCCTGCACTGGCAGCCTGTGGGCCTGGGCCCTGTTGAATGTGGGCCCTGTTAGATCCTGCCTGCACCTGCCCTCCCAGTCACCATTGAGCAGCCAAGCCTCTTCTCACTGTTGAGAGACTCACGGTACTCACCCTGCTCGCCTGGGCTTCCACCTGCTTGTCCAGTCAGCCTGCTGCTTCATGTGGTCTGCCTGGCCGTCTGCTGTCCGCCCCCACATGCACACACGCTGTGACAGACGGACCATAATGCACTGGGCCGCAGCTTAAAGCTACAGTGCTCATTTCTGTTCGCTGTCTGCATTTACAACACTGTAGTGTCTCTTTAAAACAACACAGTGTTGTTATGCATCAGCGTTCAGAGTCAGAAGTCTGAACAAAATGTTGGGAGGGGGCCCGAGCGCGGATCCATTT
>JARQOD010000001.1:396665166-396726755 GCA_033576555.1 Oophaga sylvatica
TAAAATACTGTGATGTCCCACCCTGGGACAAAGTAAAAAGTAAAAAAATAAAATAAAAAGTGGTAAAAAAAATCATAAAAAAAAAAAAAATTCCCCCAATAAATTCATTTCTTCCTGTAAATAAAAAAAACAAAACAATAAAAGTACACATATTTGGTATCACCGCGTCCGTAACGACCCCCCCTATAAAACTGTCCCACTAGTTAACCCCTTTAGTGAACCCCTTAAAAAAAAAAAAGCAAAAAATCAATGCTTTATCATCATACCGCCGAACAAAAAGTGGAATAACAAGCGATCAAAAAGACCGATATAAATAAACATGGTACCGCTGAAAACGTCATCTTGTCCTGCAAAAAACGAGCCGTCATACAGCATCATCAGCGAAAAAAATAAAAAAGTTATAGCTCGCAGAATAAAGCGATGCAAAAATAATAATTTTTTATATAAAATTGTTTTTATTCTATAAAAGCGCCTAAACATAAAAAAATGATATAAATGAGGTATCGCCGTAATCGTACTAACCCGAAGAATAAAACTGCTTTATCAATTTTACCACAGGCGGAACAGTAAAAACACCTCCCCCAAAAGAAATTCATGAATTGCTGATTTTTGTTCATTCTAACCTCCCAAAAATCGAAATAAAAAGCGATCAAAAAATGTCACGTGGTCATAAATGGTACCAATAAAAACGTCACCTCGTCCCGCAAAAAATAAGACCTCACATGACTCTGTGGGCCAAAATATGCAAAAATTATAGCACTCAAAATGTGGTGATGCAAAAAACTACTTTTTGCAATAAAAAGCGTCTTTTAGCGTGACAGCTGCCAATCACAAAAACCCGCTATAAATAGTAAATCAAACCCCCCTTATCACCCCCTTAGTTAGGGAAAAATAATAAAATTAAAAAAATGTATTTATTTCCATTTTCCCATTAGGGTTAGGGTTGCGGCTAAAGTTAGGGTTAGGGTTGGCGCTAACGTTAGGGTTAGGGTTGGGATTAGGGTTAGGGGTGTGTTTAGGGTTAGGTTTGTGGTTAGGGTTGGGACTACGGTTAGGGGTGTGTTGGGGTTAGGGTTGGAGTTAGAATTGGGGGTTTCTGCTGTTTAGGCACATCAGGGGCTCTCCAAATGTGACATGGCGTCTGATCTCAATTCCAGCCAATTCTGCGTTGAAAAAGTCAAACGGTGCTCCTTCACTTCTGAGCTCTGCCATGCGCCCAAACAGTAGTTTACCCCCGCATATGGGGTATCAGCGTACTCTGGACCACAAGAATTATTGTGCAATTTGTCCTATTTCTTCTGTTACCCTTGGGAAAATAAAAAACTGGGGGCGACAAAATCATTTTTGTAAAAAAAAAAAAAAATGATTTTTTTTTTTTACGGCTGTATGTTATAAATTTTCTGTGAAGCACTTGGGGCTTCATAGCGCTCACCACACTTCTAGATAAGTTCCTTGTGGGGTTTATTTTCCAAAATGGGGTCACTTGTGGGGGGTTTCCACTGTTTAGGCGCATCAGGGGCTCTCCAAATGCGACATGACGCCCCCAGACCATTCCATCAAAGTCTGCAATCCAAAACGTCACTACTTCCCTTCCGAGCCCAGATGTGCACCCATACAGTCGTTTTCTCACACATGTTGGGTATCAGCGTACTCAGGACAAATTGGACAACAACTTTTGGGGTCCAATTTCTCCTGTTACCCTTGTGAAAATAAAATATTGGGGGCGAAAAAAATCATTGTAAAAAAAAAAGATTTTTTATTTTTACAGTTGTACGTTATAAACTTCTGTGAAGCACTTCAGGGTTCAAAGTGCTCAACACACTTCTAGATAAGTTCCTTGTGGGGTCTATTTTCCAAAATGGGGTCACTTGTGGGGGGTTTCCACTGTTTAGGCGCATCAGGGCTCTCCAATCGCGACATGATGCCCCCAGACCATTCCATCAAAGTCTGCAATCCAAAACGTCACTACTTCCCTTCCGAGCCAGACGTGCACCCATACAGTAGTTTTCTCCCACATATTGGGTATCAGCGTACTCAGGACAAATTGGAAAACAACTTTTGGGGTCAAATTTCTCCTGTTACCCTTGTGAAATAAAATATTGGGGGCGAAAAAAATAATTTTTGTAAAAAAAAAAAAGATTTTTTATTTTACGGCTGTACGTTATAAACTTCTGTGAAGCACTTTGGGGTTCAAAGTGCTCACCACACATCTAGATAAGTTCCTTGAGGAGTCTAGTTTCCAAAATGGTGTCATTTGTGGGGGGTTTCCACTGTTTAGGCGGATCAGGAGCTCTCCAAACACCACATGGCATCCAGCCAATTCCGCGTTGAAAAAGTCAAACGGCGCTCCTTCCCTTCCAAACTCTGCCATGCACCCAAACAGTGTTTTACCCCCACATATGGGGTATCAGCGTACTCAGGACAAATTGCACAATAACTTTTGGAGTCTTGTTACCCTTGGGAAAATAAAAATTGGGGTGAAAAGATCAATTTTGTGGAAAAAATATGATTTTTTAATTTTACGGCTCTACGTTATAAACTTGTGTGAAGCACTTGGGGGTTCAAATTGCTCACCAAAGATCTAGATAAGTTACTTAGGGGGTCTAGTTTCCCAAATGGGGTCACTTGTGGGGGGTTTCCACTGTTTAGGCACATCAGGGACTCTCCAAATGCAACATGGCGTCCAATCTCAATTCCAGCCAATTTTGGTTGGAAAAAGTCAAATGGTGCTCCTTCCATTCCGAGCTCTGCCATGCGCCCAAACAGTGGTTCCCCCCCACATATGGGGTATCAGCGTACTCAGGACAAATTGGACAACAACTTTTGAGGTCCAATTTCTCCTGTTACTTATGGGAAAATAAAAAATTAGTGACTAAGAGATAATTTTTGTGGGAAAAAAATAGGATTTTTTATTTTCATGCCCAGGCATTATAAACTTGTGTGAAGCACTTGGGGGTTCAAAGTGCTCACCAAAGATCTAGATAAGTTCCTTAGGGGGTCTAGCTTCCAAAATGGGGTCACTTGTGGGGGGTTTCCACTGTTTAGGCTCATCTGGGGCACTACCACCGCAACATGACCCCCATCAATGTTTGCATTCCAAAACGTTACTGCTTCCTTTCCAAGCCCTGCCGTGCGCCCAAACAGTTTCCCCCCCCACATATGGGGTATCAGCGTACTCAGGACAAATTGGACAACAACTTTTGGGGTCCAATTTCCTTGGGAAAAATCAAAAATTTGGGACTAAAAAATCATTTTTGTGGAAAATTGTTTTTTTTTTTTTTTCACACCCAGGCATTATAAACTTCTGTGAAACACTTTTGGGTTCAAAGTGCTCACAACAGATCTAGATAAGTTCCTTAGGGGGTCTAGTTTCCAAAATGGTGTCACTTGTGGGGGGTTTCCACTGTTTAGGCGCATCAGGGGCTCTCCAAACACGACATGGCGTCCAATCTCAACTCCAGCCAATTTTAGTTTGAAAAAGTCAAACGGCGCTCCTTCCCTTACGAGCTCTGCCGTGTGCCCAAACAGTGGTTTTCCCCCACATATAGGGTATTGGCGTACTCAGGAGAAATTGCACAACAACTTTATCTGCCCATTTTCTCCTTTTACGCTTGTGAAAATAAAAAAAAGTTTGTAAAAGATCATTTTTGTGGCTAAAAAGTTAAATATTAATTTTTTCCTTCCACGTTGCTTCAGCTCCTGTGAAGCACCTGAAGGGTTATTAAACTTCTTGAATATGGTTTTTAGTACCTTGAGGGGTGCAGTTTTTAGAATGGTGTCACTTTTGGGTATTTTCTGCTATATAGACCCCTCAAAGTGACTTCAAATGTGAGGTGGTCCCTAAAAAAATGGCTTTGTAAATTTTGTTCTAAAAATGAGAAATCACTGGTCAACTTTTAACCCTTATAATTTCCTAACAAAAAAAAACTTTGGTTCCAAAATTGTGCTGATGTAAAGTAGACATGTGGGAAATGTTATTTCTTAACTATTTTGTGTGACATATTTCTCTGTTTTAAGGGAAAAAAAATTCAAAGTTTGAAAATTGCAAAATTTCAAAATTTTCGCCATATTTGCATTTTTTTCAAATATAAACGCAAGGTATAGCAAGAAATTTTACCACTAACGTGAAGTACAATATGTCACGAGAAAACAATCTCAGAATCGCGAAGATCCGTTGAAGCGTTCCAGAGTTATAACCTCATAAAGAGACAGTGGTCAGAATTGTAAAAATTGGCCCGGTCATTAACGTGCAAACCACCCTTGGGGGTGAAAGGGTTAAGGAGCATGAAGAAAAACGAGTGGTGTGTTTTTTCCTCAGAGGCATGCAGGAACAATGGCTGCTGTTCCCTTCACAGTGTCATAATAAGACCACAATGCAACAGGAACAATCCCACAATGCCCTAGGAACTTCCCATAATACATTGCAAACTAAACTAGAATGTATACTTTAAACTGCCAGCAGATGGTGCTGTTACCTTACAATATAAAATATAGGAAGGATTAATATACACAAAAAATATAATGTCTGTAATAACGGAGACATAAAAAATATGACTAAACTTTAGATAGCAATTGTATTGCTGGACAGAACAGTCCCCTTCATCCCCATCCTGGTATACATGGTCCCCTCATCTCCATCCTGGTATACATTGCCCCCTCTTCCCCATCCTGTTATACATGGCCCCCCATCTCCATCCTGGTATACATAGCCCCCTCATCTCCATCCTGGTATACATGGCTCCCTCATATCTATCCTGGTATACATGGCTCCCTCATCTCTATCCTGGTATACATGACCCCTCATCTCCATTCTGGTATACATGGTCCCCTCATCTCCATCCTGGTATACATGGCACCCTCATCTCCATCCTGGTATACATGGTCCTCTATACATGGCCTATCATCTGGTATACGTGGCCCCCCATCCTTGTATACTTGGCCCCCATCCCCATCCTGGTATGCATGGCTCCTTTATCCCCATCCTGGTATACATTGACCATCTCATCCCCATCCTTGTATACATTGTCCCCTCATCCACCTCCTGGTATACATGATCCCCTCATCCCCATCCTGGTATACATGGCTTCCTCATCTCCATCCTGTTATACATAACCCCATCATCTCCATCCTGGTACACATGGTCCCCTCATCACCATCCTGGTACACATGGTCCCCTCATCACCATCCTGGTACACAGGTCCCCTCATCCCATCCTGGTATACATGGTTCCCTCATACCCATCCTGGTATACATAACCCCATCATCTCCATCCTGGTGCACATGGTACCCTTATCCCCATCCTGATATACATGGTTCCCTCATCCCCATCCTGGTATATATGGCCACCCTACCCCCATCATGTATACATGGCCCCCCTCATCTCCATCCTGGTATGCATGGTCCCTTCATCCCCATCTTGGTATACATGGCTCCCTCATCCCCATCCTGGTATACATGGCCCCGTAACGTGGCACACATAAAAAATAAACAATTCTACTTACCTTCCCTCCGCTTCCTCATAGCTTATTATTCTGATGCCAGCAGCTAATTTCAGCTTGTAAGCAGCGAATGGCAGTGACGTTATGCGCTGCATACATGCCGAGATCAGCTGCAAGAATATTCACTGCTCCACATACCCGGGACTATAGGAATGGAGAGCAGTGAATATTCATTCTCTTTAATAGCGGGCACACGTGATCAGCCAGCTGCTGCAGGAGTCGGCAGCTGCGGCTAAGAGTGTGCCTGCTAGTAAAAAAGATGAATATTCACTGCTTCCCACGCCCATAGTTCCGCCCATTTCTCGGCACCGGCTTCAGTGCAAAAAGGTGGGAGGGACTATGGGCGTTGGGAGCAGTGAATATTTCTTCTCTTTATCAGCGGGCACAGCCGTAACTGCCTCCTGTGACCCACTTGTCCACCGCTGCCGCTCACCACTCCCCCATCCACAGCCGCAACAGGTACATCCGGACAATAAGACGCACCCCCAATTTTTCTCCAAAATTTTGAAGGAAAAAAAAAAAGCATCTTATAGTCTGAAAAATACGATATTTCTCCCAGAAAATTTTTGCAATTACACGTTTTGTTATACACCTTTTTCCTTTGTGTGTATTGGAACAACACAAAAAACTGAAAAAAAGGCAAATTCGACATAATTTCACACAAAACCCCAATAATGGGCTGGACAAAATTGTTGTCACCTTTCCAAAATTGTAGATAAATAACTTTGTTTCAAGTATGTGATGGTCGTTCAGACTCACCTGTTTAAAGTAATAGGAGTGGGCAATATGAAAATCACACCTGAAATAAGATTAAAAGGGGGGGAAGTTGACTCAATCTTTGCATTGTGGGTCTGTGTGTGCCACACTAAGCATGGAGAAGAGAACTGTCTGAGGACACTCTCAATCTTACAAGTCCCATCTCCGTAAGAAGCATTCCACGGTCCTGGAGTGGCCTAGCCAGTCTCCACACCTGAACCCAATAGAAAATCTTTGGAGTAAGTAAAACTCAATGTTGCCCAGCGATAGCCCTGAAGCCTGAAAGATCTGGGGAAGATCTGTATAGAGGAGTTGGCCAAAATCCCTGCTGCAGTGTGTGCAAACTTGGGCAAGAACTACAGGAAACGTCTGACCTTTGTAATTGCAATCAAAGGTTTCTGTACCAAATATTAAGTTATTTTTTTCTATTTTATCAAATACTTATTTGATGCAATAAAATTCAAATTAATGATGTAAAAATCATACAATGTGATTTTCTGGATTTTTTTTTTTAGATTCTGTCTCTCAGGTCTGGGCAGGTGTCTTTTATATAGGTAACAAGTTAAACAGTTACAAGTAATACAGGGCTGTGAGAGCCAGAATTCTTGCTGGTTGGTCGGTGATCAAATACTTATTTCATGCAATAAAATGCAACTTAATTATTTAAAAATCATACAATGTGATTTTCTGGATTTTATTTTTAGATTCTGTCTCTCACAGGTGAAGTGTAACTAGGATAAAAATTACAGATCTCTCCATTCTTTAGGTGGCAAAACTTGCAAAATTGGCAGTGTATCAAATACTTGTTTTCCCCACTGTATATGTGATATGTATGTACGTATATATCTTCTGCCTTGGGCAGTGCCATTTTATTGTACTCTTTCATCTTCCAGCAGGATTAGACATTTCTGTTCCCTTTTGGCTGTCGTGTATTCTGGGGGTCTCCTCATTTGCTGACAGCCCCCACTGCTACTGGATGCTCCTCTGTCCTGTTTTATGTCTGGTTCTGATTGTGCCGCAGACGCCGGTCGCCCTCGCTGAGACTCCCGAGTGATTACTTACAAATTGCCATCTTGCTGGTGGAGATGCTATTGAGTGTGTGAAGGGCTGGAGGTGGCCTCTTTATGGGAGTAATACGGCAGATGTTGCCTGTCTGTCCTTGTGAGCTGCATTTAGGTTTAGGGAATTCTTAATGGGATGAATAAAATGTACTTTCTCACCACTGGGACTCCTTTCAGACGAGATGTGTGGGAGTTGTGGTTGCTGAGGATAGAGCCATGTAAATTTCCTCTTCAGAGAGGAAGAGGACTTTAACTATAGCGCCACCTATTGGAAGTAGCAATCCTTAAAGTCAATATCGACCCTTTAACCCCTTCCCGACCTCCGCCGTACTAGTACTGCTTTGCAGGAGGTGCATTTCTGCCCAGAGCAGTACTAGTACGGCGCCGCCATTTTCCGGTCACTGCGCGGCATCACGCGGTGACCGGGTTCCGATGGCTGGATAGCATCGGCCATGGCTGGAGACTGAGATCTGACCCCCCCCCTCACACCGAGTGACGGCGGCGATCGGCCCCCGCCACCGATTCACCGCCGTCACTATCTGCTCCCCTCCTCCTTGCCTCCGCTCCCCCCACCTTCCGATCCCCCCCTCACCCTCTCGGTCCTCCGATGTCCCTGGGTCCGTCCCGGCGTACATCCGGGATTCTTCATGGGCGCCGCCATCTTGGAAAATGGTGGGCGCATGCGCAGTGCGCCCGCCGGCCGGCAGATTCCATACAGTTATTTTGATCACTGTGATAAACTCTCACAGTGATCAAAATAAAAAAAAGTAAATAAACTCCCCCTTTATCACCCCCATAGGTAGGGACAAGTAATAAAATAAAGAAAATATATATTTTTTATTTTTCTATTAGGGTTAGGGTTAGAACTAGGGTTAGGGTTATGTTTAGGGTTAGAAATTTAGGGTTACGGTTTATAATTAGAGTCAGGGTTGGAATTTGGGTTAGGGTTACAATTAGGGTTAGGGTTGGAATTAGGGTTAGGGTCGGAATTAGGTTTAGTGTTGGAATTAGGGTTAGGCTTGTGGTTAGGGTTAGAGTTGGGATTAGGGTTAGGGGTGTGTTGGGGTTAGGGTTGGGATTAGGGTTAGGCTTGTGGTCAGGGTTATGGTTAGGGTTGGGATTAGGGTTAGGGGTGTGTTGGGGTTAGGGTTGGAGTTAGAATTGAGGGGTTTCCACTATTTAGGCACATCAGGGGGTCTCCAAACGCGACATGGCGCCACTACTGATTCCAGCCAATTTTGGGTTCAAAAAGTCAAACATTGCTCCCTTTATTTCGAGCCCCGACGTGTGCCCAAACAGTGGTTTACCCCCACATATGGGGTATCAGCGTACTCAGGAAAAATTGCACAACAACTTTGGGGGTCTAATTTCTCCTGTTACCTGGGGAAAAGAAATGGGGACTAAAAAATTTATTTTTGTGGAAAAAAATGATTTTTTATTTTCACGGCTCTGCTTTATAAACTTTTGTGAAGAACTTGGAGATTGAAAGTGCTCACCACACATCTAGATGAGTTCCTTGGGGGATCTAGTTTCCAAAATGGGGTCACTTGGGGGGGGTTCCTACTGTTTTGTCACATCATTTGCTCTGCAAACGTAACATGACGCCCGCAGACCATTCCATCAAGTCGGCATTTCCAAACATCACTACTTCCCTTCCGAGCCCCGACGTGTGCCCAAACAGTGGTTCCCTCCCACATATGGGATATCAGCGTACTCAGGACAAATTGGACAGCAACTTTTGGAGTCTAATTTCTCCTGTTACCCTTGGGAAAATAAAAAAATTGGGGACTAAAAGATCATGTTTGTGGAAAAATATGATTTTTTTATTTTCATGCCCGGGCGTTATAAACTTCTTTGAAACCCTTGGGGGTTCAAAGTGCTCACCACACATCTAGATAAGTTCCTTGGGGGGTCTAGTGTACAAAATGGGGTCACTTGTGGGGAGTGTCTACTGTTTAGGCACACCAGGGGCTCTGCAAACGTAACATGACGCCCGCCGACCATTCCATCAAATTCGGCATTTCAGAACATCACTACTTCCCTTCCGAGCCCCGACGTGTGCCTGAACAGTGGTTCCCCCCCACATATGGGGTACCAGTGTACTCAGGACAAACTGTACAACAACTTTTAGGGTCCAATTTCTCCTGTTACCCTTGTGAAAATAAAAAATTGTGGGCTAAAAAATCAGTTTTTGAGAAAAAAAAAAGATTTTTTATTTTCACGACACTGTATTATAAACATCTGTGAAGCACGTGGGGGTTCAGGGTGCTCACCACACATCTGGATAAGTTCCTTGGGAGATCTAGTTTCCAAAATGGGATCACTTGTGGGGGGGTTTCCACTGTTAAGGCACATCAGGGGCTCTGCAAATGTAACAAGATGCCCGCAGACCATTCCATCAAGTCGGCATTTCAAAATGGCGCTCCTTCCCTTCTGAGCTCTCCCATGCGCCAAAACAGTGGTTACCCCCCACATATGGGGTATTGGTGTACTCAGGACAAATTGCACAACAACTTTTGTGGTCCAATTTCTCCTGTTACCCTTGTGAAAATAAAAATAGAGGGCTAAATAATCATTTTTGAGGAAAAAAATGATTTTATTTTCTCTGTTCTGCGTTTATAAACTTCTGTGAAGCACTTGGGGGTTCAAAGTGCTCACTACACATCTAGATAAGCTCCTTGGGGGGTTATTTTCCAAAATGGGGTCACTTGTGGGGGGTTTCTACTGTTTAGGCACATCAGGGGCTCTGCAAACGCAACATGACGCCCGCAGGACATTCCATCAAGTCTGCATTCCAAAATGGTGCTCCTTACCTTCTGAGCTCTCCCTGCTCCAAAACAGTGGTTCCCCCCCACATATTGGGTATCGGTGTACTCAGGACAAATTGCATAAGAACTTTTGTGGTCCAATTTCTCCTGTTACCCTTGTGAAAATAAAAAATAGCGGGCTAAAAAATTATTTTTGAGGAAAAAAAATGATTTTTTTATTTTCACTGCTCTGCGTTCTATACTTCTGTGAAGCACTTGGGGGTTCAGAGTACTCACAACACATCTAGATAAGTTCCTTAATGGGTCTAGTTTCCAAAATGGTGTCACATGTGTTTTTTTTTCACTGTTTAGGCACACAGGGGCTCTCCAAACGCGTCATGGTGTCCGCTAACCATTGGAGCTAATTTTCCATTCAAAAAGTCAAATGGCGCTCCTTCCCTTCTGGGCCCTGCTGTGCGTCCAAACAGTGGTTTATGACCACATATGAGGTATCTGTGTACTCAGCAGAAATTGCCCAACAAATTTTAGGATCCATTTTATCCTGTTGCCCATGTGAAAATGAAAAAACTGAGGCTAAAAGAATATTTTTGTGAAAAAAAAGTACTTTCTTTTTTTTACGGATCAATTTGTGAAGCACCTGGGGGTTCAAAGTGCTCACTATGCATCTAGATAAGTTGAGGGGTCTAGTTTCCAAAATTGGGTCACTTGTGGGGGAGCTCCAATGTTTAGGCACACAGGGACTCTCCAAATGCGACATGGCAACCGCTAAATATTCCAGCATATTTTCCATTCAAACAGTCGAAAGGCTCTCCTTCCCTTCTGAGCCCTGCCGTGCGCCCAAACAGTGGTTTATGACCACATATGAGGTATCGGTGTACTCAGGAGAAACATTTGCTCAACAAATTTTAGGATCCATTTTATCCTGTTGCCCATGTAAAAAAGAAAAAATTGATGCTAAAAGAAAATTTTTGTTGGAAAAATTAAAATGTCCATTTTTTCCTTCCACATTGCTTTAGTTTCTGTGAAGTACCTGAAGGGTTAATAATCTTCTTGAATGTAGTTTTGAGTAGCTTGAGGGTTGCAGTTTTTAGAATGATGTTACTTTTGGGTATTTTCTGCCATATAGACCCCTCGAAGTGACTTCAAATGTGAAATGGTCCCTAAAAAAAATGGTTTTGTAAATTTTGCTGTAATAATGAGAAATCGCTGGTCAACTTTTAACCGTTATAACTTCCTAACAAAAAAAATTTTGTTTCCAAAATTGTGCTGATGTAAAGTAGACATGTGGGAAATGTTATTTATTAACTATTTTGTGTCACATAACTCTCTGATTTAACTGAATAAAAATTAAAAATTGCGAAATTGCGAAATTTTCGCCAAATTTCCATTTTTTTCATAAATAAACGCAAAAATTATCGACCTAAATTTACCACTAACATGAAGTCCAATATGTCACGAAAAAACAATCTCAGAATCGCTAAGATCCGTTGAAGTATTCCTGAGTTATTATTTCATAAAGGGACACTGGTCAGAATTGCGAAAAATGGCAAGGTCTTTAAGGTCAAAATAGGCTGGGTCATGAAGGGGTTAAGGAGCCTTGCCACATGACTTAGGATAAAAGCCAAACTAAAATCTCAATTTGCAGACACGGTATTTCATGGGTGTTTTTCAAGAGGAACATGTGTGGCGCCCTGAGGGTCCAGTCGCCACAGAGATGTTGCATCGCACCCAGCGGTGTGACACCTGACTCTCAGGTAAGGAGGAAGCACCCCATTGACTCCATCACCGCATCCACACACATCATGCCAGTGCTGAGCTTCAGGCTGGTTAGTAAAGGGTGTAGAAGTGGGTGGGTGGAGCTAGCTGCAGCATTAGGTTGCAGTGTGTTAGATTAGAGTGTCAGTCGGAGCCAGGCAGCCAGTGTGGGTACTAGGCTGACCTGCAGCTCTTCTGAGTTTACCTCAGAGGGCCTTGCTGAAGGAATTGAAGGGGTCCTGGCTGAGACAGCAATTGAAGCTGTGCCTTTATCCTTGAAGAAGGAAGGACCAGGCACACATCGGGGAGACGGTTCCCAGGCTAGTGGGTTAGTTCAGCGCCATTAGCAAACACCGCATCTAGTGGGACTCTTTAAGAGCCACTAGCTACCATAATCTCGACCGGAAGCAGCTTAGTGGTCAAGTACGTCCAGGAATCCGACGGTGTCTCGGTCTCCGTGAAGAGGAGGTGATCACCCGGGACATCGGGTCGTACCTGTAAAACTGAAAGGACCTAATACTGCTTCGCTGAGGGCTCTGTGGTAGGGAGGTGCAGGTAGAAGTAAGGAGTATTGCACAAAACGCCAGAAAGGAACATAAAAGGGAGTCTTTGGAAGTGTGACCAACCTATCTGAGAGTTGCTGGACTACTCACTGGAAGGACACAGTGCCCGGCTGGAATCTGTATTACGGTGACAGACTTGAGTAAACCCTTGAAACTGCATAAGAACTGTTTCCTGCCTGATTACTCCGTCGCATACTCCACTCTGCTACATTCCTCTGCACCATTGCACTATTTCACATCTATCTGCCCTGGGAGGACACAGTCTTACCTGTAGAAGACTCACCATCAAGCTGCACAACACCATCCCTCCCAGAGGACCTGCACAGCAGCGCTGGTCACCCTGACCAGATACTACAGGTGGCGTCACAACAAACTACACTCCATCATCCCCTGTAAATATCCCACATTACGGCGAGCGCCCAGGGCACGGACCGAGCTGTGCTACCCGTGACATCCCCCCATAGACATCAACGGGCTCGGTGCCGAGTATCCCAAAGCCCTGGTACGCGCGGCTCGTCACATGCATAGCCTATAAGTCTCCTTACACTGTCATGCCAGATCAGGCATGTCACTCTCCACAATGGGGAAACCTTACCCCTTAGATCGCAGGATAGAGCTGTAATGACTGCAGATATCGTGGCAAGTAGTCTGGGGACTGAACGCTGCGAGTTGCACCATGTCGTGCGCTGGCTACAGTCGCTTTATACCAGGACAACTCCAGAAGTCACCTAGAAATGCCTGAAATGATGGTGCAGACTTGTGCGTATGTAGATCTGTGTCACAAAGATTCTGGTTCTAAGGGACCAGATAGTCATGGCGGCACACATGGGTTACACTGTTGTGGGGGCTTGTACACACTGTAAGGAGTGTTTTCTGCAGCTCCTTGCGGACACTTCTGCCTCCACACTTTGTACATGACCTTTACTGACTACATCCTGAAATTCTCAGAACTTTTTTCCACCTTGGGAACCGTTTTGATGAATGTCTCCTCCTGCTGCCTGAACCACACATCTGTGTCATAAACAGACCTCCGCACCCAGATGTGCCAGTGCAATGAAACCGACATCGTAGATCTCTCCGAGCATCTTTAGGTGTCACGCTGCACAGAAGAGGATGACAAGGCCCCGGTGAGCGATGAGCTTGCACTCCACAGATGGGAACGATGGCACAGCGGTCAATCTTGTTTCTCGTCTATGAATGACATTCTGGCATGATATGTGCATCCGTCTCCTGCGTCTGGTCCTCGCCTGTGAGCAGCGCTCATTCTCTGTATGATAAATGTGCTGACAGCGGCAGGGAAATGAGCTAATAAGGGAGTTTATGGGACGGTGGAGGACCATCTGTTAGGGTAAATGTTTGAAGGTATGCAGCTCTATGTGAAGGAACGCTGACAAAACATTTCCTCTACATTACAGTCCTGGGAATAGTATCCAGAGCGGAGGGGAGAGGCGCTGCAGACATCACCGCAAACCTCTCCGAGTATACGTATAACATGTACATATATACATACGTATATATATATATATATATATATATATATATATACATACATACATACAGTGGGGGAAATAAGTATTTGATCCCCTGCTGATTTTGTAAGTTTGCCCACAGTCAAAGACATGAACAGTCTATAATTTTAAGGGTAGGTTAATTTCAACATTGAGCGATAGAATATCAAAAATAAAATCCAGAAAATCACATTGTATAAATTATATACATTTATTTGCATTTTGCAGTGGGAAATAAGTATTTGATCCCTCTGGCAAACAAGACCTAATACTTGGTGCAAGCACAGCAGACATGTTTTTTGTAGTTGATGATGAGTTTTGCACACATGTCAGGAGGAATTTTGGTCCACTCCTGTTTGCAGATCATGCCTAAATCATTAAGATTTTTAGGCTGTCGCTTGGCAAATTGGAGTTTCAGCTCCCTCCATAAGTTATCTATGGGATTAAGGTTTGGAGACTGGCTAGGCCACTCCATGACCTTAGGCCCCGTGCACACGTTGCGGATTCACTTGCGGATTTTGCTAAATTCGCAGGTAAAATGACCTGCGGATTTAGCGCGGATTTGCTGCGGTTTTTCACCTATAATTGAAAGGTGTAAAAACGCTGCGGAATCCGCCCAAAGAATTGACATGCTGCGGATTTAAATCCGCAGCAAATCCGCGTGGAAAAATCCGCATGCACATGTGCACAGCGGGTTTCTTTTCCCATTCACTTTCATTGTACTGTACTGTACATGACTTCCGGATCTGCTGCGGATCCGCACGGCCAAATCCACTGCGGATCCGCAGCACAATCCGCAACATGTGCACAGACTCTTAATGTGTTTCTTTTTGAGCCACACCTTTGTTGCGTTGGCTGTATGTTTTTGGTCATTATCTTGTTGGAAGACCCAGCCACGACCCATTTTTAATGTCCTGGCGGAGGGAAGGAGGTTGTCACTCAGGATTTTACAGTACATGCGTCCATCAATTCTCCCATTGATGCGGTGAAGTAGTCCTGTGCCCTTAGCAGAGAAACACCCCAAAACATGTTTCCACCTCCATGATATTTGTGATATTTCAGTTTTTCTTTTTTAAGAAATTTGCAAAAATTTCTACATTTCTGTTTTTTTTTTTCAGTCAAGATGGGGTGTAGAGTGTACATTAATGAGAAAAAAATGAACTTTTTTGAATTTACCAAATGGCTGCAATGAAACAAAAGAGTGAAAAATTTAAAGGGGTCTGAATACTTTCCTTACCCACTATATATATAGCACCATTTATATGTCTAATGGAAACACAGTTTCTGCAGCTGCCACAATTCTTGTGACCTCCAAACTAAGTTTGCAATTGGGCAGTAAGTACAAGAGTGGAAATGCAATTTTTTACGCCCCATATGCATCTGTACTCTATGGCTACGCTGTATGAGTTCATTCAGTCTACCACTTTGTGGCTAGTCCGATACTACTACACACCTCTACTAAGATATTGGCATTTAGCAGAGACAAGGACAAAGGTAAAGCGCCTCATTACTCGGAGTAGCTGCAGATCTCTCTCTCTCCTTACTCCTGGAGTAGCTACAGATCTCTATCTTTACTCTTGGAGTAGCTGCAGATTTTGCTCTCTCTCTTTGCTCCTGGAGTAGCTGCAGATCTCTATCTTTACTCCTGGAGTAGCTGCAGATCTCACTCTCTTTTACTCCTGGAGTAGCTGCAGATCTCTCTTTCTCTATCTTTACTCCTGTAGCAGCAACAGATATCTCTCTCTCTTTACTCTTGGAGTAGCTGCAGATCTCTCTCTCTCTTTACTCCTGGAGTAGCTGCAGATCTCTCTCTCTCTTTACTCCTGGAGTAGCTGCAGATCTCTCTGTACTCCTGGAGTAGCTGCAGAGCTCTCTCTCTCTTACCCCTGGAGTAGCTGCAGAGCTGTCTCTCTCTTTACTCCTGGAGTAGCTGCAGAGCTTTCTTTCTTTACTCTGGAGTAGCTGCAGAGCTCTCTCTTTGCTCCTGGAGTAGCTGCAGACCTCTATTTACTCCTGGAGTAGCTGCAGATCTCTCTCTCTCTATCTTTACTCCTGGAGCAGCAACAGATCTCTCTTTACTCTTGGAGTAGCTGCAGATCTCACTCTCGCTCTCTCTTTACTCCTGGAGTAGCTGCAGATCTCTCTCTATCGCTCTTTATTCCTGCAATAGCTGCAGATCTCTCTATCTATCTTTACTCATGGAGTAGCTGCAGATCTCTCTACCTTTACTCCTGGAGTAGCTGCAGATCTATCTCTCTCTCTCTCTTTACTCCTGGAGTAGCTGCAGATCTCTCTCTCTTTACTCCTGGAGTAGCTGCAGCTGTCTCTACTCCTGGAGTAGCTGCATATCTCTCTCTCTCTCTTTACTCCTGGAGTAGCTGCAGAGCTCTCTCTCTCTCTTTACTCCTGGAGTAGCTGCAGAGCTCTCTCTCTCTCTTTACTCCTGGAGTAGCTGCAGAGCTCTCTCTCTTTACTCCTGGAGTAGCTGCAGCTGTCTCTACTCCTGGAGTAGCTGCAGATCTCTCTCTCTCTCTTTACTCCTGGAGTAGCTGCAGAGCTCTCTCTCTCTCTTTACTCCTGGAGTAGCTGCAGAGCTCTCTCTCTTTACTCCTGGAGTAGTCTGAGAGCCTCTCTCTCTCTTTACTCCTGGAGTAGCTGCAGACCTCTATTTTACTCTGGAGTAGCTGCAGATCTCTCTCTCTTATCTTTACTCCTGGAGCAGCAAAGATCTCTCTCTCTTTACTCTTGGAGTAGCTGCAGATCTCTCTCTTTTACTCCTGGAGTAGCTGCAGACTCTCTCTCTCTTTACTCCTGGAGTAGCTGCAGATCTCTCTGTGTACTCCTGGAGTAGCTGCAGAGCTCTCTCTTCTTTACCCCTGGAGTAGCTGCAGAGCTGTCTCTTTACTCCTGGAGTAGCTGCAGAGCTCTCTCTTTCTTTACTCCTGGGAGACTGCAGACCTCTATTTACTCTGGAGTAGCTGCAGAGCTCTTCTCTCTATCTTTACTCCTGGAGCAGCAACAGATCTCTCTCTTTACTCTTGGAGTAGCTGCAGATCTCTCTCTCTCTTTACTCCTGGAGTAGCTGTAGATCTCTCTCTGTATACTCCTGGAGTAGCTGCAGAGCTTTCTCTCTCTTTACTCCTGGAGTAGCTGCAGTGCTCTCTCTCTCTTTACTCCTGGAGTAGCTGCAGAGCTCTCTCTCTTTACTCCTGGAGTAGCTGTAGATCTCTCTCTGTATACTCCTGGAGTAGCTGCAGAGCTTTCTCTCTCTTTACTCCTGGAGCAGCAACAGATCTCTCTATCTTTACTCTTGGAGTAGCTGCAGATCTCTCTCTCGCTCTCTCTTTACTCCTGGAGTAGCTGCAGATCTCTCTTTTTTCCTGGAGTAGCTACAGATCTCTCTCTATCTTTACTTCTGGAGCAGCAACAGATCTCTCTCTCTCTCTTTACTCTTGGAGTAGCTGCAGATCTCTCTTTTCCTGGAGTAGCTGCAGATCTCTCTCTTTTCTCCTGGAGTAGCTGCAGATCTCTCTCTCTTTACTCTTGGAGTAGCTGCGGATCTCTCTCTCTTTACTCTTTGAGTAGCGGCAGATCTCTATCTCTCTTTACTCCAGGAGTAGCTGTGGATCTCTCTTTAAGATTTTACCTATTTTTACCCTTGCTGTAGATAACCTTTCTCAATGTAGTAACTTCAGTATTAATGAATCCTCTGTATTGCACCAGTTACTGAGATAATCATAGTCACCATCATCACATAGATCCATTTCTCAGCACCTTGGCGTATGCCGTTTCCTGTCTCCATGAGATTTCATTACATAGATGGTTAGGGTGAATGGTGACATGGATCCGGGTAGGCAATCTGTCATAATGTCAGTTTCTGTCCTGCATGCGGGTGGTTCATATCACCTCCTGTCATTTCAGCAATATCTTGCTATGAGAAGGGTGCATATGCCCTGACCTATCATGGCTGTCTGCCAGCAAGAGACTGTAACATTATTTGTGATTGACCCTGAGGTTGCAGCCATTAGAACAAAAATGGCCATTTCTGCTCTCATTCATCAAACAGAAAAGAAATGGTCTGAACAGGAGCTTTTTAACTATGGCTAAGCCACCCTGGATTGTACGTATCATGAACAGTAGGAACCTGATTCTCCTGCTTACTACTACATGGCCCGTAGTGGAACCGAACACTGTTCAGATTATTCAGAAAAGAAAAACGACTTGAACTAAAAATTCAATGGATAACAAGGGTCATTCCATACAAAAATTTTAATTTTATTAATTAGAGACACCAATAGGAACAAGACTAGTTAAAAACCAGATGAAAGACCATGATAAAAAAAAATACATATAATAAAATCCAAGTGGAGCAGGTCAGCACATACAGCACTAATTGTAATCAGTATATATCATATATAAAGATTGGAGAGTTTAACCCAGTAATATGAATGAGTAAGGATGTAAACAATAAAAGAAGTATA
The DNA here is from genome assembly GCA_033576555.1 of Oophaga sylvatica. Taxonomy (NCBI): domain Eukaryota; kingdom Metazoa; phylum Chordata; class Amphibia; order Anura; family Dendrobatidae; genus Oophaga; species Oophaga sylvatica. Next base: position 396,683,557 of record JARQOD010000001.1, read on the forward strand.
ATTTCAACAGTACAAAAGTGCAGTGCAAAATAATATACACTGCTCAAAAAAAATAAGGGGAACACTTAAACAACAGAATATAACTCCAAGTAAATCAAACTTCTGTGAAATCAAACTGTCCACTTAAAGGGTACTTCACACATAGCGAGATCGTTAGCGAGATCGCTGAAACGTTACAGGTTTTGTGACGCAACAGCGACCTCGCCAGCGATCTCGCTACGTGTGACACATAGCGGCGACCGGCACCCCGCTGCGATATCGCTGATTGTGCTGGAATGTCTAGGCCATTTTTTGATCGTTGGTGCATTGCTGTGATTGACGCCATAAAAACGACGAGCGACCTCGTTGGTGACTCAGAACTCAGCGACGCATGCGTGATTTTGCTTTGTCTTTGTCAGAATCGCTGCTGTGACAAGGTCCCAACGACCGCCGAGGTCGTTATAGGGATTGCAGTATCGTTGCTGCGTCGTTGAGTAGATCTGCCTGTTTGACAACTTACTAGCGACCATGTAGCGACATACCAGCGATTCTTACCAGGTCGTATCGTTGTTGGGATCACTGGAGCGTCGCTATGTGTAACGGGGCCCTAAGAAGCAACACTGATTGACAATCAGTTTCACATGCTGTTGTGCAAATGGAATAGACAATAGATGGAAATTATTGGCAATTATCAAGACACACTCAATAAAGGAGTGGTTCTGCAGGTGGGGACCACAGACCACATCTCAGTACCAATGCTTTCTGGCTGGTGTTTTGGTCACTTTTAAATATTGGTTGTGCTTTCACACTCATGATAGCATGAGACGGACTCTACAACCCACACAAGTGGCTTCGGTAGTGCAGCTCATCCAGGATGGCACATCAATGCGAGCTGTGGCAAGAAGGTTTGCTGTGTCTGTCAGCGTAGTATCCAGAGGCTGGAGGCGCTACCAGGAGACAGGCCAGTACACCAGGAGACGTTGAGGGGGCCATAGGAGAGCAACAACCCAGCAGCAGGAACGCTACCTCCGCTTTTGTGCAAGGAGGAACAGGAGGAGCACTGCCAGAGCCCTGCAAAATTACCTCCAGCAGGCCACAAATGTGCATGTGTCTGCACAAACAGTTAGAAACCAACTCCATGAGGATGGTCTGAGTGCCAGACGTCCACAGATGGGGGTTGTGCTCACAGCCCAACACCGTGCAGGATGCTTGGCATTTGCCACAGAACACCAGGATTGGCAAATTCGCCACTGGCGCCCTGTGCTCTTCACAGATGAAAGCAGGTTCACACTGAGCATATGTGACAGAGTTTGGAGACACCGTGGAGAGCAATCTGCTGCCTGCAACATCCTTCAGCATGACCAGTTTGGCAGTGGGTCAGTAATGGTGTGGGGTGGCATTTCTTTGGAGGGCCGCACAGCCCTCCATGTGCTCGCCAGAGGTAGCCTGACTGCCATTAGGTACTGAGATGAGATCCTCAGACCCCTTGTGAGACCATATGCTGGTGCGGTTGGCCCTGGGTTCCTAATAATGCAGGACAATGCCAGACCTCATGTGGCTGGAGTGTGTCAGCAGTTCCTGCAAGATGAAGGCATTGAAGCTATGGACTGGTCCGCTGGTTCCCGAGATCTGAATCCGATTGAGCACATCTGGGACATCATGTCTCGCTCCATCCACCAACGTCACATTGCACCACAGACTGTCCAGGAGTTGGCGGAATTTTTAGTCTAGGTCTGGGAGGAGATCCCTCAGGAGACCATCCGCCGCCTCATCAGGAGCATGCCCAGGCATTGTAGGCAGGTCATACAGGCACGTGGAGGCCACACACACTACTGAGCATCATTTTGACTTGTTTTAAGGACATTACATTCCACTTTAATTTTGTGGGTGACTCCAAATCCAGGCCTCCATTGGTTAATAAATTTGATTTCCATTGATGATTTTTGTGTGAGTTTGTTGTCAGCACATTCAACTTTGTACAGAACAAAGTATTCAATGAGAATATTTAATTAATTCAGGTCTAGGGTGTGTTATTTGAGTGTTCGAGTGTTCCCTTTATTTTTTTGAGCAGTGTATATGTATTTTTTTATGATAATCGCTTAAATATTGTCTTATGGGTTCATATTAGAGGTATAATCAACAATCATTAAATGCAGCATTGCTGGCAAGAAAAGTTCATAAGAAGGAAAGTAGTACTAACCGGGATTCATGCTGCATGTGCTGCCGCTGCCACTCCGCACTCCAACGCGCGTTTCACAGGTTGCTTCGTCAGCCGAGCTGAGCTCCTATCTATCCTTTTTCTGAGCTCCTCTCTATCCGATCTCCTCACACTGAGCTCCTTTCTATCCTCTCTCCCCACACTTAACTCCTCTCAATCATATCCTCTCGCTGAACTCCCTAACCTCTCTCCTGTAACTGAGCTCCTTTCGATCATCTCTAATGCTGAGTTCCCCTATCCTCATTCCTCACACTGAGCTCCTCTCTATCCTTGTTGCTCACGCTGACTTCCTCTCTATCCTCTCTCCCCACACTGAGTGCCTGTATCCTGTGAGCTACTCTATTCTCTCTCCTCATGCTGAGCTCCTCTATCCTCACTTTTCTCACTGAGATCCTCTCTATCCTCGCTCCTCTCTCTGAGCTCCTCTCTATCCTCTCTCCTCATGCTGAGATTCTTTATCCTCGCTGATCACACTGAGCTCCTCACTCCTCATGCTGAGCTCCTCTATTCTTGCTCCTCTAACTGAGCTGTTCTATCCTCTTTCCTCACACTAGGCTCTTCTCTATCCTTGATGCTCATGCTGAGCTCCTCTATTTTTGCTGTTCACACTGAGCTCCTCTCTATCCTCGCTGCTCACACTGAGTTTCTCTATTATCGCTCCTCACGCTGAGCTCCTCTGACCTCGCTGCTCACGCTGAGCTCCTTTTTTCTCACTGCTCATGCTGAGCTCCTCTATCCTCGTTGCTCATGCTGATCTCCTTTATTCTCGTTTCTAATGCTGAGCTCTTCTATTCTCGCTTCTATCCTCCCTGCTCATACTGAGCTTCTCTATCCTCGCTGATCACACTGAGCTCTGTTGTGAATGGGTTTGAGATGAGTTCTGAGCAGAGGCTCCCTCTGGTGGTTACAAGCGGTGCTAGTCTGTCCAGTGAAGATTGTGAGGACTGGGAATCAGGTGTTACTGATTGGTCTTATATAAGGGAGTCACCTTCCCATCAGGGTTGCCGGTGATCAATTGTTCTGGTCTGGATCCTTTATTCCTGTTTCCCTTGTAGCCTGCTGTGTCATGTCTGCATCTCCTGCTAACAGATAAGACATTTTCTTTTTTTGTGTTTGTGCTATATTTTTGCACTTTGTCCTGCACTTCTGTGGGGGCCTTCAGGGTCCCCTCCGGGGGCTTCTGCCCTCTCAGTTTTGTTCAGCCACTGATGTTTGTACTTTTGCTTTTTTCCAGTTTTTTCAGTGGCTGCTGTTTTGATTTTGTTACACCAGAGAACTAATTTAGGTAGCAGAGGTCGTGTGATCTCAGGTGTTTTTGAAATTAGTAGAGTTGGTGCCTTTCAGGGTTTTCTGGGATTGCAGTAAGTACCCTTCCTATCCTTTTCTATTTAGTTAGTTTGGGCCCCAGCGTTTGCTCATACTATTTTCTTTCTGTGTCAGTATTTCATCTTGTCTAACCGCCATTACATGTTTGGGGGCTTTCTATTATCTTTGGGGTTCTGTTCCTGGGCAGATAGCTTTCCTATTTCTATCTTTAGGTGTAGTTAGTTTCTCAGGCTGTGACGAGGCGTCTAGGACCAACGTAGGAACGCTCCACGGCTGCCTCTAGTTGTGGTGGTTAGTCAGGGTACTGCAATCTCATAGATTCCAACTGCTCTGGTGTATTGCCTTTTTTACCTGCACTCCTCAGCTACCGAAACATAACAGTATCACCGGCCTAAAAATTGAAAATTGTATGGTACTCACAGAAGGGAAAAAATATTGTGAAAGAAAAAAGGTTGTCAGAGTTGTCAGAGATATTTTTCTGTTTGTTGCATTTTTTTTTTTTTTCCCTCTGTATCTCTGGGTGCTGGGGAGGATCTTTTCTCTCAATGGAGTTTGCACAGTTGTCTGGCTGTGTGGATCAGCTTGCCACTGAGGTTCGGAGTATTGCTATCTATCTTGCTGGGTTGCCTGTTGTGGAACCTAGGATTCCCATGCCAGATTTGTTTTTAGGGGATCGAGCTAAGTTTCAGAATTTCAAAAATAATTGTAAATTGTTTTTTGCCTTAAAACCTAAGTCCTCAGGGAACGCAGCGCAGCAGGTTCAAATTATCATCTCTCTCCTGCGCGGCGATCCTCAGGATTGGGCTTTTTCCCTGATACCTGGGGATCCTGTTTTGAGTGATGTTGATGGGTTTTTTCAGGCCTTGGGGTTATTGTACGATGAGCCTAATGTCACTGATCAAGCTGAAAAAGCCTTGTTGGCATTAAATCAGGGGCTTGATGACGCTGAGTTATACTGTCAGAGATTCCGTAGGTGGGCAGTCCTGACCAAATGGAATGACGACGCTTTGGCAGCCCTTTTCCGGAAGGGTCTGTCTGATAATGTAAAGGATGTTATGGTGGGATTCCCTGTCCCCTCTGGTCTCAATGATTCTATGTCATTAGCGATTCAAATTGACAGACGTTTGCGTGAGCGGAGAAGTATGCGTGGAATGGTGTTGCCTTGTGAACCAGCTTCTGAACCCATGCAGTGTGATAGAGTGGTGTCTGGGGCACAGCGTCATGAGTTTCGAAAGCGCAATGGGTTATGTTTCTACTGTGGTGATGCCTCTCATGCTATTTCAGTCTGCCCTAAGCGGGGAAGACGTTTTGCACGCTCAGTTGTCTTGGGTAGTGTTCAGACTAAGTTTTTATTAACTGTCACTCTGATATGCTCTCTGTCCTCATTTTCTGCTCAGGCTTTCGTTGATTCTGGAGCAGCTATTAACCTGATGGATTATGATTTTGCTAAACGTTGTGGATTTCCCTTGATACCCCTACAGAAGTCTATTCCCCTACTGGGGATCGATTCTACCCCTTTGGCTGAGAATAAACCCCAGTTTTCTACTCAGGTGATAATGAGGGTTGAACCTGATCACCAGGAGTGCTGCAAATTTTGGTTCTGTATAATCTGCATGACATTATCGTGCTGGGTTTTCCTTGGTTACAGTCTCATAATCCTGTTTTGGATTGGAAATCTGTGTCTGTAACCAGTTGGGGCTGCCAATGTGTTAATACCAACACTCCTGTTTTTTCTGCCTCCCCCCAGGCTCAGGATGTTCCTGACTTTTTGATTGATTTTTCTGATGTGTTTAGCGAAAGTAAATCTGCATCCTTGCCTCCCCATAGGAGCTATGACTGCGCTATTGAATTAGTGCCGGGTAGTAAATTCCCTAAAGGTCGCCTTTTTAACTTGTCTGTACCTGAACATGACGCTATGCGGTCTTATATCAAGGAATCATTGGAGAAGGGTCATATCAGACCATCCTCTTCACCCTTAGGTGCCGGTTTTTTCTTTGTGGCCAAAAAGGATGGTTCATTAAGGCCGTGTATTGATTATCGTCTCTTGAACAATATTACTGTGAAATATCAATACCCGTTACCCTTGATTTCTGACCTGTTTTCCAGGGTGAAAAACGCTACTTGGTTTACCAAGCTTGACCTCAGGGGGGCGTATAACCTTATTCGCATTAAGCACGGGGATGAATGGAAGACGGCATTCAATACCCCTGAAGGGCATTTTGAGTACCTGGTGATGCCCTTTGGGCTCACTAATGCTCCTTCCGTCTTCGAGTCCTTCATGAATGACATTTTCAGGGATTTTGTGGACAAATTTCTGATTGTTTATTTGGATGATATCTTGATTTTTTCTAATGACTGGGACTCTCATGTGAAACATGTTCGAACTGTATTCCAGATTTTGAGAGAGAATGCTCTGTATGTGAAGGGTTCAAAGTGTCTTTTTGGCGTACAGAGGATCTCATTTCTGGGATTCATTTTGTCCCCATCTGTTATTGAAATGGACCCGGTCAAGGTTCAGGCCATCTGTGATTGGGTCCAACCTACTTCATTAAAGGCTCTTCAGAGATTTTTGGGTTTTGCCAATTTTTATCGTAAATTTATTGGTAATTTCTCGGTTATTGTTAAACCATTAACTGATTTGACCAGAAAGGGTTCTGATGTGGTGAATTGGCCTCCTGAGGCAGTCTCTGCATTTCAGGAACTTAAGCAGAGATTCACTTCTGCTCCTGTTCTACGGCAGCCTGATGTTTCTCTGCCATTTCAGGTGGAGGTTGATGCCTCTGAAATTGGGGCAGGTGCCGTTTTGTCCCAAAAAGATCCAGAGACCTCTAAAAGTAACCCTTGTGCCTTTTTCTCTCGAAAATTTTCTCCTACTGAACGTAATTATGACGTGGGTAATCGGGAGTTATTGGCCATGAAGTGGGCTTTTGAAGAGTGGAGACATTGGCTGGAGGGAGCCAAACATCAGGTGGTGGTCCTTACGGACCATAAGAATCTGGTCTATCTGGAATCTGCCAAGCGACTCAATCCTAGACAGGCCAGGTGGGCCTTGTTTTTCACACGTTTTAATTTTGTGGTTTCCTTTCTTCCTGGCACTAAGAATGTTAAGGCGGATGCCCTCTCGAGGAGTTTCCTTGCGGACTCTCCTGAGTTATCTGATCCTTCTGTTATTTTGAAAGAGGGTGTAGTTCTTTCCGCCATCTCGCCCAATTTGAGACTTGCTCTGGAGGGGTGTCAGGAGGATAGGCCCGAGCGCTGCCCTGTTGGAAAATTGTTTGTCCCGGACCAGTGGAAAAAGAGTGTGATGTCTGAGATTCATTGTTCCGCATTGGCTGGGCATCCCGGAATTTTTGGTACCAGAGACTTGGTTAGTCGGTCCTTTTGGTGGCCTACCTTGTCTCGTGATGTCAGGGAATTTGTGCAGTCCTGCGGGACTTGCTCTCGCTCCAAGCCTTGCTCTCGCTCTAGTGGTTTGTTGATGCCATTGCCTGTGCCCAAGAGACCATGGACCCATATCTCTATGGATTTCATTTCCGACCTTCCTGTTTCTCAGAGAATGACCACCATCTGGGTAATTTGTGATAGGTTTTCCAAAATGATACATCTTGTGCCATTACCTAAGTTGCCTTCCTCCTCTGAATTGGTGCCGTTGTTCCTTCAGCACGTGGTTCGTTTACACGGCATTCCTGAGAACATTGTGTCTGACAGAGGAGTCCAGTTTGTTTCCAGATTTTGGAGGACTTTTTGTTCTAAACTGGGTGTTCAATTGTCTTTCTCCTCGGCATTTCATCCTCAGACCAATGGTCAAACTGAGAGAACAAACCAGACATTGGAGACTTATCTAAGATGCTTTGTGTCTGCTGATCAGGATGATTGGTTCTCTTTTTTGCCTTTGGCTGAGTTTACTCTTAATAATAGGGCTAGCTCTGCCACTTTGATGTCTCCATTTTTTTGTAATTCTGGGTTTCACCCTCGATTTTCTTCAGGACAGACGGAGGCTTCTGTCTGTCCAGGTGTTGACTCTGTTGTGGAGCGTATGCAACAGATTTGGGACCAGGTAGTGGAGAGGTTGTCCCTCTCTCAGGAGAGGGCCCAGCGGTTTGCTAACCGGCATAGGACTGATGGTCCTCGGTTTAAAGTGGGGGACTTGGTCTGGTTGTCCTCAAAGAATATTCCTATGAGAGTAGCATCTCCTAAATTTAAGCCTAGGTTCATTGGACCTTATAAGATCATGGAGATTATTAATCCTGTTTCTTTTCGTTTGCTTCTTCCAGGGACATTTAAGATCCATAACGTGTTCCACAAGTCCTTGTTGAAGAGGTTTGTTGAGCCAGTGGTTCCTGCTGCTGTGCCTCCTGACCCTGTTTTGGTTGAGGGCAATCTGGAGTATGTGGTTGAGAAAATATTAGATTCTCGTTTTTCTAGACGGAAACTCCAGTATTTGGTTAAATGGAGAGGTTATGGTCAGGAAGACAATTCTTGGGTGTTTGCTTCGGACATCCATGCTAGGAGACTTATCCGTGCGTATCATAGAACTCATCCTGACCGACCTGGTTGCTCAAATGAGGGTTCGGTGACCCCTCCTCAAGGGGGGGGGTACTGTTGTGAATGGGTTTGAGATGAGTTCTGAGCAGAGGCTCCCTCTGGTGGTTACAAGCGGTGCTAGTCTGTCCAGTGATGATTGTGAGGACTGGGAATCAGGTGTTACTGATTGGTCTTATATAAGGGAGTCACCTTCCCATCAGGGTTGCCGGTGATCAATTGTTCTGGTCTGGATCCTTTATTCCTGTTTCCCTTGTAGCCTGCTGTGTCGTGTCTGCATCTCCTGCTAACAGATAAGACATTTTCTTCTTTTGTGTTTGTGCTATATTTTTGCATTTTGTCCTGCACTTCTGTGGGGGCCTTCAGGGTCCCCTCCGGGGGCTTCTGCCCTCTCAGTTTTGTTCAGCCACTGATGTTTGTACTTTTGCTTTTTCCAGTTTTTTCAGTGGCTGCTGTTTTGATTTTGTTACACCAGAGAACTAATTTAGGTGGTAGAGGTCGTGTGATCTCAGGTGTTTTTGAAATTAGTAGAGTTGGTGCCTTTCAGGGTTTTCTGGGATTGCAGTAAGTACCCTTCCTATCCTTTTCTATTTAGTTAGTTTGGGCCCCAGCGTTTGCTCATACTATTTTCTTTCTGTGTCAGTATTTCATCTTGTCTAACCGCCATTACATGTTTGGGGGCTTTCTATTATCTTTGGGGTTCTGCTCCGGGGCAGATAGCTTTCCTATTTCTATCTTTAGGTGTAGTTAGTTTCTCAGGCTGTGACGAGGCGTCTAGGACCAACGTAGGAACGCTCCACGGCTGCCTCTAGTTGTGGTGGTTAGTCAGGGTACTGCAATCTCATAGATTCCAACTGCTCTGGTGTATTGCCTTTTTTACCTGCACTCCTCAGCTACCGAAACATAACAGAGCTCCTCACTCCTCATGCTGAGCTCCTCTATTCTTGCTCCTCTAACTGAGCTGTTCTATCCTCTCTCCTCACACTAGGCTCTTCTCTATCCTTGATGCTCATGCTGAGCTCCTCTATCCTCGTTGCTCATGCTGATATCCTTTATTCTCGCTGCCATGCCGAGCTCCTCTATTTTGCTGTTCACACTGAGCTCCTCTCTACCTCGCTGCTCACAGTGAGTTTCTCTATTATCGCTCCCCCGCTGAGCTCCTCTATCCTCGCTGCTCACGCTGACTCTTCTCGCTTCTCTCCTCTATCCTCCCTGCTTATACTGAGCTTCTTTATCCTCGCTGCTCATGCCGAGTCCTCTATTTTTGCTGTTCACACTGAGCTCCTCTCTATCCTCGCTGCTCACAGTGAGTTTCTCTATTATCGCTCCTCACGCTGAGCTCCTCTATCCTCGCTGCTCACGCTGAACTCCTCTGATCTCGCTGCTCACGCTGAGCTCCTTTTTTCTCACTGCTCATGCTGAGCTCCTCTATCCTCGTTGCTCATGCTGATCTCCTTTATTCTCATTTCTAATGCTGAGCTCTTCTATTCTCGCTTCTATCCTCCCTGCTCACACTGAGCTCCTCTGTATCCTCGCTGCTCATGCCGAGCTCCTCTATTTTTGCTGTTCACACTGAGCTCCTCTCTATCCTCGCTGCTCACACTGAGTTTCTCTATTATCGCTCCTCACGCTGAACTCCTCTGATCTCGCTGCTCACGCTGAGCTCCTTTTTTCTCACTGCTCATGCTGAGCTCCTCTATCCTCGTTGCTCATGCTGATCTCCTTTATTCTCGTTTCTAATGCTGAGCTCTTCTATTCTCGCTTCTATCCTCCCTGCTCATACTGAGCTTCTCTATCCTCGCTGCTCATGCCGAGCTCCTCTATTTTTGCTGTTCACACTGAGGTCCTCTATTATCGCTCCTCACGCTGAGCTCCTCTATCCTCGCTGCTCACTCTGAGCTCCTCTGACCTTGCTGCTCACACTGAGCTCCTTTTTTCTCACTGCTCACGCTGAGCTCCTCTATCCTCGCTGCTCACTCTGAGCTCCTCTGACCTTGCTGCTCACACTGAGCTCCTTTTTTCTCACTGCTCACGCTGAGCTCCTCTATCCTCGCTGCTCACGTTGGCCTCTACTCGCTGCTCCCTACTCTCTCATCATTGCTGCTCATGTTGAGCTCCTTTCTATCCTCGCTCATCACACTTGTCTCCATCGTCATTTTTGGACTGATCCCCAGCCTCCTCTTACATCCATCGGTCTCTCCTTTGTTCTTTATGGAGTAATATGGAGCTTTTTGTGGTGACAGCAATCCCAGTCTGGTCCTGAAGCTTTGTATGTATCCCGGGGGCAGGCAGCTTGTGAAGGTTGATGTATATAGCAGACATGAGGCTCAGTTATGTCAATGGGCACAATTATGAGGCGCGTGCAGAATGAGAACTCCATCTTGTGGATTTGTTGTACGGATTTACTAATTGCCATCTGGAAGCATTATGGAATTTAAGAGAAAAGAACGGATCTCAAGCTGTGAATCTGCAGTTTGTGATTACACGTAGATTGCCTTTGTTCATTAGCCGCCTTTGTGTGATATTATGTGCTGCCCGCAGGAAGTCATTAGTGGACAGTCATCGTCCTTTAGGCGGTTTCACCTCGCAGACCTGGGAGCGGGAGGATGGACCCCCTAGAGTAATTATAGGGCCCTTCTCCAATCCTGGCAGGATCCATGCATGAGATGAAGAGGGAACTTGTGACACAGGATATTACTCCAGGAGATTAACAGCTGCAATTTGACAACGCAGCTTTCTTATGTTTGGCCAGAATGAGGCACATCAGGATACCGGGCATCCTGCTCAGATCACATCTCGTTGTCTGGCTGTCTCCTGGCACTGCTAGTGCCGTGTTACCGGCTGTTCTTGGGCACGCGGAGCTGCCAGTTTGTGACCTTTACATCTGGACTTCTTTGTAGAAAGTATTGTAGCAGTGTCCTGTGTGCTGATTCCTCTCCGCTGCTGCAGAGCATTGTCATCAGTGGTACCTACTGATGCTTCATTGTGAAAATTATGACACCAGCCTCAGTAATAACTGTTGCACAAGTTTTCTGTCTTGCTCCTGACATTGTTTACTCCCTTTAAGTTCACACGTGACATTTTTTAAAAGGATTTTCTGTAATACTTACAAAACAAACTATCATTTGTAGAAATATGACAAAAAAATGGTAAGTGTGAACATAACCTTAGGATGCATTCACAGAAGGTAATCACAAAACTACATGTAACTAAAAGCAGTTATTGTTCCAACTGATGGGACTGCTTGCATTGTCGGCTGCTTGGTCGATTACTATGTGTGCTGGTATGATGCACTTTTGGCCACTTAGCAAGTCCGGATGAAGCACATAAAGCCATTTGCTTTACATGTACTTACTACATTGGTACAAACATTCATTTTCAATACCACACCAATTTTCAGTAAATCTCATTATTGTCAGAGTATACAACAGCTGCAGGCCCATGCGGAGGAAGTACTGTCGTTATCAGTCAGCAGACGGCGCCGTCTTCTACACTTTATTGTATGCCGTATCTGCTCTGTTTTGTGTTTTTCTTCCTGCAATCCTCCATGTTCTGATAGCTCTAAGTAAGGCTGGTTTCACATTTGTGTCTGTACGCGCAGCGTTTTATCCGCATGCGTCAAGTGTACATATCTTTAACATGGTGTATGCAGGGACATGCTTTTGCATGCGTTTGCGTATGCATGCGTCGTTTCTTGGTGTCCGGCAAACGCAACATATTGCACTTTTTGAAGCGTCAAATATGTGCAGTCATGCGAATGAGTGCGTCAAAAACGCATTACTGTCTATGGGAACGCATCGTTCGATGCACATGCGGACTTCACACTGCGCATGTCCAGGAACTGTTTACAGCACCTGGAAATATCTAATGCATGCGCATAAACAATGCAAACGCAGAGTTTTTTTGGCGTCATGTGTAAGATGGTGCGGATAAAAAACGCTGCGTAAACATGCGTTTGCATGCAGATGATACACTGCGCACATATACAGTACAGACCAAAAGTTTGGACACACCTTCTCATTCAAAGATTTTTCTGTATTTTCATGGCTATGAAAATTGTAGAATCACACTGAAGGCATCAAAACTATGAATTAACACATGTGGAATTATACATCACACTTTACAAAAAAGTGTGAAACAACTGAAAATATGTCTTATATTCTAGGTTCTTCAAAGTAGCCACCTTTTGCTTTGATTACTGCTTTGCACGTAGAAAAGGTGAACGGATGGACTCTACATGCCTGGTTCCCACCGTGAAGCATGGAGGAGGAGGTGTGATGGTGTGGGGGTGCTTTGCTGGTGACACTGTTGGGGATTTATTCAAAATTGAAGGCATAGTGAACCAGAATGGCTACCACAGCATCTTGCAGCAGCATGCTATTCCATCCGGTTGCGTTTAGTTGGACCATCATTTATTTTTCAACAGGACAATGACCCCAAACACACCTCTAGATTGTGTAAGGGCTATTTGACCAAGAAGGAGAGAGTTGGGGTGCTACGCCATATGACCTGGCCTCCACAGTCACCAGACCTGAACCCAATCGAGATGGTTTGGGGTGAGCTGGACCGCTCACCGCTTCAATTTTGAATAATCCCCAACAGTGTCACCAGCAAAGCACCCCCACACCATCACACCACCTCCTCCATGCTTCACGGTGGGAACCAGGCATGTAGAGTCCAGCCGTTCACCTTTTCTGCGTGCAAAGCAGTAATCAAAGCAAAAGGTGGCTACTTTGAAGAACCTAGAATATAAGACATATTTTCAGTTGTTTCACACTTTTTTGTAAAGTGTAATGTTATAATTCCACATGTGTTAATTCATAGTTTTGATGCTTTCAGTGTAATTCTACAATTTTCATAGTCATGAAAATACAGAAAAATCTTTGAATGAGAAGGTGTGTCCAAACTTTTGGTCTGTACTGTATGCAAATGTGAACTTAGCCTAAAACAGCGCTGAATGATTCTGCTGAAAATCTGCATCAGGTTATCGGTCCACAAACGCACAGAAAGGGAACACATTGATAAAAGAAATCTTCAAGTTGTGTCTTCTTCTGTATATCAGTTAGAAACTCAGTATATACATAAGGAGAGATAGGTAGCTGGCTATAATGTCAGAGTTGAACTGTCAGTGGCCAAACTGAATAATGAGCCATGGACGTATAAAGTGATGAGGGAGTTTACTCCTACAGACAGACCACAGAATAATAATGCAGAATGATTCAAGAAAAAAAGACAAGCCATGGTAAGCTTATTATTGGAGGATGACTGATTCACGCTAGACATGAGAAGACTGATAAAAGCATTTGGGATGATCTGCAAACGCTGCATGAAAGATCTAGTCTAGATAGAAACCACAAAGTACAACTCTGCAAAGATAAGACTATACCGTAGCCCAAAAATGCAATGCTGGAAGAAATGCACACCCGAGATTGATGGGTGAGGATATAAAAGACAGCCACACTGCGCAGTATACAGTCAGGGCCAGAAATATTTGGACAGTGACACAATTTTCGCGAGTTGGGCTCTGCATGCCACCACATTGGATTTGAAATGAAACCTCTACAACAGAATTCAAGTGCAGATTGTAACGTTTAATTTGAAGGGTTGAACAAAAATATGTGTTAAAAAATGTAGGAATTGTACACATTTCTTTACAAACACTCCACATTTTAGGAGGTCAAAAGTAATTGGACAAATAAACATAACCCAAACAAAATATTTTTATTTTCAAAATTTGTGGCGAATCCTTTGGAGGCAATCACTGCCTTAAGTCTGGAACCCATGGACATCACCAAACGCTGGGTTTCCTCCTTCTTAATGCTTTGCCAGGCCTTTACAGCCGCAGCCTTCAGGTCTTGCTTGTTTGTGGGTCTTTCCCTCTTAAGTCTGGATTTGAGCAAGTGAAATGCATGCTCAATTGGGTTAAGATCTGGTGATTGACTTGGCCATTGAAGAATGTTCCACTTTTTTGCTCTCATGAACTCCTGTGTAGCTTTGGCTGTATGCTTGGGGTCATTATCCATCTGTACTATGCAGCGCCGTCCAATCAAATTTGCAGCATTTGGCTGAATCTGGGCTGAAAGTATATCCCGGTACACTTCAGAATTCATCCGGCTACTCTTGTCTGCTGTTATGTCATCAATAAACACAAGTGACCCAGTGCCATTGAAAGCCATGCATGGCCATGCCATCACGTTGCCTCCACCATGTTTTACAGAGGATGTGGTGTGCCTTGGATCATGTGCCGTTCCCTTTCTTCTCCAAACTTTTGGCTTCCCATCATTCTGGTACAGGTTGATCTTTGTCTCATCTGTCCATAGAATACTTTTCCAGAACTGAGCTGGCTTCTGGAGGTGTTTTTCAGCAAATTTAACTCTGGCCTGTCTATTTTTGGAATTGATGAATGGTTTGCATCTAGATGTGAACCCTTTGTATTTACTTTCATGAGTCTTCTCTTTACTGTTGACTTAGAGACAGATACACCTACTTCACTGAGAGTGTTCTGGACTTCAGTTGATGTTGTGAACGGGTTCTTCTTCACCAAAGAAAGTATGCGGCGATCATCCACCACTGTTGTCTTCCGTGGGCTCCCAGGTCTTTTTGGATTGATGAGTTCACCAGTGCTTTCTTTCTTTCTCAGGATGTACCAAATTGTAGATTTTGCCACTTCTAATGTTGTAGCAATTTCTTGGATGGTTTTTTTTCTGTTCTTGCAGCTTAAGGATGGCTTGTTTCACCTGCATGGAGAGCTCCTGTGACCACATGTTTCCTTCACAGCAAAACCTTCCAAATGCAAACACCACACCTCAAATCAACTCCGGCCCTTTCATCTGCTTAATTGAGAATGACATAACAAAGGAATTGCCCACACCTGTCCATGAAATAGCCTTGGAGTCATTTGTCCAATTACTTTTGGTCCCTTTAAAAACAGGGTGGCACATGTTAAGGAGCTGAAACTCCTAAACCCTTCATCCAATTTTAATGTGGATACCCTCAAATGAAAGCTGAAAGTCTGAACTTCAACTGCATCTGATTTGTTTTGTTTCAAATTCATTGTGGTAATGTCTAGAACCAAAATTAGATAAATGTTGTCTCTGTCCAAATATTTATGGACCTAACTGTATGCAATGCACTGATTAATGCAAGGCCTGAGACAGACCTGATACTAGAATTTGTAAGGCCAGACTAGTGGTTGAATACCAGGGAAGAAAGGAACTTGTGCAGGACTCCGCAGACGGTGACGTGGACTGGCAGGAAAAACGATGGGTACAAGGTGACAAAAGACTGTAGCTAGAGCATGCTTCAGGTGCCATAAACCACTTAAAGACTTTACAATATAGAAAGCAGAACTTAAACCATTTCTAAAAGGGACTAAATGAAAGGCCAAAAAGACTAACTCTGATCCATGTGCAGAGAATTGGAATGGTTCCTTAAAGTGACAAACAATCAGACGTTAAGGTTGGTACACCAACTCTGGAGCCCATGTCACGTAATGAGTGATAAACACTTTTTCACAGGATTTGAGTTAAATAACATGGAAACATCTTCCTGATGGAAGCAGAGTAAATGCAGAAGCTTCTGAACGTGTGCCTCATGTGCACCTGTAAGCATTGGCAGAATGTCCTATTGGGTTCCCAGACTAAAGGGAAGTCTATGTAAAGGGTATGACAGGTCTAGGGCTCACTGTAAAATTCTATAGTGACAAGTGTGCAACTCTGGATGAAATGCAGGTGAGTTAAGGTAATGCTAAGTCCCTGCAATCATGGACACAATGACTAAACCCACACATGGCGCAGACGTTTGGGTCACTGACATCCAGAAAGTATAAGAAGCTGCAAAAGTGAAACCTGACAAATGATCCAAAAAATAATGTGATGAATTCACTGGTAGTAAGAACAGAAGAGAAAACTGACAAATAGCAAATGTCAGCACAAGCCCAAATAATACAAATGAACAGATAAGGCCGAAGACATATACAACGCCTAGGCATTCTACACCAGAAAACAAAGGTAAACCACCTGTGCACCTAACATACATGGCACTCGCAGTCAGCGTATATGAACACATATCTTAGGAAAACAACTCAGAGCTCATATATGGATATAGTGTGATGTAGAAGAAAAATTTACCAAACAGCGAGTAAGAAAGAGAGGGCACAGAAAGGCAGATAAAACAGCTGTGCTAAAGATGGGTAGATAAACGTAAGATGCATGGAGAAGAGAAATGTATTATGACAAAAAGTGTTAGAACTTGTTCTAGCTACAGAAGAAAAATAGCACTCAGAAGGTGAAGATTGCAGAACTTTGATACGTCATGGTGGATATTTCTGCCAAGTCCCTGAATGCCAAGATTGATGTTATAGGCTGATCAGGAGGCTGGGCCATATGGACAAGGCTGTAGCTGCTGAGGAGGAATGTTGCGTGTACAATACCTGCAGGCTTATGTTGTGGAGAGACTGTCTTCAGCAGACAGCTGCTTCTAGACCGTATTGTATGACCTCTAGGTCCTAATAGACCCAAGTAACACAATTATTACTTCCACAATGGCTCATGATTGTACTGAAAATCTGGAAGTTATTGCTGTGTTGGATAAACCTAAGGGTCTGTGCACACGTTGCGGATTCTGCTGCGGCTTCGCAGCGGATTTGGCCCTACGGATCCGCAGTAGTTTCTGCTGCGTTGTACAGTAGCATTATAACCTATGTAAAAAAAAAAACCGCTGTGCACATGCTGCGGATTTGAATCCGCAGCATGTCAATTCTTTGTGCGGAATCCGCAGCGGTTTTACACCTGCTCCATTATAGAAATCCGCGGGTGTAAAGCCACAGGGGAAATCCGCACAAAAACCGCAGTAAATCCACAGGTAAAACGCAGGAGGTTTTACATGCGGATTTAGCAAAATCCGCAAGTGAATCCGCAACGTGTGCACTCACCCTAAAGGTTCATGTAGCCGAATTAATGTTCAAACTGCACAGTATTAGGCTGGTTTCACATTTGCGTCTGTAAGCGCAGCGTTTGATCCGCATAGATCTGCATGCGTCATGCGTACATATCTTTAACATAGTGTACACAGGGACATGCGTTTGCTTATGCATGTGTCGTTTCGCGGTGTGCGGCGGTGTCCACCGAACACAACATGTTGCATTTTTGAAGCGGCAAAAATCCGTCAAATATGCGCAGTCATGCGCATGCAGATGAGTGCGTAAAAAACGCATTACTGTCTATGGTAACGCATTGATACACAAGGACATGAGCAAGGATGCGTTCGATGCGCATGTGGACTTCAGACTGTGCATGTCAAGGAACTGATTACAGCACTTGGAAATATCGAACACATGTGCATAAACAACGCAAATGCATACACATGCAGCGTTTTTTTGTCATCATGTGTAAGATGATGCAGATAAAAAGCGCTGTGTAAACAAGCGTTTGTATGCGTTTTGGTATGCGTTTGCGTATGCAGATGATACGCTGTGGACATATACGCAAATGTGAACTTAGCCTTATGCGGCAAATTTTGTGGCCAGCTCAGTTAGCCGCTGTCACGCGGTCTTATGATATGTGTACGATGTCAGTAAACTATTCTTAAAAGAACAACACTCTATACAACATATAGATTAGCAACATCAGCATGTAAATATAGAATAGATTTACCTGACACGATATCCGTTGAACTCAGGGTTAATCTTGAGGACTTGATACACTGTCACAGGAAAGAGGAGGACCGGGGGTCTAACCTGACCCTAAACTGGGGTCCTAACTAATCCCTCACCTTGGAGGTACTGATAATGGTTCAGAGGTCCAAGTCTCCAGCCTAACCCTGTCTCCTATCAGTCCCTGAACCCTGTAATCAGTCCTAAGAAGGATTCTGATTACCACCAAAGGGATATGGGCTGATCTCTGCTAAATACACAGAATAGACATATAAGACAGACTGGAGAAAACACAGACTTGCATACACACTCAAACACAGAAGGAACATAAATGATCTGGGATATTAAACTCTAAGCAAGGTGAGCTTAAAACAACTAAGGAGCTCTTTAACTTAAGTCTATACAGATACAATCCTATCTGTGGTCTGCATGAAGAATTTCACTGGCAACTCCCAACACAGACAACCAGAGATTTAAAGGAAACCAATCAACAAATAATTAATTGCAGCCGGGAGAAACTGCACCCAGTCCCAGAACTGAGCACAGACAGAATTAACTCCCTAACTGCCAAACACAAAGAAACAGCAACTCAGCTGTGAGAAGTCAGAATGTGCAACCGCGACGATCTTCGTGGCGATGCACACATGACAGCCGCCATGCTTTGTCACCTGTCCACCTGCTCCCCAATGCACACATGATAACCATACTCCTTACTGATGTCTGTGGGTGATCACAGAGAATCAGAGATGTCAGGATAAAGGCTGGACTGATATCAGCTCAGCGATGTGGACATCAGGCCTATGAAGTCTTCCTGTAGTACAGTGTCCAGACTGGGGAGACCTGTGTGTCCTAAACAGTGCCTTCACCCACCCCCCCTCTTCCCATCAGTCCCATAAAGAATACACACCAGGCCTGGATGGGTTGAACAGGTCGGTCACAGTTTATTAATTACCAAAGCAGAGAAGGGAAATTACATTTCGTAACGGGGGCTCAAGGCAGAGTTCCTTGTCCGCGATCGACAGGAGATTATGCCTACGAGCGGTCACGAACCTTTGCCCTCCTCTACTAATCCGCTGTGACTTAGTTTTGCTAATACAAAAAAATTTGTTTTTTTTTTGTTTTTGTTTTTGTTTTTTTTATATAACTTGTGCATATTACACATATATACATATCTCCGACGTACATAGAATGGCAGTTCACTTTATTGAGTTATGTATGGGAGGGAGGGTGGGACAACAACAGCTTCCAGTGACTGCCGGAGGGGAAAGGAAGTTGCTGACCAGAACACCTAAATTTAACCCCTGTAGGAGTGGTCGCAGGTACCTTCCCCTCCGAGGTCACTGGACAGCTGGACATCCCCAATTATTACATCACTGAGGGGAGTGGTGTGAGGGGGGGTTGAATTGGGCACGGACAGTATTCCATTAGCATCCACCTTATAGGCTCCCCAGTCAGAGGCCCTTTCCTTATTCAGTACACGGCCTACCAGACTGGGGAGACCTGTGTGTCCTAAACAGTGCCTTCACCCCCCTCTTCCCATCAGTCCCATAAAGAATACACACCAGGCCTGGATGGGTTGAACAGGTCGGTCACAGTTTATTAATTACCAAAGCAGAGAAGGGCAATTACATTTCGTAATGGGGGCTCAAGGCAGAGTTCCTTGTCCGCGATCGACAGAAGATTATGCCTACGAGCGGTCACGAACCTTTGCCCTCCTCTACTAATCCGCCACGGAGGATCCGGTGTATGACCTACACAGGACTCTGACCCCCACCCATCATCATTAGGGCCTGTTCAACCCCATCCTGCAGGCCGGACAAAAATATATCTAAGCCAATGTCCGTCAGGTGAACGCCGTCCGGTCTGAGTAATGCCGTGTTGTCTCCTCCAACTGGTAATGACGCACCACAATACCACATTTTTTTCGTACGAATTTTGCCATCCAAGCATTAAACTTTTTTCTTATCCGCTCAATGGCTTTTTGGTCTCTCGCCCCCCACCATACGGCTCGAGGTGTCATTTGTGACCACACCAGTACCATATCTTTAAACAAACAAGCAAAACGCTCAATGTCCGTTGTCATCCATTTGTACAGTTCAGTGATCTTACTTTTTCCAAGATCATTACCACCAACATGTAACACGATTATCACCGGGCGTGTCGCCCTCCTGGAGATGCAAACCAACTCTTGAAACACCTGCCGCCACTGGAGGCCTCTTATCCCTCTCCAGTTGACTTCCAAACCCGGGAAGCCTAGACTTTTTCCACCTGGCCGCCGTTCGGCCCTTTTTTCTGCCCAATAGACATATGAATGTCCTACAACCCAAACTTCAACTCCTGAAAGAGATAAAATGTGTTACTTGAGCAGATCAGGTCTTATGTATCTAGCGAAGCATGCGGATTTCCATCGTCCCATCCTCTGCACCTCGGCCTCTGATACTCCTGCCCTAGCTGCCTCGGTGGCTGCCCCTATTCGAAAGGAATGCGTCCCATATTCTTTTGGATTAGCCCCTGTTCTTTTTAAACATGATGTGAAAATTGTCTGAAATTGATACCTGGTAAGAGGGGACTCATCTGTGTGAGATAGAAAAAATCTGCCTTTGTGTCTTATTGCTGCATAACTTTTGACTATGGTAAGGGGGCAAACAGGGCCTTCTGCTGATTTAACCAGCACCCACGTGCCCCTCCCCGTTGGATCACACTTGGATTTTCGCACTCGGATGCGCAGGGCGTTGCTACATATAACTATGTCCTCGGTAATTAAACCGCCTTCCAATGCGTTTTTTGAACGAGGTAATAACTCACTGATACGCAGTGCACCAAAAAAAGCGATCGCAAAACCTGCAGAGATGAGGATCGCCTCGTATTGAGATCTTCAAAACGATGGGGATATTGATATAATGTTGTGTAATACCGTAAGTGAAATGGGGCGATGACATTCTAGACTTGGTTGAAGCCTTTTGAAGGCCTTGGTTGAAGCCTTTTCCACCCTTTAATGGCTTGCCTGATAAAAAAGAGTTTTGTTACGTCGGCCCACCCCATTAGCTGAAAAAAGAAGGCTAATCCCAATAATTTCATTTGTGCCGATGTACCCGACACCCCCGCATTTCTCAGCCGAACCAAAAATTCTGCAGTCACTACTCCTCTTGCGCGATCACACATATCTACTGGCCTCCCCTGAACTAAGGAGCACCATTCCTCCCAAGCCTTACCATAAACCTGCCAGGTAGCCGGTGACACTGAGGCGTGGATTAAGGGCATTAATGATTGGCCACTATGTCCCATAGGGAGAGCGGACACTGAATACCCGTCGGTTGCGCGCTGGGAAGCTGGATTCTGAAAGCCTGCCAATCGGAAGATAAAAGTGGGTTAATCAGATTATCATCAACCTCCGCCACCACTGTGGCTCGACACCAGATATTGTTTTCCAAGCATAGCAGAGCTAAATGACGTAACAGAACAAGTATAGGCAAGGATGACGTTGACATGTGGTTTAAGCTCTTAGCGGTTATAATATTTCTATTATGAAATCGGATGTTTGCATTTATCAACAGCTTGGCCCAAATCTCAATGGCTGCCACAATTGAGAACATTTCCCACAGTGCTGGATCTTGTCCCCAGCTCGATGAGGTCCATAGCTCTGGCCAATTACTTCTGCACCACTGGTCTTTGTAGACCGCTGCGAAACCGTGTTCTTTGTTCCACCCAATGTCTTTATTTGACGTTTCGTTAAACATGACACATGTATGCCCATTGTATGATTCCTGAAATGTTTTCCAAACTGTCAAGTCAGCTTTTAACGAGCGAGTTAATCTGATTCTATGGCCGGGCTGAGAAACGCCCTTTGTTGCCAACGATAATCGGCGAGAGAAGGCTCTGCCGACCGGCATTACGCGGCTGGCGAATGTCAGTAGGCCCAGTAGGGCCTGCATCTGCTGAAGGGTGACTTTTTTAACTGTGCAGAAGCTTTCCAGCATTTGAAGTGTCTTTTGTATTTTTTCTGAAGGTAACCGGAAACCATCGAATTGCTGTCTATTTCAATACCCAAAAAGGATAGTACGTTACACGGTCCTATTATTTTTTCTGGTGATAGGGGGACACCGAAATGACGCAATATCAGTTTAAATTTTGTCAGCAGGAAAGAACAGAGTTTGAAATTTCTGGGACCGACGAACAAAAAATCGTCGAGGTAATGAATCAAAGAATTACTGCCTGTTTCATGGCGGACGACCCAATCCAGAAACGTGCTGAATTACTCAAAATAATGACACGAGATTGAACATCCCATCGGCAGGCACATGTCAAAATAATAGTGTTGTTCTACTTTGCATCCTAATAGGTGGTAACATTCGGGATGGACGGGTAAAAGGCGAAAAAGCCGATTCTATATCCGATTAAGCTAGCAGAGCGCCGGGCCCTGCAGAGCGGACTAAATCTACAGCTTTGTCAAAAGACGCGTATGTGACAGAGGCTTCTTCGGGGGGGGGGGGATCGCGTCGTTAACGGATAGGCCCTTTGGGTGAGAAAGGTGATGGATTAAACCATATTTGCCGGGTTCTTTTTTCGGAATAATGCCTAGAGGCGATATTTTAATGTTTTTGAAGGGTAGCGAATGAAAGGGACCCGCCATTCTACCAAGCTCGACTTCCTTTATTATTTTTTGGTTTAAGATTTCAGGGAATTCTCATGCAGATTTTACGTTATTGGCAACTGTCGGTGTTTTGTTAGGCTTGTAGGGGATAAAGAAACCGTCTGTAAAGCCGGCGTGTAGTAGCCGTGCCGCTTCCTTATTGGGGTAAAGATTTAACCAGGGGCCCATCGCGGCTACGCTCACCGGGGTTTTGCCTTGTGGGCGCTCTGTTCTTTTGACGAGTACACCTTGCGGCTGGGTGTTCTCCCCCGCAGGCTGAGCAGTCGTGTCTAAATTTACATAGTGTTTGGAAGCGGCAGTTCCCCTCGTTAAATAGCCAGCAGGCCCCGGGTTTTCTAACGACCACCGAGTGTTGACCTGCGGAGTAATTAGTGGTCGCTGAAGAAAAGGGAGACTTTTTTTGTTCTAGCATCAATCGTAACCACACCTCTGTCGCTTTTACCCCCCATCCTAAATCGGGCTGTAGGGCCAGCCGCCTGCGGAAGTCTTCATCGTATTGTCGCCAGGCGAATCCGCCATGTGACTTATATGTGTTATATATCATATCCTGATATATGAATAATTCGGAGCATCGTTCCGGATGCTTCTGGCCCATAACACAGCCAATACTGCAAACGCCTGTTGCCAACTGTTCATGTTTCTCGCTATTTTAGGTTTGTTTCTATCATATATCCCACCTGCCGTTCTCCTTTCTATATCCACGTTCTGTTGATCAATGGACAATAGTGACCATATGTCAACGTAATCGTTATTCCAAATTTTCTCTTTAGTTTCCTGGTCTAAATCTGCACCAAGCGGACTTATCCCGCAGTAAAAACCTTCTTTGTGCAAACTCGCTGATTGAACGTAGTGTTGCTTTCCGCTGTTCCGCTTGGATGCGGTAAGCGTTGCCTCAGCTCCTTGATCGCTGAGGATAGCTCTTTCTCCTTTAAAATCAAATCATTTAACGTTAGATAGTCCTTGTTATTAGAACACTCACCGCTTTGTGCTGTAGGAGGAGTGATGACCGATGCGGGTGGAACCCCGGCTCCCGCTGGTGCAGGAGGGGTGAAAACCAGTGCTGGAGTTACTCCCCTCCTGCTTGGGCAAAAGATTGGTTAACACGGTGGCTGGAAGGCCCGGGGGAAGGAGAAGCGTCTTCCCGGCTGAAAGCCATATTTGAGGCATGTAATGTAATATCATGCGCAAGAACTGGAGTGAAGCCCGGTGATGGGGGAACTCCGGTTCCGTGTTGCGCAAGAGCAGGAGTGTAACCCAGTGGTGGCGGAACTCCTGCTCCATGTTGGTTGGTGGTCTGCTGGTTGTAGAGGCTGGAAGCCCTGGGGGATGGTGTCCCCGGCTGATAGCCACCGAAGGAGCACGTGATATGTTTGACGTGCGCTGCGTGACCGATGGCGCCGGTTTGGCCGCCGCGACGTCTCGGATTCTCCCGACGTCGATGGCGACTGTGATGCGTGATATCTTCGCTGATTAGTTTGAGAACTGCGCGGGCGACTCTTAGAGGGGTGGTGAAAATGATCACGGGAATCTTCGGAGGAGGATTGGGAAGACGTATAGCGTGTAGACCAACGTCTGTTGCGGCTATGGGTGGCCCTCGGGGCTTGCGAATACGCAGCCAGGGGCAGGGGGGGTTACTGGCCATAGCGGGTAACGGTGTGCTGTTAGTCAGGGGAGGGTTAATAGTGTTATAGGTATATGGGGTGACGAGGGTTAATAAGGGATCTTTATTAGGTATTTGGGCTGGGGGGCTGATGTATATGTGATGTCAGTGTTTGGTGCTATTACTGTACTACTGTACCCCTGCAGAGCACTCTGATCGGTCATGTCAGTCCGAGCAGAACACTCTACAGTGGGATTATGCGCTGTAGGACCGATCCCCAGGCTCCCCCCAGCAGGCATTACAGCTGCGCCTGCCTGGGAATGTGTGGAGACCGGTCCCTGGGTGCTGCTGCGGTCTCCTATGCGTCCCTGATAGTCCCGGAATTGTTGTGGCCGAGACTGGAAGTGACGCTGAGAAAGGGGCGGAGTCTGAACCGGAAGTTCCGGTGCCTGGGCCCTGCGAGTCCCGGCGCGCTGCCTGCTCCCACGAGCAGGCCAAGAAGAACCCTCCCCCACCTGCAGCCTCTCCGGATGCCGGGTGCCTCTACCCGACCGCCGGGCCGCCCCATCGGCGGCACACCGCCCCCATGCACGGCATCATCAGGGGCCTGTAAAGGAACGCCTGACTCGGGCGCCGGCGATGGGCCCGGGGTTCGGGGTATCGCATCGCCCCCAGCAGCTGTAGCTGGCTCCTGTGGAAGAACGGCCGACGAAGCGGACGCCAGGAGTGTAACCGGAGCTCGGGGTAACGGTATGACACCGGAGGGGCCTGAAGGGGGGCAGGGGCTAAACTGCTGAGTAGGCGGCGCGGGGACCTCGGAGCGTTTAGGGCGACCGCTGGGCCCAAAGGGGGGACATGAGGCAGGCTAGATTCACACACCGGCCCTGCTGGGATTGGGGGATGAGGAGACGGCGCAGGGAAATGAGCACTGAGGTTGTTAATCATAGCTAGAATCCAGGGCTCACCTTCCTGCGCCGCTCTCCTCTGCAGGGCCTCACTCCAATCGTCCGCCATGGCTACCAGGGATGATAAGTAACAGGACACCACGACAACAACAGCTTCCAGTGACTGCCGGAGGGGAAAGGAAGTTGCTGACCAGAACACCTAAATTTAACCCCTGTAGAAGTGGTCGCAGGTACCTTCCCCTCCGAGGTCACTGGACAGCTGGACATCTCCAATTAGTACATCACCGAGGGGAGTGGTGTGAGAGGGGGGGTGAATTGGGCACGGACAGTATTCCATTAGCATCCACCTTATAGGCTCCCCAGTCAGAGGCCCTTTCCTTATTCAGTACAGGGCCTACCATTTTAGGACATGATCATATGTCAGTCAAACATCAGATATACTCTGTCTGATACCTGACCCTGATACCTGACCCTGATACCTGACCCTGATACCTGACCTGATACCTGACCTGATACCTGACTCTGATACCGTAACCCGGCCCATCTTACACGTCCCCGTTTTAAGTCATTTGGGGCTGTTTGTAAGTAATTTTTTGGACGATCAGCCTCCGGAGGGTGCCCTGATCCTAACGCAAACACATAAAATTCCATCTGTGATGAAAAAGTCACTCTGACCCCGTTTTTTGGGGTCTTTTTTCGTCGCAGCAGAATTTAAATGTGTGTGTTAGCATCAGCTAAGGATTCCTCAGATTTTCCTGCAAAAAACTCATGCGTTTTTTTTAAAAAAAAAGTCACTCTGTCCCTGTTTTTTGGGGTCTTTTTTCATCGCAGTGGAATTTAAATGTGTGCGTTAGCATCAGCTAAGGATTCCTCAGATTTTCCTTCAAAAAATATGCGTGTACTGTAGAGATGGATTGGACACCAGGCGCCATGGTCATGGGTCCTAGGTATTTGGTGGGACAAGCTATTGTTCGTCCAGTACATTTCTCCTTACTTGTATGGATAAAGCCCCCGTCACACACAGCGATCTCGCTAGCGAGATCGCTGCTGAGTCACTAGTTTTGTGACGCAACAGCGATCTCCCCAGCGATATCGCTGTGTGTGACATTCAGCGACGATCAGCCCCCTTACTGGGTATCGCTGAATGTCCTGGACATTTTTTAGATCGTTGGTCTCCTGCTGGCCAGCATGCATCGTGCGTGTGGCAGGAAGGAGACCAGCGATCAGCTGGTAACCAAGGTACACATCGGGTTTCCAGGCGCCGGGCGGCGCCTGGAAACCCGATGTGTACGTTGGATACCAGAGAGCTGCTGCAGGGGAGCTGGTAACCAAGGTACACATCGGGTTTCCAGGTGCTGCGCAGCGCCTGGAAACCCGATGTGTACCTTGGTTACCAGCTCCCTGCACCAGCGGGCTGGTATTCAACGTACACTGCGGGTAACTAAGCGACGTTACCCGCAGTGTCGCTGTCCTGATCGCTGCCTGAGCTGACTGTTTGGCAGCTCACCAGTGATCATGTAGCGACACACCAGCGATCCTGACAAGTGCATATCGTTTTCGGGATCGCTGGTGTGTCGCTATATGTGACGGGGCCCTAAGTGGTATAGATGTAGGCCGGTGACAATTGCCCTGCAGGCAGCAATGAAGGTACCAAGATGACAGGACGAGTACTGACTGATGTGGATGCAGAGGAGCTGAGCAAAGACTTTGCTTAAAATCGTCATAAAATCAGTGACGCAGTAGCGATCTCGTTAGCGATCTCGCTTAGTGTGACAGTACCTTTTGGGTGACGACTTAACTGTTTCCTGCTGAGATGAGATATGCTCCCCCCTGGGAAATGCGTCCTGGCGTGCAACGCTCAGACTTTATATCTTGTCATGGTGTCTTCATGAAAGATGCTTCATTTGTCCAGTAAACGAGGCGTGAGATGTGGTGGCAGGAGTGTGGTGACCCTCACAACAGCAGTGGATAATTTACTTCGCTGACTGGATGATGTACCAGTACACAACTGCCATCATGGGGCATGCTGAGCGAGCGCAGCACAGAAAACGCCGGAAAATCCCAACACTCTCTGGAGCTACGGAATAATCTGGAAGCTGATGAGGGTAGGGTCTGTCCGCATCTGCAGGTTATGTGTGGTGCACCCCACTGGAAACCCCCCTCCCCCCCCGTGTAAAGACTGACAGATCAGCCTCATTATGCCAAATAACACCTGTGAGGCCGGGTCCCCACAAGCACGGCATAAAGGCGCGTGATGCCGGTCCCTACAAGCATGACGTAAAGGCGCATGAGGCCGGGTCCCTACAAGCACGGCGTAAAGGCGAGCAAGGGCCAGGTCCCTACAAGCACGGTGTAAAGGTGCGCGAGGCTAGGGCCCTAAGCACACTGTCAGGCAACTAGCATGTATCCCCACTCACTTTGTGATTTCTCCTTGTGGTAGGCCATGCCACTGAACTTGTTTCCGCCTGCTGTCCCTTGCATCACTGCTACTAAAGCATGGTGGTTCCATCTGGCCTTAGGAGCCTACTGTGGAAATTGATTCTTCTCTACCTATTAGTGGTAAATGAAGTGGCTGATGGCTGACTGTAATCCCTCTGCACTAACGCTGAATATGGTATCCATGATGGGTTGATATTGCAGTTGTGATGATGAGACTGTGGTGATAAACTGCTTGTTGTAGTCATTATCGGGGAAACAAACCTACTAATCTGACTCCTCAGAAAGCATATCCCGGCCACTGGGGACCCTGTTTGCCAGAGTTTCACTATCCTGTGCTTTGTGATCCCACTCAGGAATGGAGAGAGACAGGCGGAATCACACGGAGTATTCATGGTTGACTGAAGGCTTTGATGGAACTCTGCAGAGATTTCCCAGAGTGTGAAATGAAGCCATTAACAGATGCTTCGGGTCAGTCATCTGTGAGCGAAAGAACAAAACCATCTCCCATGGAGAGAACTTGCTGCGAGCATGTGTGCAGGGGATACACACATATTCCTGCCATTCCACGAATGAGCCTCGATATATACAGGAACCTCCTGCAATAGTCTGAGTCTCACAACCATAAAGTGCGACACTGCTGTGTGATGGGTTTAGGGGCCTAAAATAGTCCTGTGGCTAGACAGGACTACATGATGCAATGTGTACATGGCCCTGCTATAACCAGTGTGTCCTACTATCCAGGAGGGAAAGGGTCCCATGGCCAGCCATGCTATGGTATGAAGATGTACGGTTCAAGCGTGCAGAGAGGGTCTCGGAGGGCGGCTTCTCTTCTATACACAAGACGAAGAGATAGAAGTGAAATTAATTAGAGCATCAGCCCCAAGTCTTTATCTTACTGCACAAAGTTGTTTACAGATATCTGTAGAGAGCGGAGGCGCTGCTGGAGGGCTCCAAGAGCAATAAGGGGACTGGTGACCTTCCCTCCTACCAAGTCTTAATGTCCCTCTATTATTCTCAGAAACTGCTGGTAGCCACAGAGGGTTCATTTTAGCATTTGGATATTTTGGATCTCATTCCAATAATAAGGAATTAATAGTAATTAGCAAATACATATGTGACACACCAAAATAAGACATATAAAACCTCAATCTTCTGATTCTACTTATCTAATCACATATGTCTCTGCAGGAAATCATACAAATGGACCACAACACTAGTGAACGAATGTATGATAGCCGGATATTGGGTGACCAGTTGTGCTCTGCAGTGAGCCAGGTGTTGGGTGACCAGTGGTACCCTCTAGTGAGCCAGGTGTTGGGTAACCAGTTGTGTTTTGTAGTGAGCCAGGTGTTGGGTGACTATTTGTCCTCTGTAGTGAGCCAAGTGTTGGGTGACCAGTTGTGCTCTGTAGTGAGCCAAGTGTAATGTATGTAGTACAGTTCATATAGCGTCTTGTGCTTGGGTGCGATGAAAACACAGGAGTCACAGGTTTGATATAGAAAAGTCCTGTATTACTTCATACAAGTTGGCAGAAATAGTCACACAGTTTGCAGACACAGAAACAGGAGACACAGCAGGCCAGAGTAATCCAAGCTCAGCAATCACTCTCCAATACAGATTCAGGATCTTCTTCTCTGTTACCGTAAGTCCATGCAAACGTGGGTCTTTCAAAGAGCAGGGTTCAGAGTCCACAAGTGCTTCAGAGTTCCTCAGTATGAATAGCTGGAGTACAAGGTCCAAGGCTTACAGGAGTCAAGTCACAGGTTCACTGCAGGCTAGATTCTGAAGCACTGATTGCTCAGCTGTGGCTGCTTAAGAAGCAAAGGAGAGAATCAGGGCGGGAACATGCAAGCTGGAAACTCCATTTTGACTGAGGGCAAGATAGCTGCAGCAAGACAGAAAGTAAAATGGCTGACGAACAAACTGAGTTTCAGGAATATATACATAGAACTGTTATGTTACGGTAGCTGAGGAGTGCAGGTAAAAAAGGAAATACACCAGAGCAGTTGGAATCTATGAGATTGCAGTACCCTGACTAACCACCACAACTAGAGGCAGCCGTGGAGCGTTCCTACGATGGTCCTAGACGCCTCGTCACAGCCTGAGAAACTAACTACACCTAAAGATAGAAATAGGAAAGCTATCTGCCCCGGAGCAGAACCCCAAAGATAATAGAAAGCCCCCAAACATGTAATGGCGGTTAGACAAGAGGAAATACTGACACAGAAAGAAAATAGTATGAGCAAACGCTGGGGCCCAAACTATCTAAATAGAAAAGGACAGGAAGGGTACTTACTGCAATCCCAGAAAACCCTGAAAAACACCAACATACTAATTTCAAAATCACCTGAGATCACACGACCTCTACCACCTAAATTAGTTCTCTGGTGTAACAAAAACAGCAGCCACTGAAAAAACTGCAAAAAGCAAAAGTACAAAACACAGTGGCTGGACTAAACTGAGAGGGCAAAAGCCCCCGGAGGGGACCCAGAAGGCCCCCACAGAAGTGCAGGACAAAATGCAAAAATATAGCAAAAACACAAAATAAGAAATTGTCTTATCTGACAGCAGGAGATGCAGACACGACACAGCAGGCTACAAGGAAACTGGAAAGAAGGATTCAGACCAGAACAATTGATCACCGGCAACCCTGATGGGAAAATGATTCCCTTAAATAAGACCAATCAGTAACACCTGATTCCCAATCCTCACTAGTACCGCTTGTAACCACCAGAGGGAGCCTCTGCTCAGAACTCATCTCAAACCCATTCACAACAGTACCCCCCCCTTGAGGAGGGGTCACCGAACCCTCATTTGAGCAACCAGGTCGGTCAGGATGAGTTCTATGATACGCACGGATAAGTCTCCTAGCATGGATGTCCGAAGCAAACACCCAAGAATTATCTTCCTGACCATAACCTCTCCATTTAACCAAATACTGGAGTCTTCGTCTAGAAAAACGAGAATCCAATATTTTCTCAACCACATACTCCAGATTGCCCTCAACCAAAACAGGGTCAGGAGGCACAGCAGCAGGAACCACTGGCTCAACAAACCTCTTCAACAAGGACTTGTGGAACACGTTATGGATCTTAAATGTCCCTGGAAGAAGCAAACGAAAAGAAACAGGATTAATAATCTCCATGATCTTATAAGGTCCAATGAACCTAGGCTTAAATTTAGGAGATGCTACTCTCATAGGAATATTCTTTGAGGACAACCAGACCAAGTCCCCCACTTTAAACCGAGGACCATCAGTCCTATGCCGTTAGCAAACCGCTGGGCCTTCTCCTGAGAGAGGGACAACCTCTCCACTACCTGGTCCCAAATCTGCTGCATACGCTCAACAACAGAGTCAACACCTGGACAGACAGAAGCCTCCGTCTGTCCTGAAGAAAATCGAGGGTGAAACCCAGAATTACAGAAAAACGGAGACATCAAAGTGGCAGAGCTAGCCCTATTATTAAGAGCAAACTCAGCCAAAGGCAAAAAAGAGACCCAGTCATCCTGATCAGCAGACACAAAGCATCTTAGATAAGTCTCCAATGTCTGGTTTGTTCTCTCAGTTTGACCATTGGTCTGAGGATGAAATGCCGAGGAGAAAGACAATTGAACACCCAGTTTAGAACAAAAAGTCCTCCAAAATCTGGAAACAAACTGGACTCCTCTGTCAGACACAATGTTCTCAGGAATGCCGTGTAAACGAACCACGTGCTGAAGGAACAACGGCACCAATTCAGAGGAGGAAGGCAACTTAGGTAATGGCACAAGATGTATCATTTGGAAAACCTATCACAAATTACCCAGATGGTGGTCATTCTCTGAGAAACAGGAAGATCGGAAATGAAATCCATAGAGATATGGGTCCATGGTCTCTTGGGCACAGGCAATGGCATCAACAAACCACTAGAGCGAGAGCAAGGCTTGGAGCGAGAGCAAGTCCCGCAGGACTGCACAAATTCCCTGACATCGCGAGACAAGGTAGGCCACCAAAAGGACCGACTAACCAAGTCTCTGGTACCAAAAATTCCGGGATGCCCAGCCAATGCGGAACAATGAATCTCAGACATCACACTCTTTTTCCATTGGTCCGGGACAAACAATTTTCCAACAGGGCAGCGCTCGGGCCTATCCTCCTGACACCCCTCCAGAGCAAGTCTCAAATTAGGCGAGATGGCGGAAAGAACTACACCCTCCTTCAAAATAACAGAGGGATCAGATAGCTCAGGAGAGTCCGCAAGGAAACTCCTCGAGAGGGCATCCGCCTTAACATTCTTAGTGCCAGGAAGAAAGGAAACCACAAAATTAAAACGTGTGAAAAACAAGGCCCACCTGGCCTGTCTAGGATTGAGTCGCTTGGCAGATTCCAGATAGACCAGATTCTTATGGTCCGTAAGGACCACCACCTGATGTTTGGCTCCCTCCAGCCAATGTCTCCACTCTTCAAAAGCCCACTTCATGGCCAATAACTCCCGATTACCCACGTCATAATTACGTTCAGTAGGAGAAAATTTTCGAGAGAAAAAGGCACAAGGGTTACTTTTAGAGGTCTCTGGATCTTTTGGGACAAAACGGCACCTGCCCCAATTTCAGAGGCATCAACCTCCACCTGAAATGGCAGAGAAACATCAGGCTGCCGTAGAACAGGAGCAGAAGTGAATCTCTGCTTAAGTTCCTGAAACGCAGAGACTGCCTCAGGAGGCCAATTCACCACATCAGAACCCTTTCTGGTCAAATCAGTTAATGGTTTAACAATAACAGAGAAATTACCAATAAATTACGATAAAAATTGGCAAAACCCAAAAATCTCTGAAGAGCCTTTAATGAAGTAGGTTGGACCCAATCACAGATGGCCTGAACCTTGACCGGGTCCATTTCAATAACAGATGGGGACAAAATGAATCCCAGAAATGAGATCTTCTGTACGCCAAAAAGACACTTTGATCCCTTCACATACAGAGCATTCTCTCTCAAAATCTGGAATACAGTTCGAACATGTTTCACATAGAGGTCCCAGTCATTAGAAAAAATCAAGATATCATCCAAATAAACAATCAGAAACTTGTCCACAAAATCCCTGAAAATGTCATTCATGAAGGACTGGAAGACGGAAGGAGCATTAGTGAGCCCAAAGGGCATCACAAGGTACTCAAAATGCCCTTCAGGGGTGTTAAATGCCGTCTTCCATTCATCCCCGTGCTTAATGCGAATAAGGTTATACGCCCCCCTGAGGTCAAGCTTGGTAAACCAAGTAGCGTTTTTCACCCTGGAAAACAGGTCAGAAATCAAGGGTAACGGGTATTGATATTTCACAGTAATATTGTTCAAGAGACGATAATCAATACACGGCCTTAATGAACCATCTTTTTTGGCCACAAAGAAAAAACCGGCACCTAAGGGTGAAGAGGATGGTCTGATATGACCCTTCTCCAATGATTCCTTGATATAAGACCGCATAGCGTCATGTTCAGGTACAGACAAGTTAAAGAGGCGACCCTTAGGGAATTTACTACCTGGCAACTAATTCAATAGCGCAGTCATAGCTCCTATGGGGAGGTAAGGATGCAGATTTACTTTCGCTAAACACATCAGAAAAATCAAACAAAAAGTCAGGAACATCCCTCAGCCTGGGGGGAGGCAAAAAACAGGAGTGTTGGTATTAACACATTGGCAGCCCCAACTGGTTACAGACACAGATTTCCAATCCAAAACAGGATTTATGAGACTGTAACCAAGGAACCCAGCACGATAATGTCATGCAGATTATATAGAACCAAAAATTTGCAGCACTCCTGGTGATCAGGTTCAACCCTCATTATCACCTGAGTAGAAAAACTGGGGTTTATTCTCACCAAAGGGGTAGAATCGATTCCCCAGTAGGGGAATAGACTTCTGTAGGGGTATCAAGGGAAATCCACAACGTTTAGCAAAATCATAATCCATCAGGTTTATAGCTGCTCCAGAATCAACGAAAGCCTGAGCAGAAAATGAGGACAGAGAGCATATCAGAGTGACAGTTAATAAAAACTTAGTCTGAACATACCCAAGACAACTGAGCGTGCAAAACGTCCTTCCCCGCTTAGGGCAGACTGAAATAGCATGAGAGGCATCACCACAGTAGAAACATAACCCATTGCGCTTTTCGAAACTCATGACGCTGTGCCCCAGACACCACTCCATCACACTGCATGGGCTCAGCGCTGGCTCACAAGGCAACACCACTCCACGCATACTTCTCCGCTCACGCAAACGTCTGTCAATTTGAATCGCTAATGACATAGAATCATTGAGACCAGAGGGGACAGGGAATCCCACCATAACACCCTTTTTACATTATCCGACAGACCCTTCCGAAAAGGGCCGCCAAAGCGTCGTCATTCCATTTGGTCAGGACTGCCCACCTACGGAATCTCTGACAGTATAACTCAGCGTCATCAAGCCCCTGATTTAATGCCAACAAGCTTTTTCAGCTTGATCAGTGATATTAGGCTCATCGACAATAACCCCAAAGCCTGAAAAAAAACATCAACATCACTCAAAACAAGGATCCCCAGGTGTCAGGGAAAAAGCCCATCCTGAGGATCGCCGCGCAGGAGAGAGATAACAATTTGAACCTGCTGCGCTGCGTTTCCTGAGGACTTAGATTTTTAAGGCAAGAAACAATTTACAATTATTTTTGAAATTCTGAAACCTAGCTCGATCCCCTGAAAACAATCTGGCATGGGGATCCTAGGTTCCACAACAGGCAACCTAGCAAGAATGCAGCAATACTCTGAACCCAGTGGCAAGCTGATCCCACGGCCAGACAACTGGCAAATCCATTGGAGAAAAGATCCCCCCAGCACCCAGAGATACAGAGGAAAAAAAAAAAAAAATGCAACAAACAGAAAAATTATCTCTGACAACTTTCTTCCTTCAAATATTTTTTTTTTTTCCTTCTGTGAGTACCATACAATTTTTATGGCGGTGATACTGTTATGTTACGGTCCTGAGGAGGTGCAGGTAAAAAAGGAAATACACAGAGCAGTTGAATCTATGAGATTGCAGTACCCTGACTAACCACCCAACTAGAGGCAGCCGTGGAGCGTTCCTACGATGGTCCAGACGCCTCGTCACAGCCTGAGAAACTAACTACACCTAAAGATAGAAATAGGAAAGCTATCTGCCCCGGAGCAGAACCCCAAAGATAATAGAAAGCCCCCAAACATGTAATGGCGGTTAGACAAGAGGAAATACTGACACAGAAAGAAATAGTAATGAGCAAACGCTGGGGCCCAAACTATCTAAATAGAAAAGGACAGGAAGGGTACTTACTGCAATCCAGAAAACCCTGAAAAAACACCACATACTAATTTCAAATCACCTGAGATCACACGACCTCTACCACCTAAATTAGTTCTCTGGTGTAACAAAACAGCAGCCACTGAAAAAAACTGCAAAAAGCAAAAGTACAAAACACAGTGCTGGACTAAACTGAGAGGGCAAAAGCCCCCCGGAGGGGACCCAGAAGCCCCCACAAAGGCAGGCAAAAGCAAAAATATAGCAAAAACAAAAATAAGAAATTGTCTTTTATCTGACCAGAGATGCAACACGCACACAGGTACAAGGGAAACTGGAAAAAGGATTCAGACCAAACAATTGATCACCGGCAACCCGATGGGAAAATGATTCCCTTAAATAAACCAATCAGTAACACCTGATTCCCAATCCCACTAGTACCGCTTGTAAACCACCAGAGGGAGCCTCTGCTCAAACTCTTCAAACCCATTCCAACATAAACCTTACATTACCCCCCCTTGGACAAACCTCCGGATATCTCAGACCGGTTGTGTGGTTTACCTCCCGATGAAATGACGGAGCAAGCGAGGAGCATTAAGTTATTACTGGTTCCCATGATTTCCTCCACGGGTACCCTGCCATTTATCAGATATTGAACTGATTTCTATACAACCTGGAATCTAAACCTTTCACCACAAATTCTTCCTGACCACGACTAGACTGGGTCGGGCAAGAGAAAAAAACGTCCAGGAAATATTGGGGTCGCGCCTTTAGAGGAACTGAAAGACAGGGTGGATTTCTCATAGTTTGGGCAGTTGAAGACGACAAGCAACGGCCACTTAAATTTTACTGATTTTATAGGGTCCCAATGTACTTAGTCCCAACTTAACAGGAATCCTTAACTTAAAGATTTCTGGTTGACAGCCCCAGACCCCTCCTACCTTGAAAGCTGGTGCAGGTTTAAACGAAATTTATCCTGCTTTCTGTACCTTTCTTGACCGTTCCCAGTTTTCCTTTAAAATCCAATTTTCTGTAAAACGTGATCTTTCAGCCACTGCGGTAAAGGCTTTCTAGGGAAATCGTGGTAGAATGAGAGATAACCAGATTAGAGTAAAAAGGAGACTGTTTAGTGGAGGCACTTGGAGTTTTTATACGAGAACCAGCAATGGAATTGATCCACCCAATAATCCTTAGGTGGCAGATAAACGCGGGATACTGCTCCAGGGTTTGATTGGTTCGTTCGGCTGTCCATTTTGGGGAAAGAAAACAGAAAAAGGTTACTTTAATGCCAAGCTGCACAGAA
The DNA here is from genome assembly GCA_033576555.1 of Oophaga sylvatica. Lineage (NCBI taxonomy): Eukaryota > Metazoa > Chordata > Amphibia > Anura > Dendrobatidae > Oophaga > Oophaga sylvatica. The sequence goes on from JARQOD010000001.1 coordinate 396,719,450, forward strand.
ATTTTGCCAAAACCAAAGGAATTGCACCCCTCGATCCGAAATAACCTCATCCGGTACTCCTTAAGCGAAACACATCTTTAATATCAAACTGAGTCTTTTTTTGCATGGGTAAGCCGACAAAAAGGGATAAAATGAGCTGCCTTTGTTAGACCAACCACCATAAATGGTGTTTCTTCCCTGAAGGTTGGTAACTCCACAATGAAGTCCATAGAAATTGGATCCCCACGGGGGGGACGGGGTGGGAAGAGGGCTGTAACAGACCAGTTGGTGAGGAGCGAGGTGGTTTTGCATCTTGACAACCCCCACATGAAGGACATAATTCCCAAAAACATCCTTCCTGCAAGTGGCCACCAAAAAGAAAGAGAAGAATTCCTGTGTCTTTAGAATTCCTCTATGCCCACATCTTGGAATCGGAATGATTGCAAACTCTTAATCGACTGTTTCAGGAATATACAGACGTTGTCCCTGAACCAACACACCATTCTTAAAGACAAACTTACGCCCTTGGGGGTTGTCCAAAAAGGAATCCGCAGGTATGCTTCCTTGAGTCCTTAGTAGGGTCTTATTATGAATACCCTAGGAATTAAAGTCGGAAGAATAGTCTTAGGAGGAGTAATTGGATGTCTCGCGAGAAACCAGAGAGTGCACAGCCTTTCCATTGCCGATCCTGGCTATAAGAGATGATAAAATAAATTGGTTTAAGAAAAGATTCCAGCGAGCCTGGCGAGATTCAGGCACTTAGCCGCCTGAAAAACCCAAAGGGGGGGGGTTACGATGGTCTGTCCAGACGACTATTTGCTGTGCAGCTCCCTGAAAGGTGTCCCATTTTGAAGGCGGAATAATGGCCAACAATCTCATTGCCCACACGTGTTCCTCTCACCAAGAAAAAACGCGGAAAAGAAGGCAGGGTGCAAGACATTCTTCTCACCTGTTTCTGAAGAGATAGCCCAACGCACAGTCTGAAGATCCACCTTAATTATGAAGGCAAGCTCGGGGTTGGGATTAAAGGATAGGTGCATGGTAAATTTATCTTTTAGACGGGAAAATGCTTCCTGGGCTTGGGGAGGCCAAAAACCTAACTCTTTCCGGTAATTGATGAAGGTACACTACCTAGAGAAATTTCTAATGAAACTCTAAGAATTGGCAAACCCAGAAGCGCTGACCTCCTTCACATTTCTAGGACTTGGCCAATCCTTGATGCTTGGTTTTGCTTCCATCCATAAATTCCTTGTGTAGCCGTACAACCCCAGAAATTGAATTTCGGTCCTATGGAATTCACACTTTTCAAGTTTGTGTAAAGATGATTTGTTTAGCGTTCCAAGACCATTCTAAGTCCATGATTTCCTCTTGGAGTTAGAAAAAAATTTAGAATACACCAAATAAATTACCACGAATGTACAGGAGAACCCTGAAGACATTCCCAAGGTTTTGGGAAAATGGCTGGGGCGGTCTCAACCAAAAGGATACAGATATTAAAAAAGTCCATAGGTGACCCCGAATGCAGTCTTCCATTCATCCCCAGGTCTAATACGGACTAAGTTATAGGCCCCACGAAGATCTAGTTTAAAAAAAATTTTGGCATGTCGCCCCTCTCCAATAACTCAGGATTAAAGGCAATGTAACGGTTTTAATAGTAACCTTAGAGTTCCCTAATCTAAAAACCAGTCCGAGTCCATCTTCTTCTTTACAAAGAAATGGGTGGCACCTGCAGGAGATGAAGAGGGGCGTATGAACCCTTGGCCAAGTTTCATCTAGTAACCTTTAAAGCCTTTAGGCGGGCCCCGCCAGGGGTAATCTTCCAAAAGGTTTTTGCTCCAGGCAATAATTCAATTGGGACAATTAAATGGACGGTGAGGAGGAAGCTGGTCAGCGTTCTTTTGTCACATAAACCAATAGTCCGGTAACAGCTGGTAGTTTAGGGACTGACATGATTCTTTAGGAACAGAGCAACTGAAACTTTTGGACTCATTTTTCTTGGAAAGTGTAATTCCTTGGTCCTCCCATTAATGGAGGATTCTGAGCCTGCAGCCATGGAGCCCTAAATAAGGGAAAGGGGGAGAAGAGATAACATAAAGGACAGTTTCCTTGAGATCTTTACCCATAAGAACCCTCAAAGGCCTTTTCCTGATCCACTGGTCCAAGGTCAGCAAGGGAGCCATCCACAGTTTCCATTGTACTGGAGAGCCTTCTTCACTGAACGTATTCCCTGTTTTCAAGCAAAGGGACATCATAAAATTTCCAGTTGCCCCTGAGCGATCATAGCAAGCAGACACCCAAGCGAACAACCCAGAGTTTGATGGAAAGAAAGCAATGAGAATTGTTTTTCTTCAACTCAGCTGGGACAACCCTGAGGAACTTGAAAAATGGCAGTTTACACAGTCAACGCCTCAGAGGTAACGGATTAAGTCCGGAAATCAAGATCTGTTTCGCAGATCTCTCGGACCTGAGGCTCGGACCTGAAATCCCCTCCGCAACACTCACAATGAATGGGCTGCAGTATCTTACGAGAAGGCTGGGGCAGTTTATAATGAAGCCCTGACTTACCACAATAGAAACAAGATTCCCTTAAAACGATGTTCCTTGCCCGGCATAAAACCCGTCGTTGTAAAGAGTTACCTGCAATGGGTTTCAGGTTCAGGTTCCCGTGTAATCCTACTCAAAGGTCCTTCTGGAGAGGAAGGTAGGAAAAGGTTGTACATTGCTTTCGAACATCCTTTGCCTGCGTTCAGCAGAGAGTATCAAAAACGGAGCAGTAGTTAATAAAGCACCTAACGCAGTGGAGGGTGGCCCCCACAAGTTCACCTTAATCCAGTGGAGAAAACCCCTTTCGAAAATAGTTTTTTTGGCGGGGAACGTCCCAGGTGGTATCAAGGGCCCATCTCCTGAAAATCCAACAATTCATACCGAGTGCTTCCTTGGCCAAAGAACATGGCTCTTTCAGCTGTTGCACCCGATTGGGGTCATCAAACACCTGCCCCATGGCGAAAAAAAACACAAGGTGATTCAAACAACATCCTCTCCAATCAGAGGTTTGCCCCATTAAAGCCTTGTGGTAAGCAACTAATTTAAGTAAGCACCTTAGATCGTTCATGGGAAATTTGTGAAGCATGTGCAAAAAAAAAGATTGCATGATTAAAATCCCCTGAATTTCTCCTTCACCGCCAAACGAAAAGGGGGCAAGGGGAATCCCACACTCGGGCTACGGGAGCCGACTCGCCCCTCTAAACCCAATCCTGGCTCCAAATCCTGGGTATCTTCCCAAACCACTTGCAAATTGTGTTATTGAGGTCCGTGATTTGTAAAAGGGTCTTTAATTCTCAAATCGCAAGGATTTTTCAGTCACTCCGCAAAGTTCCTTTATGCGGGCCTCCATTTTCCAGACTTTTAAGACAGGATTACGGGAAGAAGGGGAAGAAAAAAAAAACAAATAGTTTCACCTGTGGCAACATCAGAAGAAAAAAAATTAAGGAACTGCTCACCTGGAATGGTTGTGAGAAGTCACAACCACTATCATCACAGAAAGTTTCAACCAACATTGATATCCGAGTTACAGCAGACAAAAAAGAGAAAAGAAAGGAAAAAAAAACAATAGTGTTTACCTGGGTAACCGCAAAAAAAAAAACTTAAGGGAATTGCTCACCGGAATGGTTGTGAGAAGTCACAACCACTGTCTCACAGAAGTACAACCCGGACGTCTGTACCACAGTACAGCAACACAGCCTTCCAACCCAGCAGGACACACGTTTTGGTTCAGAATCTTGTAATGATGTATCAGTTAATAGCGCTTGTGCTTGGGTCGATGAAACACAGGAGTCACAGGTTTTGATATAGAAAAGTCCTGTATTACTTCATACAAGTTGGCAGAAATAGCCCACAGTTTCGACACAGAACAGGAGACACAGCAGGCCAAGGGAATCCAACTCAGCAATCACTCTCCATACAATTCAGGTCTTCTTTCTCTGTTTCCCAAGTCCATGCAAACTGGTCTTTAAAGGCAGGGTTCAGAGTCCACAAGTCTTCGAGTTCCTCAGTAGAATACTGGAGACAAGCCAAGGCTTACAGAGTCAAGTCACAGGTTCACTGCAGGCTAGATTCTGAAGCACTGATTGCCAGGGGCGCTTAAGAACAAAGGAGAGAATCAGGGCGGGAACATGCGCTAAACCCTTTTGCTGAGGGCAAGATGCCTGCAGCAAGACAAAGTAAAATGGGCTGACGAACAAACTGAGTTTCAGGAATATTACATACAACCTTACACCAAGTGTTGGGTGACCAGTTTTGTCGTAGTGGCGGGATTGGATGTGTTGTGCTCTGGTGAGCCTGGTTTGGGAAAACCCTTGTGCTCTGTATGATTGATGTTGGGGTGCCATTTTGCTCGTAGTGATTGGCTGTTGGATGACTATTTGCCTCTAATGAGCCTGGTGTGAGGACTAGTTGTGCCTGTATGAGCCGAGTTTTGGGTGACCATTGTCTCTGTAGTGGCCGGGTGTTGATGACTTTTGGGTAGTGATTGATGTTGGGGTGATTTTGCTCTGTGTGACCGAGTGTTTGGTGCCAGTTGTGCCTGAGTGAGCCTTTTGGTTCCAGTTGTGCTCTTATGAGCCAGTTTGGGGACCAGTGTGCTCTGTTGGCCGAGTGTTGGGTGACCAGTTGTTCTCTGTATGAGCCGAGTGTTGGGTGACCAGTTGTGCTCTGTAGTGAGCCGAGGGTTTTGGGGACCAGCTGTGCTCTGAGTAGAACGACAATTGCTTAAGGATAAATTTATCCCTTAGATTTCTGCTCCTGTAACTCGAGCGTTGAAATCCTCCTCGGCCAATTCCAAAGCAATTAGAGCATTTCAGAACATTGTTCCCTGAATCCTGGTGCATGCTGCTAAGGCTCGGAGCGGGAATCTGCGCTCATGGTTCTCTACTGTCAGAATTCAAGCCACGCTTACAACACTTGTATTATGCTTCTGCCATTGTAAACCATTGTGTCTACTGTGGTGTGCAGTAATGACTGATAACAGGCAAGTATTGGGGAACAGAATAAATACAGGCGGGGGTCCTACCCACTGACTGCAGGCAGAACAAATACGATACAAGCATCCACCCGCGTCTTATTTCTTCATGAGTCCCCTCCAGGCCACAAGGAGTTAAACCTTGTTACGAGAACTTCTTCCCCTAAACCACCCACTTCATTAACAAGGACGATTTATTTGGTGGGCTAATTTTGTAATTAAAAGCTTACGTTGCTTGCGGTAATGACTCAGCAAACAAGCTAATTCATTTAAACAATATTTACAGAACAGCATAGGATAGCACTGTGTTTGCTTAAAAAAGTGGAGAATACAAAGATCACACATAAAGAAAAAACCCGCAATGTTCTGGGACACAGTACCCTCCGATTATACCTGCCGTATGAGGGAGATAAGGCTGGGGCCTGGCACAGGGCTTCAGGGTAGAAAAGGGCCCATAAATGACTAGGGGTACTTGTAAGGGGGGAAGACAAGAACCAAAAAAGGTTACTTCCCTTGCTCCAATCCGGAACCATATGGTGGGCAGCAGGTTGCCTGGGGGAAGTCATTGACCTGGACCGACCGGCAGGAGAGTGGGGGATTGTTGGGGCGGTGGACCGGAAGCAGAAGGGCGGAAGGCGGGAAAGCAGCGCGCGCAGAGCAGAGATAGCGTGCGTAGCTGAGAAGAGAGCGAATCCTTGCGCCGCTGAAAAAGGGGGGGACTTTCGGCCACCCCTGACTTAGTAGTACATCATAGGGATCTACCTGGGTGCTGAACCGGAAGCTCCGGTGAATGGAGGAGGCTTCCCGCAGGAAAGTACAGAGACAGTAACCTGTATTGCGGCCCTTATTTTCCCCTGGTACAGGCTGGAACCCCCCTGACGCCCAGAGAGACTTGCCACTTTCGCATACGTTTCTGCGGGGACGTTAGCCTGAATAATAGAACTCGGGCAGGAGTACTCAATTCCATATATTTCTCCTGTTCCCGTCAAACCCCAATTTTTTTTTCCCCTGTTTACCAAGATGAAGGACTTTGAAGACCACAAGTGCCGCTGTTGCGGTGCCTACGTTGGAGAAGAAACCTCTTCAATCAAGGTTTCATCGAACTGATAAGTTTCCCCGAATACTTTTTCCTTGTTAGCTTAATTGTACTGTTAAATTACGTTTATTCCTTACTCTTTCCCTACGGGAGATACTCTTCCCTGAAAATAAACCCTTCAGTGTTTGGTTGTCTCGGTCCGTGGTGACATTTCGGCTCCTTCACCGATTCGACTTTTTCATTCTCATGAGAAAACTACATAAACCTCACTCAATTTTTGGTTTTCGTTTTTTAACTATAAACTTTTCTTTCTGCCAAAAAAAATGTTTGCTGAAAAAATGTGTGTCTTAACCCGGGGCCCAGGGTCCGGAACTTCGCACTTTTGGATGCAACGATGTTCACTCATCCAAGTCTGTCATCTATTGAACGCAGGGGGAATCCCCTGAGATCACTGAAATCGGATTTATCACTACAATAATTCCTATTGCTAAATTTTCTTCCTCCGCAAGAAATAGACATCTGCGATCTTAAAGATGCGTTGTATCCCGCTCCGGGATATCTGACGTCAGGGCGCACAGTGAACGAGTTTCAGAAATCCATCCTTGCGTTCTCTTACCGCTGCGGGTCTCGCTGCCATAATATTTCCGACGGGCACATAACCTTTTATAGGGTCCCGGAGGGCACCTTGTGCGCCAAATCTGTTGTTTCATGGCGAAAAAGGCTCAATTAAAAGAATAACAAAACAACTGGTTCTTTATGCAGGGCTCCAAATTTTTTTGGCCCGGCGGGAGTCTCATGGGCCCCTTAACACATACCCACAAATCATGATGCTCAATACGGCAAGAAATTATGTAGGTGGGTCAGGCCAAAGATTTTCACTTTCATACATGAGTGGTATCAAGCCAAAAACTGTGTCCGCATATGTTATTATGGGCACCACATAGTGCTCCTACAGACTAATGACCCCATAAATTGCTCCATACAGTATTATGTCAAAATGTCCCATCAGAATAATGAGCCCAATATTTGCCCAACGAACATGGCCACATATTTGCTCCAACGAATAAATGGACCCCAAAAAATCCATACAGTATAAGAGCAAATATTGGGCCTACAGTAATTTAAAAAGGGCCCATATTGCTAATACGTTTAAGAGCCCCATTAATGCTCCAACAGTGTAATTAGCCCATTTTAATTCCATAAGTATAATTGACCCCAATTATTGATCCATACGAAAATAGCCCCAATAAATTTCCCTCGTATATAATAGGCCC
>JARQOD010000001.1:396726855-396751058 GCA_033576555.1 Oophaga sylvatica
TTTTCCCTTGTGCTGCTGTGTGTTTTGCATCCCCTGTTACAGAAAAGTTTTGTTCTTTTTGTTTGTTTTAAATTTTTGCATTTTTTTTCTGCACTTTTGGGGGTTTTCTGGGCCCCCTCCGGGGGCTTTGCCCTTCAGTTTAGTTCAGCCACTGAGTTTTGTTTTTTTGCTTTTCCTTTTTTTCAGGGGTGCTTTTTTGTTTTTTTGTTACCCCAGAGAACTAATTTAGGTGGTAGAGGCGTGTGATCTCAGGTGATTTTAAAAATTAGTAGAGTTGGTGTTTTTCGGGTTTTCTGGGTTGAGAAAGTCCCCTTCTATCTTTTTATTTAGTATTTGGGGCCCGGTTTGTCATATTTTTTCTTTCTGTGTCTTTTTTCCTCTTGTCTACGTATTACATGTTTGGGGGGCTTCTATTATTTTTGGGGTTTGCTCGGGGAGTGCTTTCCTTTTTCTGTTTTGGGTGTAGTTAGTTTCTCGGTGTGACGAGGCGTTAGGCCCAAAGTGGAACGCTACGGTCCCTCTAGTTGTGGTGGTTAGTCAGGGTACTGCAATCTCATAGATTAAAACTGCTCGGGTGTATTCCCTTTTTGCCTGCTCTCCTAGCTCCCGATCATAACGTATCACCGGCCAAAAAAATTAAAAATTTTGTATGGTACTCCGAAGGGAAAAAATATTGTGAAAAAAAAAAGGTTGTCGATTTGTAGAGATATTTTTCTGTTTGTTGCTTTTTTTTTTTTTTTTTCCCTCTGTATCTCGGGGTGTGGGGAGGTCTTTTCTCCCAAGGAGTTTCAAGGTTGTTGGGCCCTGGGGATGTTTGCACTGGGGTTTCGGTTTTGTGCATATCTTGGGTTGCTGTTGGGGAAAACCGGGGATTCCCATGCCAGTTTTTTTTTGGGGGGATCGAGAAAGTTCAAATTTCAAAAATATTGTAAATTTTTTTTTTGCCTTAAAATCTAAGTCCCCAGGAAACGAGCCGGGAGGTTCAATTTTTTCTCTCTCCTGCGCGGCGTTTCCCCGGATTGGGCTTTTTCCCTGACACCTGGGGATCCTGTTTTGAGTGATGTTGATGCGTTTTTTTCAGGCTTTGGGGTTATTGTACGATGAGCCTAATGTCACTGATCAAGCTGAAAAAACCTTGTTGGCATTAAATCAGGGGCTTGATGACGCTGAGTTATACTGTCAGAGATTCCGTAGGTGGGCAGTCCTGACCAAATGGAATGACGACGCTTTGGCGGCCCTTTTCCGGAAGGGTCTGTCAGATAATGTAAAGGATGTTATGGTGGGATTCCCTGTCCCCTCTGGTCTCAATGATTCTATGTCATTAGCGATTCAAATTGACAGACGTTTGCGTGAGCGGAGAAGTATGCGTGGAATGGTGTTGCCTTGTGAACCAGCTTCTGAACCCATGCAGTGTGATAGAGTGGTGTCTGGGGCACAGCGTCATGAGTTTCGAAAGCGCAATGGGTTATGTTTCTACTGTGGTGATGCCTCTCATGCTATTTCAGTCTGCCCTAAGCGGGGAAGACGTTTTGTACGCTCAGTTGTCTTGGGTAGTGTTCAGACTAAGTTTTTATTAACTGTCACTCTGATATGCTCTCTGTCCTCATTTTCTGCTCAGGCTTTCGTTGATTCTGGAGCAGCTATTAACCTGATGGATTATGATTTTGCTAAACGTTGTGGGTTTCCCTTGATACCCCTACAGAAGTCTATTCCCCTACTGGGGATCGATTCTACCCCTTTGGCTGAGAATAAACCCCAGTTTTCTACTCAGGTGATAATGAGGGTTGAACCTGATCACCAGGAGTGCTGCAAATTTTTGGTTCTATATAATCTGCATGACATTATCGTGCTGGGTTTCCCTTGGTTACAGTCTCATAATCCTGTTTTGGATTGGAAATCTGTGTCTGTAACCAGTTGGGGCTGCCAATGTGTTAATACCAACACTCCTGTTTTTTCTGCCTCCCCCCAGGCTCAGGATGTTCCTGACTTTTTGTTTGATTTTTCTGATGTGTTTAGCGAAAGTAAATCTGCATCCTTGCCTCCCCATAGGAGCTATGACTGCGCTATTGAATTAGTGCCGGGTAGTAAATTCCCTAAAGGTCGCCTTTTTAACTTGTCTGTACCTGAACATGACGCTATGCGGTCTTATATCAAGGAATCATTGGAGAAGGGTCATATCAGACCATCCTCTTCACCCTTAGGTGCCGGTTTTTTCTTTGTGGCCAAAAAAGATGGTTCATTAAGGCCGTGTATTGATTATCGTCTCTTGAACAATATTACTGTGAAATATCAATACCCGTTACCCTTGATTTCTGACCTGTTTTCCAGGGTGAAAAACGCTACTTGGTTTACCAAGCTTGACCTCAGGGGGGCGTATAACCTTATTCGCATTAAGCACGGGGATGAATGGAAGACGGCATTCAATACCCCTGAAGGGCATTTTGAGTACCTAGTGATGCCCTTTGGGCTCACTAATGCTCCTTCCGTCTTCCAGTCCTTCATGAATGACATTTTCAGGGATTTTGTGGATAAATTTCTGATTGTTTATTTGGATGATATCTTGATTTTTTCTAATGACTGGGACTCTCATGTGAAACATGTTCGAACTGTATTCCAGATTTTGAGAGAGAATGCTCTGTATGTGAAGGGATCAAAGTGTCTTTTTGGCGTACAGAGGATCTCATTTCTGGGATTCATTTTGTCCCCATCTGTTATTGAAATGGACCCGGTCAAGGTTCAGGCCATCTGTGATTGGGTCCAACCTACTTCATTAAAGGCTCTTCAGAGATTTTTGGGTTTTGCCAATTTTTATCGTAAATTTATTGGTAATTTCTCGGTTATTGTTAAACCATTAACTGATTTGACCAGAAAGGGTTCTGATGTGGTGAATTGGCCTCCTGAGGCAGTCTCTGCATTTCAGGAACTTAAGCAGAGATTCACTTCTGCTCCTGTTCTACGGCAGCCTGATGTTTCTCTGCCATTTCAGGTGGAGGTTGATGCCTCTGAAATTGGGGCAGGTGCCGTTTTGTCCCAAAAAGATCCAGAGACCTCTAAAAGTAACCCTTGTGCCTTTTTCTCTCGAAAATTTTCTCCTACTGAACGTAATTATGACGTGGGTAATCGGGAGTTGTTGGCCATGAAGTGGGCTTTTGAAGAGTGGAGACATTGGCTGGAGGGAGCCAAACATCAGGTGGTGGTCCTTACGGACCATAAGAATCTGGTCTATCTGGAATCTGCCAAGCGACTCAATCCTAGACAGGCCAGGTGGGCCTTGTTTTTCACACGTTTTAATTTTGTGGTTTCCTTTCTTCCTGGCACTAAGAATGTTAAGGCGGATGCCCTCTCGAGGAGTTTCCTTGCGGACTCTCCTGAGCTATCTGATCCTCTGTTATTTTGAAGGAGGGTGTAGTTCTTTCCGCCATCTCGCCCAATTTGAGACTTGCTCTGGAGGGGTGTCAGGAGGATAGGCCCGAGCGCTGCCCTGTTGGAAAATTGTTTGTCCCGGACCATGGAAAGAGTGTGATGTCTGAGATTCATTGTTCCGCATTGGCTGGGCATCCCGGAATTTTTGGTACCAGAGACTTGGTTAGTCGGTCCTTTTGGTGGTCTACCTTGTCTCGCGATGTCAGGGAATTTGTGCAGTCCTGCGGGACTTGCTCTCGCTCCAAGCCTTGCTCTCGCTCTAGTGGTTTGTTGATGCCATTGCCTGTGCCCAAGAGACCATGGACCCATATCTCTATGGATTTCTTTCCGATCTTCCTGTTTCTCAGAGAATGACCACCATCTGGGTAATTTGTGATAGGTTTTCCAAAATGATACATCTTGTGCCATTACCTAAGTTGCCTTCCTCCTCTGAATTGGTGCCGTTGTTCCTTCAGCACGTGGTTCATTTACACGGCATTCCTGAGAACATTGTGTCTGACAGAGGAGTCCAGTTTGTTTCCAGATTTTGGAGGACTTTTTGTTCTAAACTGGGTGTTCAATTGTCTTTCTCCTCGGCATTTCATCCTCAGACCAATGGTCAAACTGAGAGAACAAACCAGACATTGGAGACTTATCTAAGATGCTTTGTGTCTGCTGATCAGGATGACTGGGTCTCTTTTTTGCCTTTGGCTGAGTTTGCTCTTAATAATAGGGCTAGCTCTGCCACTTTGATGTCTCAGTTTTTCTGTAATTCTGGGTTTCACCCTCGATTTTCTTCAGGACAGACGGAGGCTTCTGTCTGTCCAGGTGTTGACTCTGTTGTGGAGCGTATGCAACAGATTTGGGACCAGGTAGTGGAGAGGTTGTCCTCTCTCAGGAGAAGGCCCAGCGGTTTGCTAACCGGCATAGGACTGATGGTCCTCGGTTTAAAGTGGGGGACTTGGTCTGGTTGTCCTCAAAGAATATTCCTATGAGAGTAGCATCTCCTAAATTTAAGCCTAGGTTCATTGGACCTTATAAGATCATGGAGATTATTAATCCTGTTTCTTTTCGTTTGCTTCTTCCAGGGACATTTAAGATCCATAACGTGTTCCACAAGTCCTTGTTGAAGAGGTTTGTTGAGCCAGTGGTTCCTGCTGCTGTGCCTCCTGACCCTGTTTTGGTTGAGGGCAATCTGGAGTATGTGGTTGAGAAAATATTGGATTCTCGTTTTTCTAGACGGAAACTCCAGTATTTGGTTAAATGGAGAGGTTATGGTCAGGAAGACAATTCTTGGGTGTTTGCTTCGGACATCCATGCTAGGAGACTTATCCGTGCGTATCATAGAACTCATCCTGACCGACCTGGTTGCTCAAATGAGGGTTCGGTGACCCCTCCTCAAGGGGGGGGTACTGTTGTGAATGGGTTTGAGATGAGTTCTGAGCAGAGGCTCCCTCTGGTGGTTACAAGCGGTGCTAGTGAAGATTGTGAGGACTGGGAATCAGGTGTTACTGACTGGTCTTATATAAGGGAGTCATTTTCCCATCAGGGTTGCCGGTGATCAATTGTTCTGGTCTGAATCCTTCATTCCAGTTTCCCTTGTAGCCTGCTGTGTCGTGTCTGCATCTCCTGCTTACAGATAAGACTTTTGCTTCTTTTGTGTTTGTGCTATATTTTTGCATTTTGTCCTGCACTTCTGTGGGGGCCTTCTGGGTCCCCTCCGGGGGCTTCTGCCCTCTCAGTTTAGTTCAGCCACTGAGTTTTGTTCTTTTGCTTTTTCCAGTTTTTTCAGTGGCTGCTGTTTTGATTTTGTTACACCAGAGAACTAATTTAGGTGGTAGAGGTCGTGTGATCTCAGGTGATTTTGAAATTAGTAGAGTTGGTGCTTTTCAGGGTTTTCTGGGATTGCAGTAAGTACCCTTCCTATCCTTTTCTATTTAGATAGTTTGGGCCCCAGCGTTTGCTCATACTATTTTCTTTCTGTGTCAGTATTTCCTCTTGTTAACCGCCATTACATGTTTGGGGGCTTTCTATTATCTTTGGGGTTCTGCTCCGGGGCAGATAGCTTTCCTGTTTCTGTCTTTAGGTGTAGTTAGTTTCTCAGGCTGTGACGAGGCGTCTAGGACCAACGTAGGAACGCTCCACGGCTGCCTCTAGTTGTGGTGGTTAGTCAGGGTACTGCAATCTCATAGATTCCAACTGCTCTGGTGTATTGCCTTTTTGCCTGCTCTCCTCAGCTACCGAATCATAACATAACGGCATCAAATTAATATTAAGATACTCTGAAATCGGCAAGGAAATCTGTATCCCCAGATATTTAAAGGTCTCTTTACACTGTAATTTGTTGACTTCAATATCTCTATCCGTCCATTCCACCTCCCTATCCACTTTAAACAGAACTGATTTGGACAGTTAATCCTCAACCCAGATATGGCCCCAAACCTTTCGATTGTCTGCATGGCACAGTTCAATGACTCAGACGGATCCCCCAGGAACAATAATAAATCATCTGCATACAAAGTAACTTTTTCCTCCATGCCCCCATACTTAAATCCTTGAATTCCCCGATTTCCCCTAATAGCAGCAGCTAATGGTTCAATTGCTACAGCAAAGAAGAGTGGTGACAGCAGACATCCCTGTCTGGTTCCTCTATTTAAAGGGAAGGATGAGGAAATTGCTCCGTTAACTCTGACCTTAGCAGTGGGTTGAGAGTAGAGTAGTTGCACCCATTCTATAAATCGCGGCCCAAACCCGAATTTCTGCATAACTCTCCATAGGTATTCCCATTGTACACTGTCGAACACCTTTTGGGCGTCTAGTGAAGCAATCACTCTGCGACCCGAATTATCTGCTTGTATTTGAAGGTTAAGGTATAGCCTCCTTATATTGCCTGCCGTAGATCTATTAGGCTTGAACCCCGCCTGATCTGGATGTATCAGAGAAGAAATGACCAGAGTCAGCCGATTAGCCAAAACTTTTGCCAATATTTTAATATCTACCGTTAATAGTGAAATTGGTCTATATGATTCGGGTATTCTGGGGTCTTTTTCCTCCTTTGGAATCACTACTATCATCGCTTCTCTCATAGAGGCCGGCAGCAACTTTTTCTCTTTAGCTTCCTCAAATACTGACAACAATTTCGGTAGTACAATTCTGCAAATTGTTTATAAATTTCTGACGGTAAACCGTCTAACCCAGGTGATTTCTCATTGGCCATGCCATGCAGCGCAATCTCCATTTCTTCTACAGTAATGGGAGAGTCCAGCATATCCCTATTTTCTTTACTTAACTTAGGGAGCAACCCCAACCTCAAAAATCCGTCTACCTCTTCACTTCCAGCATTTTCCCTGATGAGTACAAAGTTCTATAGAAGTCACCAAAAATATTCAATATCCCCTCCAAATCCTTTACTGTCTTCCCTTTGTCATTTACCATATTATAAATAAATGAATTACTTCTTTGTGCCGAGGCGATAACCGATAAAAGATGTCCCACTTTCTCCCCTTCAGCGTAAAATCTGTCTTTTTGGAACGCCTGTCTTCTAGTCATTTTATCTATTAGGACATTATTAATCTGTTCCTGAGCTTCCCTCAGGCCCTGTTGTGTTTCAGGTGTATCATTATGTACAGCCTCTTCCTCCGCTCTCCCTAGTGCTTCCAATTTTTCAATCTCCTCCTTTTAAGTCTGATTTACGCCTACAGATGTCTCTAAATAACAACCCTCTAAGAAAGGCCTTCATCGCATCCCATTCCACAAGTTTATCTGTACTCCCATCATTATGAATAAAAAATTCTTCTAATTCTTTTTCAATCCCCTGAACATTAAGATATTGTATCCAAACAGGGTGTATTTTCCATCCTTCCTTAACTATTCCTTTCTGTAACCCGTCTCCAATATTCACCATAACTGGACTATGATCAGAAATCACTCTGGGAAGTTATTGTACCTCTCTTATCATGGCATCTGCCCGTCCGTCCGCTAATGCCAAGTCAATACGTGACAACGTGCCATGCGATGTGGAGTGGCATGAGTAACACCTTTTCCCTTCATTTCTAACCCTCCATACATCATAATGAGAATGGTTGGCGTGCACACAAGCTGTATATAGATTGAGGTGCTGGTATAATGGACACATAAGTCCAATATCATACTAGTAAATTTCACCGCACACTCACTGAGAAAAATTTGCAACGTGAAAATTTATTAACAACATCCAAATTATAGGAGCAAAAACAGGAATACAAGGTCTGAAGCGATATTAATACGTTTCGGCTCTACCAGAGCCTTATTCATGTATTCGCTGTTGATAAAAAAGAGACGTATAAGTGTATATAAAACAAATAAATAAATGAAAATATCTGTATACAATATATAAACAATATTGAAAATATCTCCAAAGATTAAGTGAGTAACTATCTTTTAAGGAAAAAATGTGAGTCCATACATCAGTCAGACCAATTTCTTTAATAAAGTTACCAAATACTGTAATGGTGCTGCCTTGCACATTTGGTAGTCTCTTATTCCTGTCCCAGAAAATATCTACTACATTATTAAAATCTCCCATCATCAGTAGCGGCATTCCTCCACTTCTTTCAGCATACTCCCTCATCACTCTGATCTTAGTACTAGAGTAAGGAGGGGGAATGTAAAGTGCCACAAGACACAAGGGTCGTCCAAAAAATATTCCTTTAACTGCTACACCTTGTCCCTCTGGGTCAATGTACACATCTATTTCTTCAAATGAAGTGGACCTATTAATTAAAATCGAGACTCCTCTAGAGTAATTGGAAAATGTAGAGTTATATGCCTTTTGTATCCATCTTCTATTGGTAATATGGGTTGTTTCCTTCTGTAAATGAGTTTCCAAGAGACATATCACTTCCACCCCCTGATCCTGCATACATTTAAATTGTCGCCTTTGTTTTCATAAGCCTAACATTCCAACTTATAACTTTAAAGCTACCCATTATATATAATAAATACCATTCCCATCATTCTGCCATTTTTTACTTTAACTGTCGATAACTTCCCTCCTTCCCCCTTCCCCCTCCCCAACTCCCCCTTCTTCCTCCTCTCCTTGGATGCTCTCTAAGAGCCATGGGTTTTTCGCTCCTGAACCAGTCTTCCAGAGACCGCTCCTCTCTCTGACTAACTTTTTGCCATCTCCCACTTACCCATTTGTCCACTCTGCTCTCGTTTCTCTCTCCCCCTCCCGCCGTGCACTCTTATATTTTCCCCCTTCACAGTTTGTCCCTCTGTAAGTGCAAACGAACAGTTATAGCACTAATAATATACATTAATATAACAGATCTGCAATTACAAACAGTGTTTATCTCCGCCTTGCCCTCCGCCAGAGCTATACACAAAAGTAAACTATTTCGTATTGACTCCCTTCTTTTTCAGTGAACCAATACTAGTCCACCAGTAATGATTGGGTCACCCTTAGAGTCAAAAATAAAATAAAAGAAAGTTTTTGGAAAAAAATTAGAACATATATATGCTTGCGCAGCTAACGTTATGGGTGTTTCCACCTCAATCCATCCATATTGAATATCAATTGTTCCTTGTAATCTAGAAAGGAATCCGCTTACTAAGTGTCCTCAGCCGACCGCTCTTTCAAGCAGTATTGTTAAATTCCATGACCGTCTCTCTGTCTTTGGCATGTAAAGACGTAGCGTTGACATCAATCCACTTTGTGGCCTCCTCAGGATCCGTGAAAAAGAAAACTTTATCCATGGCCGCCACTCGCAGTTTAGCAGGAAACATCATTGAATATTTAATTCCTAATTCTCTCAGCGTCTTTTTACCCCTCCAAACTGCATTCTCTGCTTCTGTACAGCTACCGAGATAATCGGGGTATATACCAATACGTTGGCCATTTATTGTAATCTCCTCTGATTCTCGTGCTTTACGGATAATGATATCTCTATCCTTATAATGAAGTAACTTTGCAATAATAACACTTGGAGTGTTACCCGGGGATAGTGGTTGCATTGGTACTCTATGCGCCCGCTCCACTGCGTAGAATTTAGTGAGAGAGTCTGCACCGATCTGATCTCTCAGCCATTTCTCAATAAATTCAGTGGGATCTCTCCCCTCTGTCTTTTCCGGGAGACCAACAATCCTAATATTGTTCCTTCGGGAACGATTTTCCAAGTCATCATTTTTTATCATGACTTCAGAGATTTGTTGCTTAAACTGTTTTTCCATTTTTTAAAATGTATTAATCCAATCTTCCGCCTCTCCCACTCTGTTTTCCACTTCTCCCGTCCTGGTATTAACCTTATGTATGTCCTTTTTTATAGTGGCTACTTCAGATTGCACTCCCAGGACTTGCTGGGTTAACGTAGTTAGTGCCTGCTTACAGAAAGACACCACCGTGAACACATCCTTAATAGTGGGGTTTTCTTGTATCTCTCCCTCTTCCTATGCTGCTGCCACCGCCATTTTCTCCCCCTCCGAGATACTGCTCACTGGGGACTTCCCTCCTTCCTCCTGTACCACCATCCTTTCATCCCCATCTTCCTCCTCCTCTCCCTCAGACTCTTGCTGCCTCATGTTACCTTCAATGCGGGCAAACTTCTCCAATTTCGCTGCAGTGCTCATGCAGAGCTGACATGCAGCATTAAGCCTGGCCGCCTCTTCCCTCTTGTCGGCGCCATCTTGGAAGCTGCCTGAGTCTGCCCCCGGGTCTTTTTGCCATTTGCTGCGGGTCATTATGGCTCACCTCCGGTCCCTGCTGCGTTCCCGGTACTCTCGACTCCTTCCCCCACCGTTCAGTCGGCTGAGGCTGGCGGTGGCACAGCGGATCGTAGGTTAATTCGTGTGCAGCGGTGGGAGAGCTCAGGAGGAAGCATCTGCTCACATCACCGTCAGGCTCCGCCCCCATCATGGATCTTTACATCTCTCTTGTGGCCAGGTCCCTCCACAGTAGGTCTTTACATCTCTCTTGTGATCAGGTCCCTCCATCGTAAATCTTTACATCTCTCTCGTGACCAGGTCCCTCAATTGTGGGTCTTTACACTTCTCTTGTGACCAGGTCGCTCCATGATGGGTCTTTACATTCTCGTGACCACGTCCCTCCATCGTGGGTCTCTACATTTCTCTCGTGACCAGGTCCCTCATTTGTGGGTCTTTACATCTCTTTGGTGACCAGGTCCCCCATCGTGGGTCTTTACATCTCTTCTATGCTCAGGTCTTTCAATCATGGGTCTTTACATCTCTCTGGTGACCAGGTCCCCCATCGTGGGTCTTTACATCTCTTCTATGATCAGGTCTTTCAATCATGGGTCTTTACATCTCTCTCGTGACCAGGTCCCCCCATCGTGGGTCTTTATATCTCTCTGGTGACCAGGTCCCTCCATCATGGGTCTTTACATCTCTCTGGTGACCAGGTCCCCCATCATGGGTCTTTATATCTCTTCTGTGATCAGGTCCCTCCATCGTGGGTCTTTACATCTCTCTCGTGACCAGGTCCCTCCATTGTGGGTCTTTATATATTTCTTGTGACAAGGTCCCTTCATTGTGGGTCTTTATATCTCTTCTGTGATCAGGTCCCTCCATGTTGGGTCTTTATATCTCTTCTGTGATCAAGTCCGTCAATCCTGGGTCTTTACATCTCTCTCGTGACCAGGTCCCTCCATCGTGGGTCTTTATATCTCTCTCATGCCTAGGTCCATCTAACATAGGTGTTTATATTTGTCTTGTGACAAGGTCCCTTCATTGTGGGTATTTATATATTTTCTGTGATCAGGTCCCTCCATGGTGGGTCTTTACATCTCTTCAGTGATCAGGTCCGTCAATTGTGGGTCTTTACATCTCTCTCATGACCAGGTCCATCCAGCATGGGTCTTCATATATTTCTTGTGACTAGGTCCATTCATTATGGGTCTTTATATCTCTTCTGTGATTAGGTCCCTCCATTGTGGGTCTTTACATCTCTCTCGTGACCAGGTCCCTCCATCGTGGGTCTTTACATCTCTCTCATGACTAGGTCCCTCCATCGTGGGTCTTTATAGCTCTCTCGTCACCAGGTCCCTCCATCGTGGGTCTTTATATATTTCTTGTGACCAGGTCCCTCCATTGTGGGTCTTTACATCTCTCTTGTGACCAGATCCCTCCAACGTGGGTCTTTACATCTCTCTCATGACCAGGTCCCTCCATCATGGGTCTTTATATCTCTTCTGTGACCAGCTCCCTCCATCGTGGGTCTTTATATCTTTCTTGTGATCAGGTCCCTCCATTGTGGGTCTTTATATCTCTTCTATGATCAGGTCCCTCCATCAAGGGTCTTTATATCTTCTTTATATCTCTTCTGTGACCAGGTCCCTCCATCAAGGGTCTTTATATCTTCTTTATATCTCTTCTGTGACCAGGTCCCTCCATAGTGGGTCTTTATGTCTCCTCTGTGATCAGGTCCATCGACTGTGGGTCTTTACATCTCTCGTGTGACTAGGTCCCTCCTTCTTGTGTCTTTACATTTCTATCGTGACCGGGTCCCTCCATCTTGGGTCTTTACATCTGTCTTGGAACCAGGTCCCTCAAACGTTTGTCTTTATATATTTCTTGTGACCAGGTCCTTCCATCGTGGGTCTTTACATCTCTTCAGTGACCAGGTCCCTCCATTGTGAGTCTTTCTATCTCTCTTGTGGCCAGGTCCCTTCATCGTGGGTCTTTGCATCTCTTATATGACTTACTTTTTTACTTTTAGGTCATTGTATCTGACCTTCTCCCAGCTCCCGCCATACATTATACTTGCTACCTTTCAGGTCTATTTCATCACTTCCAGTCTTTCTTATGATATGAACTCCATAACTACATCTGCCACAGATGAAAAAAGTTGTTTCTACTTCTCTGAATGGTTCCTCCAGATCCACCTTGGCTGCAGCTTCTGGGGGATATTTTCAGCTGTGGGTTGCTGTATTTTTAGCCCTCTTTGACTGTAAAGTCAGACATCTGGGATGAGGTTTATATACATCCAGTATTTATTATTTCCATGGTTAGTGTGTCCGGTCCAGACTACACCTTCAACATCCGCTCTCCATTGTAGAAGGAAGCAGAGATGCGTCACGTTAACCAACCTCATGGGGGTGGGGGGACGAAGGCTTTGCTGAAGGACACTAACTGCGCAGATGAAACACCCAGCTATATACAGCATTAATGGCTGGAAATTAGAGAATATTCCTTGTACGGTAAATAGGTGGGGGGTAGGGGCAGTTGTGGTTTTACAAAACCTCAAAGTTGGAACGAATGTAAAGGACAAAAGAGCTGTGGACCCCACACCAGATTCAGCACCTATTCACTTGTTACTTAAACTGTTCTGTGTTATGTATTAATATCACAGCAAACAAGTGGTTAACAGGAATAAAATATTCATCATGTACCAGGTATCATGGATGCAACTCAATAGCTCCATAATCCCCCCGTCCTGACCTATCGGGACCCATATAACATCCTTATTTCCTAGCATCTGTACAGGGTAAATCTCCACGTGCAATGCCCAGACCAGTGAATATTCCAGCTCACAGCCACTGATAATGGCCGCAATATCGCATTAAATATTTCATAACCTGATTATTTCCCTGGCTGCTTGTTCGTCTCCAGCATGAATTCTTCATATTGTCTGACAAATAAACAAAAAATCTGCTGGGTACAAATGGGGAAAATTACCCTCATTTTCAGGACTTCGCTGTCGAGTGACCCGGGACCAGGGGCTCCTTCCCTAACACTGGGGGCATCCAAGCTCTCCCTGTTCCCCAGGTGACTTCTGAAGGTGAAGATGTGGGGGCCACGTACCTTGCCTTATTTCCTGAATCTGCCCTCCGTCTGTACCCTTTTCCCACCCAGGGAAGAGTGGAGTAGCTGTGCACCGTAATACACAAACCACACGAACAAGATAACACAAACAGTGGAAACGGAAAATACCAGGCATACAAATATGCACTCACATAAAACAGAGAAATGCATCGGGGAGTTGAGGATGCGGAAAAACCAAGGTAGGAGAAGAAATCTAATTATCACACACTCAAAACCTAGCAACAGTCACAGATAAACCCACCAAACTCTTTCTCATATATCCAAACAACTATCCTCCCAGTCATGCAGCATAAGCTAGCTCTGACGATGTGTGTAAGTCATGACCCAGATTATATAGGGGACAGAAGTGACTAAGAGTGCTAAGCAGAGAGGCCGAGAGGCCTAGCTCCCAGAGCACTCAACATGGCTGATTGGCCCCTGTACATCCAAAAGAAATTTACCCTGTTTAAAAAGAAGGTGAAGTGCTTCTTTTCAGCGCAGGAGTAGCAGCAATCAGACACTGCGGTCTTCTGGCTCCGCTCTGTCGCGGTAACTCCGTTACACTCATCACCCAGAAACTCAGGGAGCTGACCATCATGTCCTGATGAAGGTGCATCACACAAGCATACCCTGCTGCACGTGTGATATTGCCATGCTCCTCATAGAGATGTGGGGACATTAAAGGTTCATTCTTGTGACTGCTCATTCCAGGTCATCAACCGCTGATCATGCTCCCGGTGGACGATAATACATATCCTAGAAAAGGGATCTCCTCAAATGAACATACATTTCTCCGATTTGACAATAACTTATTATCTCTGATTATTTGTAAGACCTGCCTCACATGTACCTGTTCTAACTCAAGGTCAGGTGAACAAATTAATATGTCATCAAGATAGATAACCACAAATCTACCTAGAAGGTGACTAAAGATGTCATTTACAAAGTGCTGAAAGACGGCGGGAGCATTAGTCAACCCAAATGGCATCACCAGGTTCTCATAGTGTCCCTCAGGCGTATTAAAAGCTGTCTTCCACTCATCCCCCACTTTAATACAAAAGATTATACCCTGAGTAGTTTGAAAATCATTTTGCTCCTACAATCTGATTAAAGAGGTCGTGGATGAGAGGGAGCAGATATGAATTCCGGACCTTGATCAGATTGAGGTGGCGGAAATCTAGGCAGGGGCGTAACCTCCCATCTTTCTTCTTTACAAAGAAACCCCTACAGCAATGGGGGTTGAGGATGGTCTGATATGACACTTTGCCAAACTTTCCGCGATATAATCCTTCGTGGCCTGCCTCCCTGGACCAGAGATATTATACAGTCTGCTCTTAGGCAGTTTGGGCCCAGGAACAAGATTAACGGCACAGTCATAAGGACGATGGGGAGGAAGTTCTTGGCATCTCTGCTCTGAAAAAAACATCCCCAAAGTCAGACACGTATTTAGTTACAGACTTGGTATCCACCCTTGCAAGCTGGGCACGCAAGCAGTGTCCTTGACCAGGGCCGGCGTCAGCACTCGGCCTACCCGGGCAAGTGCCGGGGCCCTGAGCAGGCGGGGGAGCCCACTGCTGTCGGGCACCCCGGCGCCCGTTAGTGGATGAGAGCGGTACCAGCGCCGCCACTGGGGCCCCCCGCTTGCTCAGGGCCCCGGCAGCAGCAGGCGCAATACTTACCTCACCCCGTGCCTCCGCAGCTCCGGGATCCAGGGGGCGCCTGCAGGGCGCCTGCGCTTCCTCTCACAGCAGCGCAGCTGAATGACATCATCATTCAGCGGCTGGCTGTGGCAGAGAGTAAGCGCGGGCGCCGGACAGGTGAGATGTGAGGTGTATGTTTCTGTGTGTGTGTGTCTGTGTGTATCAGTGTGTGTGTATGTAGTGCGGTGCTTTGTGTGTATGTGAGAGAGTGCTGTCTGTGTGTGGTGCTATATGTGTGATGGTGGTGGGGGGAGGCAGTGATGGTGGTGAGGAGGCAATGATGATTATGGGGAGGCGATGATGATGGGGAGGCAATGATGATGATGATGGGGAAGCAATGATGATATTGATGATGGGGAGGCAATGATGATGATGATGGGGAGGCAATGATGATGATGATGGGGAGGCAATGTTGATGATGGGGAGTCAATGATGATGATGATGGAGAGGCAATGATGATGATGGGGAGGAAATGATGATGATGATGGGGAGTCTTTCCACAGCGCCCTTTCCTGAGCCGTAACAGCGCAGAACGCAGCACAGTGCAGAGGAGAGTTCCATATTTTGTATGGAGCATTATATGAGGACCAGTATCCTGTATGGAGCATTATTTGGGGTCCAATATTCTTTATGGAGCATTATATTTGGCCCATAATACTGTATGGCGGACTATGTGGTGCCCATAATATTGTATGGAGGACTGTACTGTCCGTTCTGTACTGTGCGCTGTGAGGATTTGGCGGTTTTTGAGCTATTGTACAATTTACAATAGATATCACTCATGTAATGGAAGAAGAGAAGTGTTTGGCACTGTACTATACCTATATTTCTCTGCCGTATCTGTGCATCATGAATCGTGGTCTGTGTTAAAGGGGCCCACTGAGACTCTTTCGCCCGGGGCCCATAAAAACCTGGAGCCGGCCCTGTCCTTGACAATACTCACTCATTTCGGATTCTAAAATCATTTTTTCAAGCTGGTGTTATAAAGTATTCTAATTTACTGAGATAATGACTTTTGGGTTTTCATTGGCTGTAAGCCATAATCATCAACATTAACAGAAATAAACACGTGAAATAGATCACTCTGTTTGTAATGACTCTATATAATATATTAGTTTCACTTTTTGTATTGAAGAACTGAAATAAATTAACTTTTAGATGATATTCTAATTTTGTGAGATAAACCTGTATATGAGGGTGGCGAATGTCAAGAAATATCTGCAGACAGAATAAACCATTCATTTTCTGGCTCCGTCTCACATCTCCTGTGATGCTTGCCCCACCTGGCTCGATACCTGTTGTCACTTCTGTCCTGTGGGATGTGTATGGTACGCGCCACTCTGGGGTCCTTTAGCATCAGGGACACAGCGACAGCTGGGAGAGCGCCAGTCAGCCTGAAACACATTGAGCCCTGAAGACACAACACAACATCTGAGCCCCACGAAGAGCTGAAGGACACAGGAAGCGCGGCTTGCTATTTCTAGAACAGACTCATTTACCCTCTTCTGCCCATCTCTGACCTCAGATCACCATTCATCAACCTACAGAGATGTCACACAACTTCGGTCAGGGGAAGATGTGGTTCATAGTTTTAATGTAGACACTTATCTATGGTCTTCCTGGTCTCCTACAAGGTGTAAGACACTTGGTGACAACCACTAATTGTCGCCACTACTATTTCCATAACTTTCCACACAAGGCTGGATGACACATGAATCTGCTCTGCTTTGTAGTTAGTTTTCTCTCCGGTCACTCAGCACTACAATGACTCCATGAATTAGGAAACCCAGGATGAAGAGAGATTTAGGTCACTTACTAACAAAAGAAGAGCTACAAACTAAGGACTTGTGCGAGGACAGAGAATACAAGGATTATTGATGTATAGATGATATAAGAGAATCCCTGTGATTATGCACAGTAATGATCCTGCATCTCTGACAAGGATCTACTTAGCACGTATACCTCTCTGTGACATGGGATCTATAGGGCAACGCGACATCTCTGTGACATGGGATCTACAGGGCACTACGACCTCTCAGGGACATGAGATCTACGGGGCACTGCAATTTCTCTGTGACATTGGATCTATGGGGCACACAACCTCTCTGTAAGGCTGGATTCACATTTGCGTATCTGTGCGCAGCGTTTGATCCGCATAGATCTGCATGCGTCATGCGTACATATCTTTAACATGATGTACGCAGGGACATGCGTTTGAATGTGTTCGCATGCGTTTGCGTACGCATGCATTGTTTTGCGGTGTGCGGCGGTGTCCGGCGAACGCAACATGTTGCATTTTATGAAGCGTCAAAAATCCGTCAAATATGCGCAGTCATGTGCATGCGGATAAGTGCGTCAAAACAACGCATTACTGTCTATGGGAACGCATTGGTACACAAGGACATGTGCATGGATGCATTCTATACACATGTGGACTTCAGACTGCGCATGTCCAGGAACTGATTACAGCATCTGGAAATATCGAACGCATGCGCATAAATAACGCAAACGCATGCCAAAACGCATGCAAACGCATGCACACGAAGCATGTTTTTTTGGCGTCATGTGTAAGCTGATGCAGACAAAAAATGCTGCGTTAGCATGCGTTTGCGCATGTAGATGATACACTGCGCACACAAACGCCAATGTGAACCTAGCCTAACATGGAATCTATGGGGCACTGCAACCTCTCTGTGACATAGGATCTATAGGACACTGCGACCTCTCTGTGACATGGGATCTACTGGGCACTGCAACCTCTCTGTGACATGGGATCTACGGGACACTGTGAATTCTCTGTGATACGGAATCTACAGGGCACTGTGACATGGGATCTACAAAGTTCGGTAACTTCTCTGTGATGGGATCAACGGAGCTCGGTAACCTCTCTGTGACCTGGTATCTAAGGGGATCTGTGTTTTCTCTGTGATGGAGATCTATGGGGCTTGGTAACCTTTCTGTGACATGAGATCTATGTGGCTCTGCAGACCTCTATGACATGGGATATATGGCACTCTGCAACTCTCTGTGAGATGAGATCTACTGGGCTCGGTAACCTCTCTGGGATGTGGGATTTACGGAGCTTGGTAATCTCTCTGTGACATGGGATCTACACAGCTTGGTAACCTCTCTCTCTGATGGGATCTATGGATCTTGGTAACATCTCCGTGATGGGATCTATAACCTCTCTGTGATATAGGATCAATGGGCAGTGCAACGTCTCTGGGACAGGATCTACGTAGCTCTGCAAACTTTCAGTGATCGGATTTACGGAGTTTGGTAACCTTTCTGGGACATGGGATTTACAGAGGTTGGTAACCTTTCTGTGACATGAGATCTACACAGCTTGGTAACCTCTCTGTGAAGGGATCTATGGAGCTTGGTAACCTCTCCTTGACAAAGGATCTATGGGGTAGAGCGATCTCTCTGGGACGGGATCCACCTGGCTGTGCTATCTCTCTGTGATGAGATCTATAGAGCTTGGTAACCTCTCTGGGACATGGGATCTACAGGGATGTACAGAGTCTCTGGGAAAAGATCTACGGAGCCCGATAACCTCTCTGTGACATGGGGTCTAAGGAGCTTGGTAACCTCTCTGTTACATGAGATCTTGGGGCTCTGCGACCTCTCTGTGACATGGGATCCATGGGGCTCGGTAACCTCTCTGTGACATGGGATCTAAACAGCTTGGTAACCTCTCTGTGACAAAGGATCTATGGGGAAGAGTGACCTCTCTGGGACGGGATCTACGTGGCTCTGCAACCTCACTGTGTTAGAATCTATGGAGCTCTATAAGCTCTCTGGGACATGGGATCTACAGGGCTGTGCAACGTCTCTGGAAAAAGATGTACGGAGCTCGGTAAACCTCTCTGTGACATGGGGTCTAAGGAGCTTGGTAACATTTGTTACATGAGATCTATGGGGCTCTGTGATCTATGATGGGCTCAGGGATCTCCCAGTGACATGGGATCTTCGGAGCTTGGTAACCTCTCTGTGACATGGGATCTACGGGGCTCTGGGACCTCTTAGTGATGGGGATCTATGGGGCTCTGCGACCTCTATGTCATGGGGATGTGTCCTCTCTGTGATAGGAATATACAGGAATCGGTAACCTCTCTGTAACATCTGATCTACAGGGCTCGTTAACCTCTCTGTGATGGGGATTTATGAGGTTCTGCGTCCTCTCTGAGAGGGGATCTAGGGGGCTCTGCGTTCTCTCTATGATATGGGATTTACGGTGCTAGGTAAATTCTCTGTGACCTATGACATGGGATCTACTGGGCTCATAACCTCCTCTCTGACATGGGTTCTATGGGGCTCAGTATCTTCTCTATGAGGTGTATCTATAGGGCTTGGTAACCTCTCTGTGCCATGTGATCTACGGGCTCTATGACCTTTCTGTGATATGGAATCTACGGGAATCTGCATCCTCTCTGTGACGGGGATCTATGGGGCATGGTAACCTCTCCGTGACGGGGATCTACGGGGCTCGGTAACCTCTTTGTGACATGGGATCTATGGGGCTCGGTAACCTCTCTGTGACATGGGATCTATGGGGCTCGGTAACCTCTCTGTGACATGGTCTACTGGACTCTGCGACCTCTTTACATGTAATATCTGCTTTGGCTAACCAGCCAGACTACTCTGCGGTATACAATGTGGGCACAGCGCTCATTTCACACAAGCCGGATGTTTACATTGGTTTTCCGTTGTGACCGGTCTGAACAATAATCATTATCTTGGTGGGTGCCGCTGCCACGTGAGAGTCATTTAGCAGCGATGAATGCAGAGGAGAGAATAATCAGGGGAGATAACGGAGGCCTCCACCGCCGCCGCGCTCATCCATACAGGTGTTACAAGGAAGCACATTTGCATAGCACCTTCCTACGCTTGGTTGGTTTGGAAAAGACCCTCCACTGGCAGGACGCCGCGCATGAAATAAAATCTCACAATCTTTTTATTTGTACATTTAGGGATAAAGAAACCCAAGATGTAGAAATCCATTTGCTCCTTTGCAGAAAATATGACTTCAAATTTCAATTAAAATGAAATGAGCAAAGAGATTATCACTCTAGAGCAGGCTCCAGACGTGGCAATAGGCCTCTTTCATAGTCATGGCAACCGGCGCTCATTGTCATGGCTACCGCACTGTTACATGTAATTCTCGGTGTGTGAGAGAAACTGATAAAGGCCACAATCGATACCCTATAACCAGAGAACATCACTTCCCCAGCGAAGGCACAAAGAGCATGGAGGGAACTTGGCGGACAGATGAAATGGGTCTATTCTGTGGAAAGATAAGTCAGGATAAGCAGAGAGGAGGCCGTTAACCAACCTGTGGCCACGCTAACAGCACAAAATGCTACAACCGTGTTCAACACAAACGTTTGCTGGACAATCTTGCGATGAAGGGTTAATGCGGAGTACAGAACTTCCACATCTTTTAATAGAAATATCAGAGATTAGCAGAGACAGTAGAAGACTCTGCCCGACCGCGAGCTCAGAGATGAACGCTGCCAGGCTCCGCTGTCTCCCATTGCCCATGGACCCACAATCAGTCTCCTGCCAACCCCAACTGCCCGGAATATCCTGCAGCCCGAGCGCTTGTCTATCCGCTGGCAGGTGAGCTGTACGGCTTAACCGTAGGTTTAGGCTTGGTGCAGTGAATACAAGTGGACAGCAAACTGCAATGAACTGAATGGTAGCGATGTAATAACTCCCAACGCCTCACTCCGCTCCCTCGTCTCATTGTAAGGGTAAAAGAAAGGAACAGAGGCTCACCCGAAGATGATAGATTCAGTTTGCAGGGTTCAAGAGAAAAACTAAGTACATAATTTGTGAATCCTGTGGTTATATGTATCAGAACATAATTGTCCTTAGAAAGTTCATTATATTGGGTTAATCCAACCTCTGATGAATAACAATACATGACATGTTACACAAGCAAAAAGGCAGAAGCAGGATGTGATAAATTAAGTACACCCGTACAGCTTCCATATACATTAAAGGGCAAGTAGCAGCGTGTATTTACCAATTATTCAATGCCCTTGATTAATTTTGCATCAGCAAGATTGAGTTCCTCTATAAAAGCAGAGGTTTCGGCAGTTTGCTGGTCTGGAGAATTCAGATGTGTGTTACCACAATACCAAGGAGGAAAGACATCAGCAATGTTCACAGAGAAGTAAGAACCGAGGCGGGTTATATGGCCATTTCCAAACTATCTGGAGTCCGTCATTCTACAGTGATAAACATTCACAAGAAGAAAACATTCAAGACAAAGTCTCTTTGCAAAGTTCCATCTGAAAAAAAGGCTTCTTGCACAGCGTTCTTTTGTTTCGATAGACAAGTCCAAAGTGGAAAAAGTTGGCCATAATGCCCTGCACCATGTTTGGCAAAAAGCAACAAGAGACTATTGGGACAAACACCTTGTGCCATCTGTGAGCACTAGGGCTGGAGAGGGATGATTTGGGCTTGTTTGGAGTCACAGGTCCTGGGCATGTTGTAGTAATTGAGTCGACAATTTAAGAAGGGACTGGATGCCTTTCTTGAAAAGTATAATATTACAGGCTATATTCACTAGTTTCCTAGATATTGCGTTGATCCAGGGAGCTAGTCTGATTGCCGTATGTGGAGTCGGGAAGGAATTTTTTTCCCCAATGTGAAGCTTACTGTTTGCCACTTGGGGTTTTTATTTGCCTTCCTCTGGATCAACATGTTAGGGCAGGTTAGGATAGGATATGGGTTGAACTAGATGGACTTAAAGTCTTCCTTCAACCTTAATAACTATGTAACTATGACAATGAACTCCCGTATATTAAAAATATTCCAGAGTCAAATGTGAGCCATCAATACAAATGCTGAAGCTTGGCCGAAACCCAGCAACACTATCAGACAATGATCCTCAGAAAATCTACATCAGAATGGCTGAAAAAAAGAAATATCGTTGTCCTGCAGTGGCCGACAGAAATGATGTAGTGGGATCTTAGGAGAACTTTGTAGAAACCAATGCACAAACTGCAATGAACTTAAACAAGAGTGGCCCAGTGACAGACTGGAAAAGTCAAACAAAACCACTAGGGATTCATGGGGTGTACTTGATTTTTTACACACCGTTTATGCATTTTGACATAGTTTATGTTAAATTACCAACATGGTGTAATTTGTGATTCTTCATCCGAGCAAGGGGGCCCTGAGCAGGCGGGAGGGGCCCACTAGCAGTCGGGGACATTGGCGTGCTATGGGGGCCCGGTGCCTGGGAAAGTGCTGGCGCTTGCGAGTGGGCCCCCCCACTTGCGATACTTACCTCTCCCCCCTCCACCGCTGTGGCGTCTTCTGACTGTGACGTTCAGGTCAGAGGGCGCGATGATGTCACTAGTGTGCGCCTCTGCTGAATAGTCACAGTGCAGAGAGACAGAAGACGGCGACGAAGTGGAGCATCGGCCAGTGAGGAGAGGCAAGTATTTTTTTTTGTTATGTTTGGAGCAATATATGGGGCCCATTATACAGTGGAGCATCATATATGGGGCTCATTATACACTGGAGCATCATATATGGACCCATTATATATGGAGCATTATATGGGCCCATCATACACTGAAGCATCATATATGGGGCCCATTATACACTGGAGCATCATATCTGAGTCCCATTATATACTGGAGCATCATATGGGGCTAATTATATATGGAGCATTATATGGGGCCTATTCTGTATGGAGCATTATAAATATGGGCCCATTTTACATGGAGCATTATATGGGCCCATCACACAATGGATCATAATATATGAGGCCCATCATATACTGGAGCATCATATGGGGCCCATGATATATGGAGCATCATATGGGGCCCATTATATATGGAGCATCATAAGGGGCAAATTATATGTGGAGCATTATATGGGGCCTTTTCTGTATACTCTATGGGGCCCATCCAATACTGTATGGAGCATTATATGGGGCCCATTATATATGGAGCAATATATGAAGCCCATCATATACTGGAGCATTATATGGAGCCTATCATATACTGTATGCAACATTATATGGGACCCATTATGTATGGAGCAATATATGGGGCTCATTATTCTGTATGGGCATTATATGGGGTTCTGTTGTGAATGTGTTAGAAATGAATTCTGAGCAGAAGCTCCCTCTGGTGGTTACAAACAGTACTGAACTATTCAATGAAGATTGTGAAGATTGGCAATCAGGTGTTACAGACTGGTCTTATATAAGGGAGGTTCCCTCCCATCAGGGTTGCCGGTGATCAATTGTTCTTGTCTCAACTTTGGTTCCTGGTTCACTTGGAAGCTTGCTGTATCTTGCCTGCATCTTCTGCTAACAGATAAGATGTTTTCTGCTTTTATTTTTGTGCTTGCTTTTTGCATTTTGTCCTGCACTTCTGTGGAGGTCAGCCAGGTCCCCTCCGGGGGCTTGTGCTCCTCTCAGTTTATCTGAGCCACTGTTATTTGTTCATTTGCCTTTTCCAGTTTTTTCAGTGGCTGCTGCTTAGTTTTGTTACACCAGAGAACTAATTTAGGTGGTAGAGGTCGTGTGATCTCAGGTGTTTTTGCAATTAGTGAGTTGGTATTTTTTTAGGGTTTTTTGGATTGCAGTAAGTGTCCTTTCTATCCTTTTCTTTCTAGGAAGATTGGGCCCCAACGTTTGCTCATACTATTTTCTGTCTGTGTCTGTATTTCCTCTTGTCTAACCGCTATTTTTTTTTCCCTCTTTTTCTCTGGGTGCTGAGGATTTTTTTTTTCTCTCTCAATGGAGTTTGCACAGTTGTCTGGCCATGTGGATCAGCTTGCCACTGAAGTTCGGAGTATTGCTACCTATCTTGCAGGGTTGCCGGTTGTGGAACCTAGGATCCCATGCCAGATTTGTTTTTAGGGGATCGAGCTAAATTTCTGAATTTCAAAAATAACTGTAAGTTGTTTTTTGCCTTAAAACCTAAGTCCTCAGGGAACGCAGCACAGCAGGTTCAAATTGTCATCTCTCTCCTGCACGGCGATCCTCAGGATTGGGCTTTTTCCCTGACACCTGGGGATCCTGTTTTGAGTAATGTTGATGCATTTTTTCTGGCTCTGGGGTTATTGTACGATGAACCTAATGTCACTGATCAAGCTGAAAAAGCCTTGTGGGCATTAAATCAGGGGCTTGAGGACGCTGAGTTGTACTGTCAGAGATTCCGAAGGTGGGCAGTCCTGACCAAATGGAATGATGATGCTTTGGCAACCCTTTTTCGGAAGGGTCTGTCAGAGAATGTAAAAGATGTTATGGTGGGTTTCCCTGCTCCCTCTGGT
>JARQOD010000001.1:396751158-396857398 GCA_033576555.1 Oophaga sylvatica
TTCCACTGTTTGTGTTATCTTGTTCGTGTGGTTTGTGTATTACGGTGCACAGCTACTCCACTCTTCCCTGGGTGGGAAAAGGGTACAGACGGAGGGCAGATTCAGGAAATAAGGCAAGGTACGTGGCCCCCACATCTTCACCTTCAGAAGTCACCTGGGGAACAGGGAGAGCTTGGATGCCCCCAGTGTTAGGGAAGGAGCCCCTGGTCCCGGGTCACTCGACAGCGAAGTCCTGAAAATGAGGGTAATTTTCCCCATTTGTACCCAGCAGATTTTTTGTTTATTTGTCAGACAATATGAAGAATTCATGCTGGAGACGAACAAGCAGCCAGGGAAATAATCAGGTTATGAAATATTTAATGCGATATTGCGGCCATTATCAGTGGCTGTGAGCTGGAATATTCACTGGTCTGGGCATTGCACGTGGAGATTTACCCTGTACAGATGCTAGGAAAAAAGGTATGTCCTGATAGGTCAGGACGGGGGGATTATGGAGCTATTGAGTTGCATCCATGATACCTGGTACATGATGAATATTTTATTCGTTAACCACTTGTTTGCTGTGATATTAATACATAACACAGAACAGTTTAAGTAAACAGTGAATAGGTGCTGAATCTGGTGTGGGGTCCACAGCTCTTTTGTCCTTTACATTCGTTCCAACTTTGAGGTTTTGTAAAACCACAACTGCCCCTACCCCCCACCTATTTACCGTACAAGGAATATTCTCTAATTTCCAGCCATTAATGCTGTATATAGCTGGGTGTTTCATCTGCGCAGTTAGTGTCCTTCAGCAAAGCCTTTCGTCCCCCCACCCCCATGAGGTTGGTTAACGTGACGCATCTCTGCTTCCTTCTACAATGGAGAGCGGATGTTGAAGGTGTAGTCTGGACCGGACACACTAACCATGGAAATAATAAATACTGGATGTATATAAACCTCATCCAGATGTCTGACTTTACAGTCAAAGAGGGCTAAAAATACAGCAACCCACAGCTGAAAATACCCCCCAGAAGCTGCAGCCAAGGTGGATCTGGAGGAACCATTCAGAGAAGTAGAAACGACTTTTTCATCTGTGGCAGATGTAGTTATGGAGTTCATATCATAAGAAAGACTGGAAGTGATGAAATAGACCTGAAAGGTACAAGTATAATGTATGGCGGGAGCTGGGAGAAGGTCAGATACAATGACCTAAAAGTAAAAAAGTAAGTCATATAAGAGATGCAAAGACCCACGATGAAGGGACCTGGCCACAAGAGAGATAGAAAGACTCACAATGGAGGGACCTGGTCACTGAAGAGATGTAAAGACCCACGATGGAAGGACCTGGTCACAAGAAATATATAAAGACAAACGTTTGAGGGACCTGGTTCCAAGACAGATGTAAAGACCAAGATGGAGGGACCCGGTCACGATAGAAATGTAAAGACACAAGAAGGAGGGACCTAGTCACACGAGAGATGTAAAGACCCACAGTCGATGGACCTGATCACAGAGGAGACATAAAGACCCACTATGGAGGGACCTGGTCACAGAAGAGATATAAAGAAGATATAAAGACCCTTGATGGAGGGACCTGGTCACAGAAGAGATATAAAGAAGATATAAGACCCTTGATGGAGGGACCTGATCATAGAAGAGATATAAAGACCCACAATGGAGGGACCTGATCACAAGAAAGATATAAAGACCCACGATGGAGGGAGCTGGTCACAGAAGAGATATAAAGACCCATGATGGAGGGACCTGGTCATGAGAGAGATGTAAAGACCCACGTTGGAGGGATCTGGTCACAAGAGAGATGTAAAGACCCACAATGGAGGGACCTGGTCACAAGAAATATATAAAGACCCACGATGGAGGGACCTGGTGACGAGAAGCTATAAAGACCCACGATGGAGGGACCTAGTCATGAGAGAGATGTAAAGACCCACGATGGAGGGACCTGGTCACGAGAGAGATGTAAAGACCCACAATGGAGGGACCTAATCACAGAAGAGATATAAAGACCCATAATGAAGGGACCTAGTCACAAGAAATATATGAAGACCCATGCTGGATGGACCTGGTCATGAGAGAGATGTAAAGACCCACAATTGACGGACCTGATCACTGAAGAGATGTAAAGACCCACCATGGAGGGACCTGATCACAGAAAATATATAAATACCCACAATGAAGGGACCTTGTCACAAGACAAATATAAACACCTATGTTAGATGGACCTAGGCATGAGAGAGATATAAAGACCCACGATGGAGGGACCTGGTCAGAGAGAGATGTAAAGACCCAGGATTGACGGACTTGATCACAGAAGAGATATAAAGACCCAACATGGAGGGACCTGATCACAGAAGAGATATAAAGACCCACAATGAAGGGACCTTGTCACAAGAATATATAAAGACCCACAATGGAGGGACCTGGTCACGAGAGAGATGTAAAGACCCACGATGGAGGGACCTGATCACAGAAGAGATATAAAGACCCATGATGGGGGACCTGGTCACCAGAGAGATGTAAAGACCCATGATGGAGGGACCTGGTCACCAGAGAGATATAAAGACCCACGATGGGGGGACCTGGTCACGAGAGAGATGTAAAGACCCATGATTGAAAGACCTGATCATAGAAGAGATGTAAAGACCCACGATGGGGGACCTGGTCACCAGAGAGATGTAAAGACCCATGATTGAAAGACCTGAGCATAGAAGAGATGTAAAGACCCACGATGGGGGACCTGGTCACCAAAGAGATGTAAAGACCCACAAATGAGGGACCTGGTCACGAGAGAAATGTAGAGACCCACGATGGAGGGACGTGGTCACGAGAAATGTAAAGACCCATCATGGAGCGACCTGGTCACAAGAGAAGTGTAAAGACCCACAATTGAGGGACCTGGTCACGAGAGAGATGTAAAGATTTACGATGGAGGGACCTGATCACAAGAGAGATGTAAAGACCTACTGTGGAGGGACCTGGCCACAAGAGAGATGTAAAGATCCATGATGGGGGCGGAGCCTGACGGTGATGTGAGCAGATGCTTCCTCCTGAGCTCTCCCACCGCTGCACACGAATTAACCTACGATCCGCTGTGCCACCGCCAGCCTCAGCCGACTGAACGGTGGGGGAAGGAGTCGAGAGTACCGGGAACGCAGCAGGGACCGGAGGTGAGCCATAATGACCCGCAGCAAATGGCAAAAAGACCCGGGGGCAGACTCAGGCAGCTTCCAAGATGGCGCCGACAAGAGGGAAGAGGCGGCCAGGCTTAACGCTGCATGTCAGCTCTGCATGAGCACTGCAGCGAAATTGGAGAAGTTTGCCCGCATTGAAGGTAACATGAGGCAGCAAGAGTCTGAGGGAGAGGAGGAGGAAGATGGGGATGAAAGGATGGTGGTACAGGAGGAAGGAGGGAAGTCCCCAGTGAGCAGTATCTCGGAGGGGGAGAAAATGGCGGTGGCAGCAGCATAGGAAGAGGGAGAGATACAAGAAAACCCCACTATTAAGGATGTGTTCACGGTGGTGTCTTTCTATAAGCAGGCACTAACTACGTTAACCCAGCAAGTCCTGGGAGTGCAATCTGAAGTAGCCACTATAAAAAAGGACATACATAAGGTTAATACCAGGACGGGAGAAGTGGAAAACAGAGTGGGAGAGGCGGAAGATTGGATTAATACATTTTAAAAAATGGAAAAACAGTTTAAGCAACAAATCTCTGAAGTCATGATAAAAAATGATGACTTGGAAAATCGTTCCCGAAGGAACAATATTAGGATTGTTGGTCTCCCGGAAAAGACAGAGGGGAGAGATCCCACTGAATTTATTGAGAAATGGCTGAGAGATCAGATCGGTGCAGACTCTCTCACTAAATTCTACGCAGTGGAGCGGGCGCATAGAGTACCAATGCAACCACTACCCCGGGTAACACTCCAAGTGTTATTATTGCAAAGTTACTTCATTATAAGGATAGAGATATCATTATCCGTAAAGCACGAGAATCAGAGGAGATTACAATAAATGGCCAACGTATTGGTATATACCCCGATTACTCGGTAGCTGTACAGAAGCAGAGAATGCAGTTTGGAGGGGTAAAAAGACGCTGAGAGAATTAGGAATTAAATATTCAATGATGTTTCCTGCTAAACTGCGAGTGGCGGCCATGGATAAAGTTTTCTTTTCACGGATCCTGAGGAGGCCACAAAGTGGATTGATGTCAACGCTACGTCTTTACATGCCAAAGACAGAGAGACGGTCATGGAATTTAACAATACTGCTTGAAAGAGCGGTCGGCTGAGGACACTTAGTAAGCGGATTCCTTTCTAGATTACAAGGAACAATTGATATTCAATATGGATGGATTGAGGTGGAAACACCCATAACGTTAGCTGCGCAAGCATATATATGTTCTAATTTTTTTCCAAAAACTTTCTTTTATTTTTATTTTTGACTCTAAGGGTGACCCAATCATTACTGGTGGACTAGTATTGGTTCACTGAAAAAGAAGGGAGTCAATACGAAATAGTTTACTTTTGTGTATAGCTCTGGCGGAGGGCAAGGCGGAGATAAACACTGTTTGTAATTGCAGATCTGTTATATTAATGTATATTATTAGTGCTATAACTGTTCGTTTGCACTTACAGAGGGACAAACTGTGAAGGGGGAAAATATAAGAGTGCACGGCGGGAGGGGGAGAGAGAAACGAGAGCAGAGTGGACAAATGGGTAAGTGGGGAGATGGCAAAAAGTTAGTCAGAGAGAGGAGCGGTCTCTGGAAGACTGGTTCAGGAGCGAAAAACCCATGGCTCTTAGAGAGCATCCAAGGAGAGGAGGAAGAAGGGGGGAGTTGGGGAGGGGAAGGGGGAAGGAGGGAAGTTATCGACAGTTAAAGTAAAAAATGGCAGAATGATGGGAATGGTATTTATTATATATAATGGGTAGCTTTAAAGTTATAAGTTGGAATTTGTTATTTAAATGTATGCAGGATCAGGGGGGGAAGTGATATGTCTCTTGGAAACTCATTTACAGAAGGAAACAACCCATATTACCAATAGAAGATGGATACAAAAGGCATATAACTCTACATTTTCCAATTACTCTAGAGGAGTCTCGATTTTAATTAATAGGTCCACTTCATTTGAAGAAATAGATGTGTACATTGACCCAGAGGGACAAGGTGTAGCAGTTAAAGGAATATTTTTTGGACGACCCTTGTGTCTTGTGGCACTTTACATTCCCCCTCCTTACTCTAGTACTAAGATCAGAGTGATGAGGGAGTATGCTGAAAGAAGTGGAGGAATGCCGCTACTGATGATGGGAGATTTTAATAATGTAGTAGATATTTTCTGGGACAGGAATAAGAGACTACCAAATGTGCAAGGCAGCACCATTACAGTATTTGGTAACTTTATTAAAGAAATTGGTCTGACTGATGTATGGACTCACATTTTTCCTTAAAAGATAGTTACTCACTTAATCTTTGGAGATATTTTCAATATTGTTTATATATTGTATACAGATATTTTCATTTATTTATTTGTTTTATATACACTTATACGTCTCTTTTTTATCAACAGCGAATACATGAATAAGGCTCTGGTAGAGCCGAAACGTATTAATATCGCTTCAGACCTTGTATTCCTGTTTTTGCTCCTATAATTTGGATGTTGTTAATAAATTTTCACGTTGCAAATTTTTCTCAGTGAGTGTGCGGTGAAATTTACTAGTATGATATTGGACTTATGTGTCCATTATACCAGCACCTCAATCTATATACAGCTTGTGTGCACGCCAACCATTCTCATTATGATGTATGGAGGGTTAGAAATGAAGGGAAAAGGTGTTACTCATGCCACTCCACATCGCATGGCACGTTGTCACGTATTGACTTGGCATTAGCGGACGGACGGGCAGATGCCATGATAAGAGAGGTACAATAACTTCCCAGAGTGATTTCTGATCATAGTCCAGTTATGGTGAATATTGGAGACGGGTTACAGAAAGGAATAGTTAAGGAAGGATGGAAAATACACCCTGTTTGGATACAATATCTTAATGTTCAGGGGATTGAAAAAGAATTAGAAGAATTTTTTATTCATAATGATGGGAGTACAGATAAACTTGTGGAATGGGATGCGATGAAGGCCTTTCTTAGAGGGTTGTTATTTAGAGACATCTGTAGGCGTAAATCAGACTTAAAAGGAGGAGATTGAAAAATTGGAAGCACTAGGGAGAGCGGAGGAAGAGGCTGTACATAATGATACACCTGAAACACAACAGGGCCTGAGGGAAGCTCAGGAACAGATTAATAATGTCCTAATAGATAAAATGACTAGAAGACAGGCGTTCCAAAAAGACAGATTTTACGCTGAAGGGGAGAAAGTGGGACATCTTTTATCGGTTATCGCCTCGGCACAAAGAAGTAATTCATTTATTTATAATATGGTAAATGACAAAGGGAAGACAGTAAAGGATTTGGAGGGGATATTGAATATTTTTGGTGACTTCTATAGAACTTTGTACTCATCAGGGGAAAATGCTGGAAGTGAAGAGGTAGACGGATTTTTGAGGTTGGGGTTGCTCCCTAAGTTAAGTAAAGAAAATAGGGATATGCTGGACTCTCCCATTACTGTAGAAGAAATGGAGATTGCGCTGCATGGCATGGCCAATGAGAAATCCCTGGGTTAGACGGTTTACCGTCAGAAATTTATAAACAATTTGCAGAATTGATACTACCGAAATTGTTGTCAGTATTTGAGGAAGCTAAAGAGAAAAAGTTGCTGCCGGCCTCTATGAGAGAAGCGATGATAGTAGTGATTCCAAAGGAGGAAAAAGACCCCAGAATACCCGAATCATATAGACCAATTTCACTATTAACGGTAGATATTAAAATATTGGCAAAAGTTTTGGCTAATCGGCTGACTCTGGTCATTTCTTCTCTGATACATCCAGATCAGGCGGGGTTCAAGCCTAATAGATCTACGGCAGGCAATATAAGGAGGCTATACCTTAACCTTCAAATACAAGCAGATAATTCGGGTCGCAGAGTGATTGCTTCACTAGACGCCCAAAAGGTGTTCGACAGTGTACAATGGGAATACCTATGGAGAGTTATGCAGAAATTCGGGTTTGGGCCGCGATTTATAGAATGGGTGCAACTACTCTACTCTCAACCCACTGCTAAGGTCAGAGTTAACGGAGCAATTTCCTCATCCTTCCCTTTAAATAGAGGAACCAGACAGGGATGTCTGCTGTCACCACTCTTCTTTGCTGTAGCAATTGAACCATTAGCTGCTGCTATTAGGGGAAATCGGGGAATTCAAGGATTTAAGTATGGGGGCATGGAGGAAAAAGTTACTTTGTATGCAGATGATTTATTATTGTTCCTGGGGGATCCGTCTGAGTCATTGAACTGTGCCATGCAGACAATCGAAAGGTTTGGGGCCATATCTGGGTTGAGGATTAACTGTCCAAATCAGTTCTGTTTAAAGTGGATAGGGAGGTGGAATGGACGGATAGAGATATTGAAGTCAACAAATTACAGTGTAAAGAGACCTTTAAATATCTGGGGATACAGATTTCCTTGCCGATTTCAGAGTATCTTAATATTAATTTGATGCCGTTATGTTATGATTCGGTAGCTGAGGAGAGCAGGCAAAAAGGCAATACACCAGAGCAGTTGGAATCTATGAGATTGCAGTACCCTGACTAACCACCACAACTAGAGGCAGCCGTGGAGCGTTCCTACGTTGGTCCTAGACGCCTCGTCACAGCCTGAGAAACTAACTACACCTAAAGACAGAAACAGGAAAGCTATCTGCCCCGGAGCAGAACCCCAAAGATAATAGAAAGCCCCCAAACATGTAATGGCGGTTAGACAAGAGGAAATACTGACACAGAAAGAAATAGTATGAGCAAACGCTGGGGCCCAAACTATCTAAATAGAAAAGGATAGGAAGGGTACTTACAGCAATCCCAGAAAACCCTGAAAAGCACCAACTCTACTAATTTCAAAATCAC
This sequence comes from Oophaga sylvatica, assembly GCA_033576555.1. Classification (NCBI taxonomy): domain Eukaryota; kingdom Metazoa; phylum Chordata; class Amphibia; order Anura; family Dendrobatidae; genus Oophaga; species Oophaga sylvatica. Next base: position 396,759,174 of record JARQOD010000001.1, read on the forward strand.
CTGAGATCACACGACCTCTACCACCTAAATTAGTTCTCTGGTGTAACAAAATCAAAACAGCAGCCACTGAAAAAACTGGAAAAAGCAAAAGAACAAAACTCAGTGGCTGAACTAAACTGAGAGGGCAGAAGCCCCCGGAGGGGACCCAGAAGGCCCCCACAGAAGTGCAGGACAAAATGCAAAAATATAGCACAAACACAAAAGAAGCAAAAGTCTTATCTGTAAGCAGGAGATGCAGACACGACACAGCAGGCTACAAGGGAAACTGGAATGAAGGATTCAGACCAGAAAAATTGATCACCGGCAACCCTGATGGGAAAATGACTCCCTTATATAAGACCAGTCAGTAACACCTGATTCCCAGTCCTCACAATCTTCACTAGCACCGCTTGTAACCACCAGAGGGAGCCTCTGCTCAGAACTCATCTCAAACCCATTCACAACAGTACCCCCCCCTTGAGGAGGGGTCACCGAACCCTCATTTGAGCAACCAGGTCGGTCAGGATGAGTTCTATGATACGCACGGATAAGTCTCCTAGCATGGATGTCCGAAGCAAACACCCAAGAATTGTCTTCCTGACCATAACCTCTCCATTTAACCAAATACTGGAGTTTCCGTCTAGAAAAACGAGAATCCAATATTTTCTCAACCACATACTCCAGATTGCCCTCAACCAAAACAGGGTCAGGAGGCACAGCAGCAGGAACCACTGGCTCAACAAACCTCTTCAACAAGGACTTGTGGAACACGTTATGGATCTTAAATGTCCCTGGAAGAAGCAAACGAAAAGAAACAGGATTAATAATCTCCATGATCTTATAAGGTCCAATGAACCTAGGCTTAAATTTAGGAGATGCTACTCTCATAGGAATATTCTTTGAGGACAACCAGACCAAGTCCCCCACTTTAAACCGAGGACCATCAGTCCTATGCCGGTTAGCAAACCGCTGGGCCTTCTCCTGAGAGAAGGACAACCTCTCCACTACCTGGTCCCAAATCTGTTGCATACGCTCCACAACAGAGTCAACACCTGGACAGACAGAAGCCTCCGTCTGTCCTGAAGAAAATCGAGGGTGAAACCCAGAATTACAGAAAAACTGAGACATCAAAGTGGCAGAGCTAGCCCTATTATTAAGAGCAAACTCAGCCAAAGGCAAAAAAGAGACCCAGTCATCCTGATCAGCAGACACAAAGCATCTTAGATAAGTCTCCAATGTCTGGTTTGTTCTCTCAGTTTGACCATTGGTCTGAGGATGAAATGCCGAGGAGAAAGACAATTGAACACCCAGTTTAGAACAAAAAGTCCTCCAAAATCTGGAAACAAACTGGACTCCTCTGTCAGACACAATGTTCTCAGGAATGCCGTGTAAACGAACCACGTGCTGAAGGAACAACGGCACCAATTCAGAGGAGGAAGGCAACTTAGGTAATGGCACAAGATGTATCATTTTGGAAAACCTATCACAAATTACCCAGATGGTGGTCATTCTCTGAGAAACAGGAAGATCGGAAATGAAATCCATAGAGATATGGGTCCATGGTCTCTTGGGCACAGGCAATGGCATCAACAAACCACTAGAGCGAGAGCAAGGCTTGGAGCGAGAGCAAGTCCCGCAGGACTGCACAAATTCCCTGACATCACGAGACAAGGTAGGCCACCAAAAGGACCGACTAACCAAGTCTCTGGTACCAAAAATTCCGGGATGCCCAGCCAATGCGGAACAATGAATCTCAGACATCACACTCTTTTCCATTGGTCCGGGACAAACAATTTTCCAACAGGGCAGCGCTCGGGCCTATCCTCCTGACACCCCTCCAGAGCAAGTCTCAAATTGGGCGAGATGGCGGAAAGAACTACACCCTCTTCAAAATAACAGAAGGATCAGATAACTCAGGAGAGTCCGCAAGGAAACTCCTCGAGAGGGCATCCGCCTTAACATTCTTAGTGCCAGGAAGAAAGGAAACCACAAAATTAAAACGTGTGAAAAACAAGGCCCACCTGGCCTGTCTAGGATTGAGTCGCTTGGCAGATTCCAGATAGACCAGATTCTTATGGTCCGTAAGGACCACCACCTGATGTTTGGCTCCCTCCAGCCAATGTCTCCACTCTTCAAAAGCCCACTTCATGGCCAACAACTCCCGATTACCCACGTCATAATTACGTTCAGTAGGAGAAAATTTTCGAGAGAAAAAGGCACAAGGGTTACTTTTAGAGGTCTCTGGATCTTTTTGGGACAAAACGGCACCTGCCCCAATTTCAGAGGCATCAACCTCCACCTGAAATGGCAGAGAAACATCAGGCTGCGTAGAACAGGAGCAGAAGTGAATCTCTGCTTAAGTTCCTGAAATGCAGAGACTGCCTCAGGAGGCCAATTCACCACATCAGAACCCTTTCTGGTCAAATCAGTTAATGGTTTAACAATAACCGAGAAATTACCAATAAATTTACGATAAAAATTGGCAAAACCCAAAAATCTCTGAAGAGCCTTTAATGAAGTAGGTTGGACCCAATCACAGATGGCCTGAACCTTGACCGGGTCCATTTCAATAACAGATGGGGACAAAATGAATCCCAGAAATGAGATCCTCTGTACGCCAAAAAGACACTTTGATCCCTTCACATACAGAGCATTCTCTCTCAAAATCTGGAATACAGTTCGAACATGTTTCACATGAGAGTCCCAGTCATTAGAAAAAATCAAGATATCATCCAAATAAACAATCAGAAATTTATCCACAAAATCCCTGAAAATGTCATTCATGAAGGACTGGAAGACGGAAGGAGCATTAGTGAGCCCAAAGGGCATCACTAGGTACTCAAAATGCCCTTCAGGGGTATTGAATGCCGTCTTCCATTCATCCCGTGCTTAATGCGAATAAGGTTATACGCCCCCCTGAGGTCAAGCTTGGTAAACCAAGTAGCGTTTTTCACCCTGGAAAACAGGTCAGAAATCAAGGGTAACGGGTATTGATATTTCACAGTAATATTGTTCAAGAGACGATAATCAATACACGGCCTTAATGAACCATCTTTTTTGGCCACAAAGAAAAAACCGGCACCTAAGGGTGAAGAGGATGGTCTGATATGACCCTTCTCCAATGATTCCTTGATATAAGACCGCATAGCGTCATGTTCAGGTACAGACAAGTTAAAAAGGCGACCTTTAGGGAATTTACTACCCGGCACTAATTCAATAGCGCAGTCATAGCTCCTATGGGGAGGCAAGGATGCAGATTTACTTTCGCTAAACACATCAGAAAAATCAAACAAAAAGTCAGGAACATCCTGAGCCTGGGGGGAGGCAGAAAAAACAGGAGTGTTGGTATTAACACATTGGCAGCCCCAACTGGTTACAGACACAGATTTCCAATCCAAAACAGGATTATGAGACTGTAACCAAGGGAAACCCAGCACGATAATGTCATGCAGATTATATAGAACCAAAAATTTGCAGCACTCCTGGTGATCAGGTTCAACCCTCATTATCACCTGAGTAGAAAACTGGGGTTTATTCTCAGCCAAAGGGGTAGAATCGATCCCCAGTAGGGGAATAGACTTCTGTAGGGGTATCAAGGGAAACCCACAACGTTTAGCAAAATCATAATCCATCAGGTTAATAGCTGCTCCAGAATCAACGAAAGCCTGAGCAGAAAATGAGGACAGAGAGCATATCAGAGTGACAGTTAATAAAAACTTAGTCTGAACACTACCCAAGACAACTGAGCGTCAAAACGTCTTCCCCGCTTAGGGCAGACTGAAATAGCATGAGAGGCATCACCACAGTAGAAACATAACCCATTGCGCTTTCGAAACTCATGACGCTGTGCCCCAGACACCACTCTATCACACTGCATGGGTTCAGAAGCTGGTTCACAAGGCAACACCATTCCACGCATACTTCTCCGCTCACGCAAACGTCTGTCAATTTGAATCGCTAATGACATAGAATCATTGAGACCAGAGGGGACAGGGAATCCCACCATAACATCCTTTACATTATCTGACAGACCCTTCCGGAAAAGGGCCGCCAAAGCGTCGTCATTCCATTTGGTCAGGACTGCCCACCTACGGAATCTCTGACAGTATAACTCAGCGTCATCAAGCCCCTGATTTAATGCCAACAAGGTTTTTTCAGCTTGATCAGTGACATTAGGCTCATCGTACAATAACCCCAAAGCCTGAAAAAACGCATCAACATCACTCAAAACAGGATCCCCAGGTGTCAGGGAAAAAGCCCAATCCTGAGGATCGCCGCGCAGGAGAGAGATGACAATTTGAACCTGCTGCGCTGCGTTTCCTGAGGACTTAGATTTTAAGGCAAAAAACAATTTACAATTATTTTTGAAATTCTGAAACTTAGCTCGATCCCCCAAAAACAAATCTGGCATGGGAATCCTAGGTTCCACAACAGGCAACCTAGCAAGATATGCAGCAATACTCTGAACCTCAGTGGCAAGCTGATCCACATGGCCAGACAACCGTGCAAACTCCATTGGGAGAAAAGATCCTCCCCAGCACCCAGAGATACAGAGGGAAAAAAAAAAAAATGCAACAAACAGAAAAATATCTCTGACAACTCTGACAACCTTTTTTCTTTCACAATATTTTTCCCTTCTGTGAGTACCATACAATTTTCAATTTTTTAGGCCGGTGATACTGTTATGATTCGGTAGCTGAGGAGAGCAGGCAAAAAGGCAATACACCAGAGCAGTTGGAATCTATGAGATTGCAGTACCCTGACTAACCACCACAACTAGAGGCAGCCGTGGAGCGTTCCTACGTTGGTCCTAGACGCCTCGTCACAGCCTGAGAAACTAACTACACCTAAAGACAGAAACAGGAAAGCTATCTGCCCCGGAGCAGAACCCCAAAGATAATAGAAAGCCCCCAAACATGTAATAGCGGTTAGACAAGAGGAAATACTGACACAGAAAGAAAATAGTATGAGCAAACGCTGGGGCCCAAACTATCTAAATAGAAAAGGATAGGAAGGGTACTTACTGCAATCCCAGAAAACCCTGAAAAGCACCAACTCTACTAATTTCAAAATCACCTGAGATCACACGACCTCTACCACCTAAATTAGTTCTCTGGTGTAACAAAATCAAAACAGCAGCCACTGAAAAAACTGGAAAAAGCAAAAGAACAAAACTCAGTGGCTGAACTAAACTGAGAGGGCAGAAGCCCCCGGAGGGGACCAGAAGGCCCCCACAGAAGTGCAGGACAAAATGCAAAAATATAGCACAAACACAAAAGAAGCAAAAGTCTTATCTGTAAGCAGGAGATGCAGACACGACACAGCAGGCTACAAGGGAAACTGGAATGAAGGATTCAGACCAGAACAATTGATCACCGGCAACCCTGATGGGAAAATGACTCCCTTATATAAGACCAGTCAGTAACACCTGATTCCCAGTCCTCACAATCTTCACTAGCACCGCTTGTAACCACCAGAGGGAGCCTCTGCTCAGAACTCATCTCAAACCCATTCACAACACCGTTACTTCTGAAACTTAAAATCAAAATAGAGATATGGAATAAACTGCATTTAACGGTGGTGGGAAGGATAAATCTTTTTAAAATGATCCTGATGCCTAAACTGCTTTATATTTTACATAATGCGCCTATCTGGATCTCGAAAAAAAGATTTGGGTCTTTGAATGTGATGGTTAGAGCGTTGGTATGGAGGAAGAAACCGGCGAGAATAAAGTTGGAAACTCTTCAGAGACCCAAAGATGAAGGAGGAATGGCACTGCCAAACTGGAAATATATTATCTAGCCACTCAGAGTCAGCACTTTAGAGGGTGGTCAAAAGCTGTAACTGGCGATTCGGTTAAAAGAATGTTAGAATATTGCATGGGGGATTAGGCCGATACTAGAGGGACTGGAAGGAGGTAACATTAAAAGACTAGGGGGGAAAATGCCCACGCTAGAACTTATAGACAAAATCTGGAGTACAATAAAAAAGGTGAGAGGAGTAACGGGACTAACTACATTTACGCCCATATGGAATAATAGTAACCTGCCAGAGATAAAGAAAATAGGCACCATACGGGAGTGGACAGAAAGAGGTATATGTTTCAAATAATGTATGGGGAGGATCTTAAACCCTTCATGCAGTTACAAACTGTGTTCCTGTTGCCAAACACAGAGTGGTATAGATATGGGCAGGTTAAACATGCAATAGGAACCCAGAGAGTACAACAGAGATTGGTAGTAGAAACTGATCTAGTTCTGGAGTATATTTGTCAAGAAGGAACCACTAGGGTGGGTAATTTCATGCACTTATAAAGATTTGATGCATACCTTTCTTTTGGGGTTTCCATTGAAGGCTAGGCTCAAATGGGAAGAAGAAGTGGGAAATATGGATGATGATGTCTGGGAAACTATACTGGAATATATACCTAAACTCTCCATGAGCGAACCTGCAAGGCTATCACATATCTATGTGGTTCATAGAGTCTATAGGTCACCCTAATAATGCACAAAATGGGGCTGAAGGGAAACTCGAAATATCCAAGATGTAATACAGATATGGCGGGTATATTCCATATGATGTGGGAGTGTCCTAGGCTCTCAATGTTTTGGTCTGTGGTAATTAATATGATTGAAAGGGCGTATGATTGTGAAGTCTCGGGAGATCCTATTACATGTTTACTGGGCTATTGGAAGAAATTGTAGCTGATAATAATAGTAAAATTGCTATTGCTAGACTACTCTACTGTGCTAGGAAGTTAATTGCAAGAAATTGGACTAATCCTGATCCCCCATTGATGGAGGAACTCTCTGCAAGAATAAAATATACATCTGGAAAAAAGTATCTATGAAAGAAGAGGTAAACTGAACATACATGACAAAATATGGGCGCCCTGGATGCAATATAAAGGATTGTGAGAGATGAGACCTTTAACATATAATGTTCTTTATTCAATAATTTCTGTTCACGATACAACTGTTTTTGCTTGTTCCTTATTGGTACGAATAATAGGCATAGGATATCTTTCTACATCTTCTGTCATAATAAAGATAAAGAAGCTGGAAAGCTGTTGATGGAGGGGGTGAGGGGGGAGGGGTTGGAGGGTTAAAATAAGTTTGTATAATGTTTGTATTATTCAGCTGTTTTAAACAATGTTTGTATCTATGGAAAATCGATTTAATAAAAAATTTATCTGATTTAAAAAAAAAAAGATCCATGATGGAGGGACTTGATCACGAGAGAGATGTAAAGATCCACGATGGGGGGACTTGATCACGAGAGAGATGTAAAGATCCATGATGGAGGGACTTGATCACGAGAGAGATGTAAAGACCTACTATGGAGAGACCTGGTCACAAGAGAGAGACCCACTTTGCTCTGTAGCAGGTGTGTCCAGGACACAGTGGGTCCCTCCCTCGTGGAGTCATATCGTATACTGCTTAGAAAAGGCGCATTATCTGTGCGGCTCTTACGCTGTTGGGCATGTGTCAGACCTCTGGTGCTGCACATACCTAACGGCTTGTTGTTGTGTCACTGACATTACGTACAGGTCCGTGGTATCTGGACAGCTATACATATCTTTGTACAACTGGATGGTTTGTACAATATAATTGTCAAGCTGACGCCTGCGGTCTTGACTGTGACCTGCCACATATTACATGCTGTCCTACTGATCTTCGCAGCTCAGCTACAGGTGAAAGACTCCGAGGCCTGGAGCCACCTCTAATCGGAAACATTTAACTCCATGTTCTGCTCATCCATAGAAGTTAATTGAACTGGTGCCGGGACAGATGGGGCGGCTGGTGAGAAGTGAAGATCTTCTGTAGATTTCTTGTAAGCCCCCAGGAATTACACCAGATCAATACCCGACTCCTTTGTTCTCTGATGGATTCCTGGGGCTTAGACTCCTCTAGGATAATGTTATGGCAGCGGCTCGGGCCAATTCCAGCCTCTCACTGTGCATCTTTGCTTGTAATCACAGGATGAAGCACAGGAGAGGTGACACTCAGAGTACCCATCCTGAATATATGCAGAATGATCTGGGATTATCTGGTGTTGCGTTATCTGCCATCATAACAGACTAGCACCCAAGGGCCATTAATTTGGTGTAAATGTAATTTACATGAGCCGTTTATAGCGGCAGTGACAGCAATCAGTAATGGGGAGATGGCTCGTTAGTCCCAGTGCACACAGCAATCAATAGCACAGAAAAAGGGATTCTGCGCAGGACGACGCAAAGGTGAGGAGAGGGATCCTGTACAGGACACTGAGATGAGGAGAGGAATCCGGTACAGGATGACACTGGGGTGAGGAGAGGGATCCTGCACATGGCGATACTGAGGTGAGGAGAGGGATACTGCACAGGGCGACACCTGACTGCGAACACCGCTCATCAGAATACAGTTGGTCAGAGGAGGGAACACTTGCCCTGGCTGGGGACAGCATTTAGTGTGCGCTGTCATTAGCCTTGAACTTACCAGTGAGGCTAGTGACCCCTCTCTATGTCTACTGACCCATCCCGTCAGCAGATGGGGGGGCTTCAAGGGGTCCTGCCAGAACAAAATGCACTCAGTGCTGGTGTCATGGTGGCAGGTTTGGTGAGATCTTGGTTACTGCTCGTAGGTTGGCGCTCAGGATCCCAGAGCCATCACTGGGTGTTCGGCATCACCCTCATATTCATCCTCCCGTGCCTGCTGATCATAGAGGCTGTCTGCACCCCCATCTCCTGTGGTACATACAGCTCTGGCAAAAATTAAGAGACCACTTTCAAATGATCAGTTTGTCTGATTTTTCTCTTTATAAGTATATTTTTGAGTAAAATGTAAATTGTTCTTTTAGTGTATAAACTTCTGACAACATGTCCCCGAATTTCCAAGCAATAAATTTAGTATTTTTTTCTGACAAAGAAAAATGGTAAAAATTAAAAAAAAACAGTGCTTTCAGACCTCAAATAATATAATCACAATATATTATCATAATATATGATAATATAATATAATCACACAAAATATCAAATTAGCCCCTAAAAATATGGGGTAACAGTATCCCTTTATAACTAATAATTATTCACAAAAGGTTACCTAATAAATAGTCTGGTAACAAGAAGGGTACTTAATAAAATGTATTTTTTATTGAATATTAATATAAAATCAAATATGAAACAAAAAGGTACTGAATACAAAATCAGAGACATAATGCCATAGAGCTCCACAAAGGCATGGACCACTAAGGGTCAGTCATGGCCAAATTAAGATGTAACAAACAAATAACACAGTGTAGATAGCACCAAGAATCATAGGATTAGAATTAATGCAGTCAGCCCTATATATGGGTCAAAAAACGGCTATATTATAAAATACCAGTAATTTGTAAGGTGCGACTTGCTAAAAAATAACATCACCTAATCAAAGATGAAAGTGGCAGTTCATGCTATGCTTAAGGTGCATAGTGCTGTTATCACATCTATACAAACTTGCTGAGAATGGCAATTAATGCCATACCAAAGTGCCTAGTGCTGAGATCATATACACTGTGTTCCAAATTATTATGCAAAAATTGTTTAGGAGTGATAAGGTAAGAATTTTTTTGTTTGTCAGTTAAACTCATTGATGGTGATGTGTGTCAGGGCTCTTTATAACACTGTAAGCAATTGCAGACACCTGTGCTAATTAGTTTGGCAGGTGTGTCCAATGAAAGGATCATCTTTATTCTCATTTGCACAAGGAAAGACTAGAAGCAATGGGATGAAACTGAATGGGAGGAGACACAGATTAGATATCAGAAAAAACTTTTTGACAGTTAGTGTGATCAAGGAGTGGAACAGGCTGCCACGAGAGGTGGTAAGTTCTCCTTCAATGGAAGTCTTCAAACAGAGGCTGGACAGACATCTGTCTGGGATGATTTAGAGAATCCTGCTTTGAGCAGGGGGTTGGACCAGATGGCCCAGAAGGTCCCTTCCAACTCTACCATTCTATAATTCTATGATTCTATGAAAGGCAAGACTACTTAAGAAGGCTGTCCCACATTATTAACCCCTTCACCCCCAAGGGTGGTTTGCACGTTAATGACTGGGCCAATTTTTACAATTCTGACCACTGTCTCTTTATGAGGTTATAACTCTGGAACGCTTCAACGGATCTTCGCGATTCTGAGATTGTTTTCTCGTGACATATTGTTCTTCACGTTAGTGGTAAAATTTCTTCGATATACCTTGCGTTTATTTTTGAAAAAAAATGCAAATATGGCGAAAATTTAGAAAATTTAGCAATTTTCAAACTTTGAATTTTTTTTCCCTTAAAACAGAGAAATATGTCATACAAAATAGTTAAGAAATAACATTTCCCACATGTCTACTTTACATCAGCACAATTTTGGAACCAAAATTTTTTTTTTCTTAGGAAATTATAAGGGTTAAAAGTTGACCAGTGATTTCTCATTTTTACAACAAAATTTACAAAGCCATTTTTTTAGGGACCACCTCACGTTTGAAGTCACTTTGACGGGTCTATATAGCAGAAAATACCCAAAAGTGACACCATTCTAAAAACTGCACCCCTCAAGGTACTCAAAACCACATTCAAGAATTTTATCAACCCTTCAGGTGCTTCACAGGAGCTGAAGCAACGTGGAACGAAAAAATTAATATTTAACTTTTTAGCCACAAAAATGATCTTTTACAAACTTTTTTTTATTTTCACAAGGGTAAAAGGAGCAAATGGACAGATAAAGTTGTTGTGCAATTTCTCCTGAGTACGCCAATACCCCATATGTGGGGGAAAACCACTGTTTGGGCACACGGCAGAGCTCGTAAGGGAAGGAGCGCCGTTTGACTTTTTCAAACTAAAATTGGCTGGAGTTGAGATTGGACGCCATGTCGTGTTTGGAGAGCCCCTGATGCGCCTAAACAGTGGAAACCCCCCACAAGTGACACCATTTTGGAAACTAGACCCCCTAAGGAACTTATCTAGATCTGTTGTGAGCACTTTGAACCCCAAAGTGTTTCACAAAAGTTTATAATGCCTGGGTGTGAAAAAAAAAAAAACAATTTTCCACAAAAATGATTTTTTAGTCCCAAATTTTTGATTTTTCCCAAGGAAATTGGACCCCAAAAGTTGTTGTCCAATTTGTCCTGAGTACGCTGATACCCCATATGTGGGGGGGAAACTGTTTGGGCGCATGGCAGGGCTTGGAAAGGAAGCAGTAACGTTTTGGAATGCAGACATTGATGGGGGTCATGTTCCACTTGTAGTGCCCCAGATGAGCCTAAACAGTGGAAACCCCCAAGTGACCCCATTTTGGAAGCTAGACCCCCTAAGGAACTTATCTAGATCTTTGGTGAGCACTTTGAACCCCCAAGTGCTTCACACAAGTTTATAATGCCCGGGCATGAAATAAAAAATCCTATTTTTTTCCCACAAAAATTATCTCTTAGTCACTAATTTTTTATTTTCCCATAGGTAACAGGAGAAATTGAACCTCAAAAGTTGTTGTCCAATTTGTCCTGAGTACGCTGATACCCCATATGTGGGGGGAATCACTGTTTGGGCGCACGGCAGAGCTCGGAAGGGAAGGAGCACCATTTGACTTTTTCCAACCAAAATTGGCTGGAATTGAGATTAGACGCCATGTTGCATTTGGAGAGTCCCTGATGTGCCTAAACAGTGGAAACCCCCCACAAGTGACCCCATTTGGGAAACTAGACCCCCTAAGGAACTTATCTAGATCTTTGGTGAGCAATTTGAACCCCCAAGTGCTTCACACAAGTTTATAACGTAGAGCCGTAAAATTAAAAAATCATATTTTTTCCACAAAATTGATCTTTTCATCCCAATTTTTATTTTCCCAAGGATAACAAGACTCCAAAAGTTATTGTGCAATTTGTCCTGAGTACGCTGATACCCCATATTGTGGGGTAAACCACTGTTTGGGTGCATGGCAGAGTTTGGAAGGGAAGGAGCGCCGTTTGACTTTTTCAACGCAGAATTGGCTGGATGCCATGTCGTGTTTGGAGAGCTCCTGATCTGCCTAAACAGTGGAAACCCCCCACAAATGACACCATTTTGGAAACTAGACCCCTCAAGGAACTTATCTAGATGTGTGGTGAGCACTTTGAACCCCCAAGTGCTTCACAGAAGTTTATAACGTACAGCCGTAAAATAAAAAATCTTTTTTTTTTTTACAAAAATGATTTTTTTTGCCCCCAATATTTTATTTTCACAAGGGTAACAGGAGAAATTGGACCCCAAAAGTTGTTGTCCAATTTGTCCTGAGTACGCTGATACCCAATATGTGGGAGTAAACTACTGTATGGGCGCACGTCGGGGCTCGGAAGGGAAGTAGTGACGTTTTGGATTGCAAACTTTGATGGATTGGTCTGGGGGCGTCATGTTGCATTTGGAGAGCCCCTGATGTGCCTAAACAGTGGAAACCCCCACAAGTGACCCCATTTTGGAAAATAGACCCCACAAGGAACTTATCTAGATGTGTGGTGAGCACTTTGAACCCGAAAGTGCTTCACAGAAGTTTATAACGTACAGCCGTAAAATAAAAAATCTTTTTTTTTTTTTTACAAAAATGATTTTTTTTGCCCCCAATATTTTATTTTCACAAGGATAACAGGAGAAATTGGACCCAAAAAGTTGTTTTCCAATTTGTCCTGAGTACGCTGATACCCAATATGTGGGAGTAAACTACTGTATGGGCGCACGTCGGGGCTCGGAAGGGAAGTAGTGACGTTTTGGATTGCAGACTTTGATGGATTGGTCTGGGGGCGTCATGTCGCATTTGGAGAGCCCCTAATGCGCCTAAACAGTGGAAACCCCCCACAAGTGACCCCATTTTGGAAAATAGACCCCACAAGGAACTTATCTAGATGTGTGGTGAGCACTTTGAAGCCCGAGGTGCTTCACAGAAGTTTATAGCGTACAGCCGTAAAAATAAAAAATCCTTTTTTTTTTTACAAAAATGATTTTTTCGCCCCAAATATTTTATTTTCAAAAGGGTAACAGGAGAAATTGGACCCCAAAAGTTGTTGTCCAATTTGTCCTGAGTACGCTGATACCCAATATGTGGGCGAAAACTACTGTATGGGCGCACGTCAGGGCTCGGAAGGGAAGTAGTGACGTTTTGGATTACAGACTTTGATGGAATGGTCTGGGGCGTCATGTCTCATTTGGAGAGCCCCTGATGCGCCTAAACAGTGGAAACCCCCCACAAGTGACCCCATTTTGGAAAATAGACCCCACAAGGAACTTATCTAGATGTGTGGTGGAGCGCTATGAAGCCCCAAGTGCTTCACAGAAGTTTATAACATACAGCCGTAAAAACAAAAAAAATCATTTTTTTTTTTTACAAAAATGATATTTTCGCCCCCAGTTTTTTATTTTCCCAAGGGTAACAGAAGAAATAGGACAAATTGTACAATAACTCTTGGTGTACAGAGTACGCTGATACCCCATATGTGGGGGTAAACTACTGTTTGGGCGCATGGCAGAGCTCAGAAGTGAAGGAGCACCGTTTGACTTTTTCAACGCAGAATTGGCTGGAATTGAGATCAGACGCCATGTCACATTTGGAGAGCCCCTGATGTGCCTAAACAGCAGAAACCCCCCAATTCTAACTCCAACCCTAACCCCAACACACCCCTAACCCTAGTCCCAACCCTAACCACAAACCTAACCCTAACACACCCCTAACCCTAATCCCAACCCTAACCCTAATCCTAACGTTAGCGCCAACCCTAACTTTAGCCGCAACCCTAACCCTAATGGAAAAATGGAAATAAATAAATTTTTTTAATTTTATTATTTTTCCCTAACTAAGGGGGTGATAAAGGGGGTTTGATTTACTATTTATAGCGGGTTTTTGTGATTGGCAGCTGTCACGCTAAAAGACGCTTTTTATTGCAAAAAGTAGTTTTTTGCATCACCACATTTTGAGAGCTATAATTTTTGCATATTTTGGCCCACAGAGTCATGTGAGGTCTTATTTTTTGCGGGACGAGGTGACGTTTTTATTGGTACCATTTTTGAGCATGTGACGTTTTTTGATCGCTTTTTATTTTGATTTTTGGGAGGTTAGAATGAACAAAAATCAGAAATTCATGAATTTCTTTTGGGGGAGGCGTTTATACCGTTTCGCGTGTGGTAAAATTGATAAAGCAGTTTTATTCTTCGGGTCAGTACGATTACGGTGATACCTCATTTATATCATTTTTTTATGTTTTGGGGCTTTTATAGAATAAAAGCAATTTTATCTAAAAAAATTATTATTTTTGCATTGCTTTATTCTGCGAGCTATAACTTTTTTATTTTTTCGCTGATGATGCTGTATGACGGCTCGTTTTTTGCGGGACAAGATGACGTTTTCAGCGGTACCATGATTATTTATATCGGTCTTTTTGATCGCGTGTTATTCCACTTTTTGTTCGGCAGTATTATGATAAAGCATTGATTTTTTGCTTATTTTTTTTTTTTTTTTTAAGGGGTTCACTAAAGGGGTTAACTAGTGGGATAGTTTTATAGGGGGGGGTCGTTACGGACGCGGCGATACCAAATATGTGTACTTTTATTCTTTTATTTTTTTTATTTACAGGAAGAAATGAATTTATTGGGGAATATTTTTTTTTTTTTTATGATTTTTTTTACCACTTTTTATTTTCATTTTTTTTTAACTTTTTTACTTTGTCCCAGGGTGGGACATCACAGTATTTTAGCAGATCGCTGGTGTGACAGTGTGCACAGCACTCTGTCACACCAGCGATCGCTCTGGCAGTGCTGCAGGCTTCTCAGTGCCTGCTCTCAGCAGGCACTGAGGAAGCCGCCTCCCTGCAGGACCCCGGCGCCATCTTGGATCCGGGGACCTGGAGGGAGGACGGACCCTCGGAACAGCGCGACACATCGCGCTGCTCTGAGGGTCTCAGGGGAGCGCGCAGGGAGCCCCCTGCATGCGCGATCCTCCCCTGTGCCCCCTGATACAGCGCGATCATGTTTGATCGCGGTGTGCCAGGGGTTAATGTGCCGGGAGCGGTCCGTGACCGCTCCTGACACATAGTGCTGGGTGTCAGCTGTGATAATCAGCTGACACCCGGCCGCGATCGGCTGCGCTTCCCCCGGGAGCGCGTCCGATCGCACGGGACGTACTATCCCGTCCATGGTCATACGGGCCCAGGTACCATGGACGGGATAGTACGTCTGATGGCAGTAAGGGGTTAAGCAGCCTACATTTTCTGCCAAAATGAGAAAGAAAAAGGATGTGTCGGCTGCTGAGAATCTACAAATTGTGGAGTGTTTAGGTCAAGCAGGGCCGGCGTCAGCACCCGGCATCGCCGTCGGGCACCCCGGCGCCCGTTAGCGGATGAGAGTGGTACCAGCGCCGCCACTGGGCCCCCCCCGCTTGCTCAGGCCCGCCGCGCCTCCCGCGCTGCCGCAGCTCCGGCTCCAGGGGGCGCCTGCAGGGCGCCGGCACTTCCTCTCACAGCAGCGCCGCTGAATGACATCATCATTCAGCGGCCGGCTGTGGCAGAGAGAGCGCGGACGCCGGACAGGTGAGATGTGAGGTGTGTGATGTGAGGTGTGTGTGTATGTGAGAGAGTGCTGCGGTGCTGTCTGTGTGTGCTGCTGTATGTGTGATGGTGGTGGGGGGGGCAGTGATGGTGGTGAGGAGCGGGGCCCGGAGGCAATGATGATAATGATGGGGAGGCGATGATGATGGGGAGGCGATGATGATGGGGAAGCGAAGATGATGGGGAGGCGATGATGATGGGGAAGCAATGATGATGGGGAGGCGATGATGATGGGGAGGCAATGATGATGGGGAGGCGATGATGATGGGGAGGCAATGATGATGATGATAATGGGGAGGCAATGATGATGATAATGGGGAGGCAATGATGATGATAATGGGAGGCAATGATGATGATGGAGAGGCAATGATGATGATGATGGGGAGTCTTTCCACAGCGCCCTTTCCTGAGCCGTAACAGCGCAGAACGCAGCACAGTGCAGAGGAGAGCTCCATATTTTGTATGGAGCATTATATGGGGACCACTATCCTGTATGGAGCATTATTTGGGGTCCAATATTCTTTATGGAGCATTATATTTGGCCCATAATACTGTATGGTGGACTATGTGGTGCCCATAATATTGTATGGAGGACTGTACTGTCCAGTCTGTACTGTGCGCTGTGAGGATCTGGCGGTTTTTGAGCTATTGTAGAATTTACAATAGATATCACTCATGTAATGGAAGAAGTGAAGTGTTTGGCATTGTACTATACCCATATTTCTCTGCCGTATCTGTGCATCATGAATCGTAGTCTGTGTTAAAGGGCCCACTGAGACTCTTTCGCCCAGAGCCCATAAAAACCTGGAGCCGGCCCTGAGGTCAAGGCATGACTACAATCAACATTGCCAAGGCACTTCATCGTGATCATCGCACAATCAAGAAGTATGTAGCTGATTCACAGTACACACGTGTGCGTGCTGATAAGGGAAGATTGAGGACTCTTTCCTACAGGCAATTACGTCAGGTTAAAAGAGCAGCGGCAAAAAAGCCTTGGCATAGCAGCAGACAAGTTTTTGAAGCTGCTGGTGCCTCCAACGTCCCCCGAACAACAAGATGCAGGGTCCTTCAGAGGTTTGCAGCTGTGCGTAAGCCATCCTGTCGACCTCCTCTATCCACTGCACGCAAGTAGAAACAGCTCCAGTGGGCCAAACAATACATGAAGACTGACTTCAAAACTGTTTTGTTCACCGATGAGTGCCGTGCAACGCTCGATGGTCCAGATGGATGGAGTGGAGGATGGCTGGTTGATGGACACTCCATGCAAATACGGCTACAGCGCCAACAAGGAGGAGGTGGAGTAATGTTTTGGCCTGGAATCATGGGGAGAGATTGTCGGCCCCTTTAGGGGTAAAGATGAACTCCATAGTGTATGTTGAGTTTCTCAAACAGCACTTCCTGCCATGGTTCAAGAAGAAAAACCATGCATTCCGCAGCAAGATCATTTTCATGCATGATAATGCACCGTCTCATGCTGCACATAACACATCTGCATCTCTGGCTGCTATGGGCATAAAAGGGGACAAACTTATGGTGTGGCCCCCATGCTCCCCTGACCTCAACCCAATTGAGAACCTCTGGAGCATCATCAAAAGGAGTGTCTATGATGGCGGGAGGCAGTTCACATCTAAGCAACAGCTCTGGGAGTGTATTCTGTCCTCATGCAAAACAATTGAAGCAGAAACCATCCAAAACCTGACAAATTCAATGGACGAGAGTTCAGAAGCTCCTTTCGAACAAGGGGTCCTATGTGCAAATGTAACATCACCTAGAATAAAGTTTTGAGTTGAAAACTGTTTGATTTCAGTTTGTAATAACCTGCTAATGCTTATAATTTCAAAAATGACCATTTTTTTGTTCTTTATTAAAATGAAAAGGTTGAAAACTCTGCTGTGCATAATAATTTGGAACATGCATTTTGAGTGCAGTTTGAGTGTTTTATTTTTTTAAAAATATACTGTTATCATAGGCAGTTTGTACAAAAACCTTTCAAT
This sequence comes from Oophaga sylvatica, assembly GCA_033576555.1. Classification (NCBI taxonomy): domain Eukaryota; kingdom Metazoa; phylum Chordata; class Amphibia; order Anura; family Dendrobatidae; genus Oophaga; species Oophaga sylvatica. The sequence goes on from JARQOD010000001.1 coordinate 396,776,709, forward strand.
TGTACTCTAATAGTTATTTGACTGGAAAATTTCAATGACTGCAATTCATATAGGTAATTTGGGAAAATCTGAGAAAATATTATTTGCATAATAATTTGGAACACAGTGTATATATGTGATTCATCTATCTACACATACTTGATGACGGCGGACTAATCCGATATATCAGTAATAAACTATGAGCCTAACATTACCTAGGACATGCACGTGGAGATCCTGGCGTCCCTGCTGCCCGAAGCGCTTTTCGCAGTCCTTCTTCGGGAGGCTTGTCAGGGCAGGGGGAACCCGGGAATAAATATACAGAAGAATGAGCCAGATTTCCACTGGTCTAATGTCCATTCCTTGTGTTCTTTAGCCCAAACAAGTCTCTTCTGCTTGTTGCCTGTCCTTAGCAGTGGTTTCCTAGAAGCTATTTTACCATGAAGGCCTGCTGCACAAAGTCTCATCTTAACAGTTGTAGAGATGTGTCTGCTGCTAGAACTCTGTGTGGCATTGACCTGGTCTGTAATCTGAGCTGCTGTAAATCTGCGATTTCTGAGGCTGGTGACTGGATAAACTTATCCTCAGAAGTAGAGGTGACTCTTGGTCTTCCTTTCATGGGGCGGTCCTCATGTGAGCCAGTTTCTTTGTAGCGCTTGATGGTTTTTGCAACTGCACTTGGGGACACTTTCAAAGTTTTCCCAATTTTTCAGACTGACTGACCTTCATTTCTTAAAGTAATGATGGCCACTCGTTTTTCTTTACTTAGCTGCTTTTTTCTTGCCATAATACAAATTCTAACAGTCTATTCAGTAGGACTATCAGCTGTGTATCCACCAGACTTTTGCACAACACATCTAATGGTCCCAACCCCATTTGTAAGGCAAGAAATCACACTTATTAAACCTGACAGGGCATACCTGTGAAGTGAAAACCATTCCCGGTGACTACCTCTTGAAGCTCACCAAGAGAATGCCAAGAGTGTGCAAAGCAGTTATCAAAGCAAAAGGTGGCTACTTTGAAGAACCTAGAATATAAGACATAATTTCAGTTGTTACACAATTTTTTGTTAAGTATATAATTCCACATGTGTTAATTCATAGTTTTGATGCCTTCAGTGTGAATTTACAATTTCCGTAGTCATGAAAATACGGAAAAATCTTTAAATGAGAAGGTGTGTCCAAACTTTTGGTCTGTACTGTATATGATATCAGCACTAGGCACTTTGGTATGGCATTAATTGCCATTCTCAGCAAGTTTGTATAGATGGAGCATATATATGTGATAACAGCACTATGCACCTTAAGCATAGCATGAACTGCCACTTTCATCTTTTATTAGGTGATGTTATTTTTTAGCAAGTCGCACCTTACAAATTACTGGTATTTTATAATATAGCCGCTTTTTGACCCATATATAGGGCTGACTGCATTAATTCTAATCCTATGATTCTTGGTGCTATCTACACTGTTGTTTGTTTGTTACATCTTAATTGGGCCATGACTGACCCTTAGTGGTCCTTGCCTTTGTGGAGCTCTATGGCATTATGTCTCTGATTTTGTATTCAGTACCTTTTTCTTTTTGTTTCATATTTGATTTCATATTGATATTCAATAAAAAATACATTTTATTAAGTACCCTTCTTGTTAACAGACTATTTATTAGGTAACCTTTTGTGAATAAAAGACCTCAAATAATGCAAAGAAAACAAGTTCATAATCATTTAGAAACAACAATACTAATGTTTTAACTCAGAAAGCGTTGTGAAATCATTATTTTGTAGAATAACCATGATTTTTAATCACAGCTTTCATACATCTTGGCATGCTTGCTACCAGTCTTTCACACTGCTTCTGGCGCAAAAATTTAAGCATTTCTACTTTGTTTGATGGCTTGTGACTATCCGTCTTCCTCTTGATCACATTTGAAAGGTTTTCAATGGGGTTCAGGTCTGGAGAATGGGCTGCCCCTGACAGGGTTTTGATGTAGTGGTCTCTTAATTTTTGCCAGAGCTGTATGTCAGGGCCTGGTACCTGGAGGGTTGAGGGGAAGAATGGCACCGTCCACAGATTCTGTGAGAGAGGAGGGAAGTTGTGAAGATGAGAAGTATTTATAAACCTGGCATCGCAGCTATCTGATACGCCGACTCCGGGAGCTTCTCTGGGTACAAAGAATCATCCCTATAATAGTTGGCACCAAGGTGCCACCATCATCTGTACTGATATACTACAGCCATGTGCACACAAGGCATATCCCTATGACACAGACATGGGTGTGGAGCACCTGGGAGGACAAGACTGCCCCCAAATGCTGCCCTCTTACTGAAACATCTGGGCTTGGCATCAGAACCAGCACTGGTCACTGGAGCTTGTTGGCACTAGAAGGATGGACCTGTAATAAAACACTCAGAAGGTCAATGTCTGTGCTTTGGTGCCCAGGGCTGGGGAGCGTCACTATCCGTACATATGGGTATAATGAGTTGATTGTCATGGTGAGAGCAGCGATCGTCAGCAGTTGTCAGGGCTCACTCCACAGACTAGGGCTGTAATCCCCTCTGCTGCCTACACTCACTGTAGCCTGCACTCTCTGTCTGCACTCGCTGTAGCCTGCACTCGCTGTAGGCTACAATCTCTGCCTGAACTCGCTTTAGCCTGCACTCTCTGTAGCCTGCACTCGCTGTAGGCTACAATCTCTGCCTGCACTCTCTTTAGCCTGCACTCTCTGTAGGCTGCACGCTGTCTGCACTCGCTGTAGGCTGCGCTCTCTGTCTGCACCTACTGTAGCCTGCACTCGCTGTAGCCTGCACTTGCAGGTCAGCCGGCTGAGTTGAGGAGTCTCCGATACCAGGTGGAACTGGTCCAGGCTGAGATAGCTCCTGCCAGTTAGTTTTTCTTTTTTTGTGTAGTAATTAAAGTGAGCATCCTTTGCTGTAGCACTTGGCACCGTCTGCAGCAATTCTAGAAGAGATGGCATGATGGCGAAGAATGACTTTTTATTTCCTGGGGCGGAGAAGCTGGCATCCTTCACTGGAATAAAAGTGTAGATGTGTGAGAATGGGGACACGTATTTTAGACTTATTTTTTCTAGTGAAAAGATGAGATTTTAGTATTTATGGGGCTATCTTATTTTACGAGAGGCTCGATGGGTCGTTATGAACATGCAGAATTGGAATTTACTGGAGATAATTAATACTGATGTTTGTGGAGCGTGCAGAATACTGGACGAGGGCCCAGTGATGTGTCCGGAGCTCGCCACCTGAATCTGGGGAGACATTACTACTGCTACAGGGGGAGAATGTCAAGGGTGTCATGTGACTAGAGCCCACCCACCATAAACGGGAATAGTTTCCCCTCCTCCATATATCTCTGTCCTCAATATATATTAATTATGGAGGAAAGTATGTGCCCCCCACATCCTCCTCCGGGGGCTTCTCTGTCCTCATCTACATCCATAGACATTAATATGGAGAAAAGTATGTGCCCCCCCATATCCAACTCTGGGGGCTTCTCTGTCCTCATATACATCCATAGACATTAATATGGAGAAAAGTATGTGCCCCCCATATCCAACTCCGGGGGCTTCTCTGTCCTCATCTACATCCATAGACATTAATATGGAGAAAAGTATGTGCCCCCCACATCCACCTCCGGGGGCTTCTCTGTCCTCATCTACATCCAGAGACATTAATATGGAGAAAAGTATGTGCCCCCACATCCAACTCCGGGGGCTTCTCTGTCCTCATCTACATCCATAGACATTAATATGGAGAAAAGTATGTGCCCCCCACATCCACCTCCGGGGGCTTCTCTGTCCTCATCTACATCCAGAGACATTAATATGGAGAAAAGTATGTGCCCCCCACATCCTCTTCCAGGGGCTTCTCTGTCCTCATCTACATCCATAGACATTAATATGGAGAAAAGTATGTGCCCCCCACATCCACCTCCGGGGGCTTCTCTGTCCTCATCTACATCCAGAGACATTGATATGGAGAAAAGTATGTGCCCCCCACATCCTCCTTCGGGGGCTTCTCTGTCCTCATCTACATCCATAGACATTAAAGTGGAGAAAAGTATGTGCCCCCCACATCCACCTCCGGGGGCTTCTCTGTCCTCATCTACATCCAGAGACATTAATATGGAGAAAAGTATGTGCCCACCACAACCTCCTCCGGGGGCTTCTCTGTCCTCATCTACATCCAGAGACATTGATATGGAGAAAAGTATGTGCCCCCATATCCAACTCCGGGGGCTTCTCTGTCCTCATATACATCCATAGACATTAATATGGAGAAAAGTATGTGCCCCCCACATCCAACTCCGGGGGCTTCTCTGTCCTCATATACATCCATAGACATTAATATGGAGAAAAGTATGTGCCCTCCACATCCACCTCCAGGGGCTTCTCTGTCCTCATTTACATCCATAGACATTAAAATGGAGAAAAGTATGTGCCCCCCATATCCAACTCCGGGGCTTCTCTATCCTCATATACATCCATAGACATTAATATGGAGAAAAGTATGTGCCCCTCACATCCAACTCCGGGGGCTTCTCTGTCCTCATATACATCCATAGACATTAATATTAGGAAAAGTATGTGCCCCCACATCCACCTCCAGGGGCTTCTCTGTCCTCATTTACATCCATAGACATTAAAATGGAGAAAAGTATGTGCCCCCCATATCCAACTCCGGGGGCTTCTCTATCCTCATATACATCCATAGACATTAATATGGAGAAAAGTATGTGCCCCTCACATCCAACTCCGGGGGCTTCTCTGTCCTCATATACATCCATAGACATTAATATGGAGAAAAGTATGTGCCCCCCACATCCACCTCCGGGGCTTCTCTGTCCTCATCTACATCCAGAGACATTGATATGGAGAAAAGTATGTGCCCCCCACACTCCTCCTTCGGGGCTTCTCTGTCCTCATCTACATCCATAGACATTAAAGTGGAGAAAAGTATGTGCCCCCCACATCCACCTCCGGGGGCTTCTCTGTCCTCATCTACATCCAGAGACATTAATATGGAGAAAAGTATGTGCCCCCACACCCCTCCGGGGGCTTCTCTGTCCTCATCTACATCCAGAGACATTGATATGGAGAAAAGTATGTGCCCCCCATATCCAACTCCGGGGGCTTCTCTGTCCTCATATACATCCATAGACATTAATATGGAGAAAAGTATGTGCCCCCCACATCCAACTCCGGGGCTTCTCTGTCCTCATATACATCCATAGACATTAATATGGAGAAAAGTATGTGCCCCCACATCCACCTCCAGGGGCTTCTCTGTCCTCATTTACATCCATAGACATTAAATGGAGAAAAGTATGTGCCCCCCATATCCAACTCCGGGGGCTTCTCTATCCTCATATACATCCATAGACATTAATATGGAGAAAAGTATGTGCCCCTCACATCCAACTCCGGGGGCTTCTCTGTCCTCATATACATCCATAGACATTAATATTAGGAAAAGTATGTGCCCCCCACATCCAACTCCGGGGGCTTCTCTGTCCTCATATACATCCATAGACATTAATATGGAGAAAAGTATGTGCCCCCCACATCCAACTCCGGGGCTCTCTGTCCTCATATACATTCATAGACATTAATATTAGGAAAAGTATGTGCCCCCACATCCACCTCCAGGGGCTCCTCTGTCCTCATCTACATCCATAGATATTAATATGGAGAAAAGTATGTGCCCCCCACATCCACCTCCGGGGGCTTCTCTGTCCTCATCTGCATCCATAGACATTAATATGGAGAAAAGTATGTGCCCCCCACATCCACCTCCGGGGCTTCTCTGTCCTCCATCTACACCCATAGACATTAATATGGAGAAAAGTATGAGCCCCCCACATCCACCTCCAGGGGCCTCTCTGTCCTCATCTACATTCATAGACATTAATATGGAGAAAAGTATGTGCCCCCCATATCCACCTCCAGGGGCTTCTCTGTCCTCCATCTACATCCATAGACATTAATATGGAGAAAAGTATGTGCCCCCACATCCTCCTCCAGGGGCTTCTCTGTCCTCATCTACATCCGTAGACATTAATATGGAGCAAAGTATGTGCCCCCCACATCCACCTCTGGGGGCTTCTCTGTCCTCATCTACATCCATAGACATTAATATGGAGCAAAGTATGTGCCCCCCACATCCACCTCTGGGGGCTTCTCTGTCCTCATCTACATCCATAGACATTAATATGGAGAAAAGTATGTGCCCCCCACATCCACCTCCGGGGGCTTCTCTGTCCTCCATCTACATCCATAGACATTAATATGGAGAAAAGTATGTGCCCCCCACATCCACCTCCGGGGGCTTCTCTGTCCTCCATCTACATCCATAGACATTAATATGGAGAAAAGTATGTGCCCCCACATCCACCTTCGGGGGCTTCTCTGTCCTCCATCTACATCCATAGACATTAATATGGAGAAAAGTATGTGCCCCCCACATCCACCTCCGGGGGCTTCTCTGTCCTCATCTACATCCATAGACATTAATATGGAGAAAAGTATGTGCCCCCCACATCCACCTCCGGGGGCTTCTCTGTCCTCATCTACATCCATAGACATTAATATGGAGAAAAGTATGTGCCCCCCACATCCACCTCCGGGGGCTTCTCTGTCCTCATCTGCATCCATAGACATTAATATGGAGAAAAGTATGTGCCCCCCACATCCACCTCCAGTGGCTTCTGTGTCCTCCATCTACATCCATAGACATTAATATGGAGAAAAGTATGTGCCCCCCACATCCACCTCGGGGGCTTCTCTGTCCTCCATCTACATCCATAGACATTAATATGGAGAAAAGTATGTGCCCCCCATATCCACCTCCAGGGGCTTCTCTGTCTTCCATCTACATCCATAGACATTAATATGGAGATAAGTATGTGCCCTCCACATCCACCTTTGGGGGCTTCTCTGTCCTCCATAGACATTAATATGGAGTTGCTCCTACGCAGATATAACGGCTCCCGCTCTTCTGGATTTTGTGCTGGATTTTGGAGACGTCTGTGGGAATTTTTGCCTCTTTATCCCTGCACCCTCTTATCTCAGCCCCCTATCTCTGATCCCTCTCCTCATCTTTGCCTCCCTTTTTCTCTGCCCCCTCTTTATCTCTGCTCCCCTCTTTAGCTTTGCTCCCCCTCTATCTCTGCACCCCTGTATTTCTCCACCCCTATTTATCTCTGCTCTTTTCTTTATCTCTGCTGCCTCTTTATTTCTGCCTCTTTTTTTCTCTGTCCCATCTTTATCTCTGTCCCCTCTTTATCTCTGTCCCCTCTTTATCTCTGCTTCCTCTCTTTATCTCTGCTCACCCTGTTTATCTCACCCCACTCTTTATCTCTTCACCCCTTTTTATCTCTGCTCCCCCTCTATACTTCTGCACCCCTCTTTATCTCTGCTACCCCTCTTTAGCTCTGGCCCCTCTTTATCTCTGCTCCCCCTCTTTACCTCTGCACCCCTCTTTAGCTCTGCTCCTTCTTTATCTCTGCACCTCTTTTTATCTCTGCATCCCTCTTATTTCTGCCTCTTTTTTTCTCTTCCCCCTCTTTATCTCTCCTCCCCTCCTTATATCTGCCTCCCTCTTTTTTTCTGTCCCCCTCTTTATCTCAGCCCCCTCTTTAGCTCTGCACCCCTTTTTATTTCTGCTCCCCCTCTTTATCTCTTCTCCCTCTCCTTATCTCTGCACCCCGCCTCTTTCTCTGCCCCATCTTTATCTCAGTCCCCTCTTTATCTTTTCTCCCCTCATTATCTTTGCTCCCCCTCCTTATCTCTGCCTCCCAATTTTACTGCCCCCTCTTTATCTCTGTCCCCTCTTTATCTCTGCTTCCTCTCTTTATCTCAGCTTTTTTATTTCTGCTCCCCCTCTTTATCTCAACTCCCTCTTTATCTCTGCTCCCCTCTTTACCTCTGTCCCCCTCTTTATCTCTGCTTCCTCTCTTTATCTCTGCTCCCCTTCTTATCTCTACCTCCCTCTTTTATGGTCCCCCTCTCTCTGAACCCCCTCTTTATCTCTGCTCCCCCTCTTTATCTCTGCACCCCTTTTTATTTCTGCTCCTCCTCTTTATCGCTGCAACCCTCTTTATCTCTGCTCCCTCTCCTTATCTTTGCACCCCTCTTTATTTATGCCTCTATCTTTCTCTGCACATCTTTATCTCTGTCCCCCCTTTATCTCTGCCCCCCTTCTTATGTCTGCCTCTCTCTTTTACTGTCCCCTTTATCTCTGCTTCCTCTCTTTATCTCTGCTCCCCTCTTTATCTCTGCCTTTTTTATCTCTGCTTCCCCTCTTTATTTCAGCCCCCTCTTTATCTCTGCTCCCCCTCTTTACCTCTGTACCCCTCTTTACCTCAGCTCCCCCTCTTTATCTCTGTCCCCCTCTTTATCTCTGTCCCATCTGCTCCATTCTTTATCTCTGCTCCCCTCTTTATCTCTGCTCTCCCTCTATCTCTGCACCTCCTCTTTATCTCTGCTCTCCCTCGATCTCTGCACCTCCTCTTTATCTCTGCTCTATTCTTTATCTCTGCCCACCCTCTTTCTCAGCCCCCTCTTTGTCTCTGCACCCTTTTTATATCTGCTTCCCTTTCATCTCTGCACCCCTCATTATTTCTGCACCCCCTCTTTATCACTACACCACTTTGTCTCTGCTCCCTCTCCTTATCTCAGCCCCCTCTTTATCTCTGCTCCTTCCTTTTTTCTCTTCTCTTTTATCTCTCTACCCCTCTATCTCTGCACCCTCTCTTTATCTCTGCTCACCCTCTTCACCTCTGCACCCCTCTTTATCTCAGCCCCTTATCCCTGATCCCTCTCCTTATATTTGCCTCCTTCTTTCTCTGCCCCCTCTTTATCTCTGCTCCCCATCTATCTCTGCCCCCTCTTTATCTCTGCTCCCGCCTCTATCTCTGACCCCTCTCTTTCTGCACCCCTATTCATCTCTTCTCTCTCCTCTTTACCTGTGGACTCCTATTTACCTCTGCACCCCTCTTTACCTCTGCACTCCTATTTACCTCTGCACCCCTCTTTACCTGTGGACTCCTATTTACCTCTGCACCCCTCTTTACCTCTGCACCCCTCTTTACCTCTGCACCCCTCTTTACCTCTGCACTCCTATTTACCTCTGCACCCCTCTTTACCTCTGCACCCCTCTTTACCTCTGCACCCCTCTTTACCTCTGCACTCCTATTTACCTCTGCACCCCTCTTTACCTCTGCACCCTATTTACCTCTGCACCCCTCTTTACCTCTGCACTCCTATTTACCTCTGCACCCCTCTTTACCTCTGCACTCCTATTTACCTCTGCACCCCTCTTTACCTGTGGACTCCTATTTACCTCTGCACCCCTCTTTACCTCTGCACCCCTCTTTACCTCTGCACCCCTCTTTACCTCTGCACTCCTATTTACCTCTGCACCCCTCTTTACCTCTGCACCCCTATTTACCTCTGCACCCCTCTTTACCTCTGCACTCCTATTTACCTCTGCACCCCTCTTTACCTGTGGACTCCTATTTACCTCTGCACCCCTCTTTACCTCTGCACCCTCTTTACCTCTGCACCCTATTTACCTCTGCACCCTCTTTACCTGTGGACTCCTATTTACCTCTGCACCCCTCTTTACCTCTGCACCCCTCTTTACCTCTGCACTCCTATTTACCTCTGCACCCCCTTCCTCAGCCTACTTTTCTCTCGGGGTCTCGGTTTCCCTCTTCCTCAAGCGCGGTTCTCTGTGGTCGTTCTGTGTAGCGGACTTGAGCGAGTTAATTACGAGCCGTAGTCTCGCCGTTGATTGGTCAGGAAGCGCGCTGCTATTTGCATACCCCGCCCAGCGTCCAGTGAGAGCTCCTGAGCGCACCTGAGCGGCGCAGTCCGTGCGGGCACCTGGCGGGTGCGGGAGTTACCGGGCGACATGGAGCCCAGTGCGGGCGGGACGAGGAGCGGCTGCCGGGAGCTGGGACCATGAGCCCTGAGCGCCTGGCGCTGCGCTGAGACGATGCGCCCTGGCTGTGCGCTGGCTGCGCTCCCGCTCTGGTCGCTACTGTGGATTTGTGTGCTGAGCACCTCTGCCCGGACTTACCACGGAGGGAGAGCGCACCATCACCGGGAGCCCGTGTCCATATATCGGACGCCCAGCGCCCTGCGCGGAGGACACGGTGCGTGCAGCATGGCAGGAGGGGAGGATGGACAGGTGACTGCGGAGGGGAACCCTGCGGATGGACGGGTGACTGCGGAGGGGAATCCTGCGGATGGACAGGTGACTTCAGAGGGGGACCCTGCGGATGGACAGGTGACTTCAGAGGGGGACCCTGCGGATGGACGGGTGACTTCAGAGGGGGACCCTGCGGATGGACGGGTGACTGCGGAGGGGAACCCTGCGGATGGACAGGTGACTTCAGAGGGGAACCCTGCGGATGGACAGGTGACTTCAGAGGGGGACCCTGCGGATGGACAGGTGACTTCAGAGGGGGACCCTGCGGATGGACAGGTGACTTCAGAGGGGGACCCTGCGGATGGACGGGTGACTTCAGAGGGGGACCCTGCGGATGGACGGGTGACTGCGGAGGGGAACCCTGCGGATGGACAGGTGACTTCAGAGGGGGACCTGCGGATGGACGGGTGACTTCAGAGGGGGACCCTGCGGATGGACGGGTGACTGCGGAGGGGACCCTGCGGATGGACGGGTGACTGTGGAGGGGACCCTTTGGATGGATAGGTGACTGCGGAGGGGGACCCTGCGGATGGACGGGTGACTTCAGAGGGGGATCCTGCGGATGGACGGGTGACTTCAGAGGGGGACCCTGCGGATGGATAGGTGACTGCGGAGGGGAACCCTGCGGATGGACAGGTGACTTCAGAGGGGGACCCTGCGGATGGACAGGTGACTTCAGAGGGGGACCCTGCGGATGGATAGGTGACTACGGAGGGGGACCCTGCGGATGGACGGGTGACTGCGGAGTGGGACCCTGCGGATGGATAGGTGACTGCGGAGGGGGACCCTGCGGATGGACGGGTGACTTCAGAGGGGGACCCTGCGGATGGATAGGTGACTGCGGAGGGGGACCCTGCGGATGGACGGGTGACTTCAGAGGGGGACCCTGCGGATGGATGGTGACTGCGGAGGGGACCCTGCGGATGGACGGGTGACTTCAGAGGGGGACCCTGCGTATGGACAGGTGACCCTGCGGATGGACAAGTAACTTCGGAGGGGACCCTGCAGATGGACAGGTGACTGCAGAGGGGGACCCTGCGGATGGACAGGTGACTGCAGAGGGGGACCCTGCGGATGGACAGGTGACTGCAGAAGGGGACCCTGCGGATGGACAAGTAACTTCGGAGGGGGACCCTGCTGATGGACAGGTGACTGCAGAGGGGAACCCTGCGGATGGACAGGTGACTTCAGAGGGGGACCCTGCGGATGGACAGGTGACTTCAGAGGGGGACCCTGCGGATGGACGGGTGACTTCAGAGGGGGACCCTGCGGATGGACGGGTGACTGCGGAGGGGAACCCTGCGGATGGACAGGTGACTTCAGAGGGGGACCCTGCGGATGGACGGGTGACTTCAGAGGGGGACCCTGCGGATGGACGGGTGACTGCGGAGGGGACCCTGCGGATGGACGGGTGACTGTGGAGGGGACCCTGCGGATGGATAGGTGACTGCGGAGGGGGACCCTGCGGATGGACGGGTGACTGCGGAGGGGACCCTTTGGATGGATAGGTGACTGCGGAGGGGGACCCTGCGGATGGACGGGTGACTTCAGAGGGGGATCCTGCGGATGGACGGGTGACTTCAGAGGGGGACCCTGCGGATGGATAGGTGACTGCGGATGGACAGGTGACTTCAGAGGAGGACCCTGCGGATGGACAGGTGACTTCAGAGGGGGACCCTGCGGATGCATAGGTGACTACGGAGGGGGACCCTGCGGATGGACGGGTGACTGCGGAGGGGACCCTGCGGATGGATAGGTGACTGCGGAGGGGGACCCTGCGGATGGACGGGTGACTTCAGAGGGGGACCCTGCGGATGGACTGGTGACTGCGGAGGGGACCCTGCGGATGGACGGGTGACTTCAGAGGGGGACCCTGCGTATGGACAGGTGACCCTGCGGATGGACAAGTAACTTCGGAGGGGACCCTGCAGATGGACAGGTGACTGCAGAGGGGGACCCTGCGGATGGACAGGTGACTGCAGAAGGGGACCCTGCGGATGGACAAGTAACTTCGGAGGGGGACCCTGCTGATGGACAAGTGACTGCAGAGGGGGACCCTGCGGATGGACGGGTGACTTCAGAGGGGACCCTGCGGATGGACAGGTGACTGCGTAGGGGGACCCTGCGGATGGACGGGTGACTGCGGAGGGGGACCCTGCAGATGGACAGGTGACTGCGGAGGTTGACCATGCGGATGGACAGGTGACTGTGGAGGGGGACCCTGCAGATGAACAGGTGACTGCGGAGGGTGACCCTGCGGATGGACAGGTTACTGCGGAGGGTGACCCTGCGGATGGACAGGTGACTGCGGAATGGGACCCTGCAGATGGACTGGTGACTGCGGAGCGGGACCCTGCGGATGAACAGGTGACTGCAGAGGGGGACCCTGCGGATGGACAGGTGACTGCGGAGGGTGACCCTGCGGATGGACGGGTGACTACGGAGGGGGACCCTGCGGATGGACGGGTGACTTCGGAGGGGGACCCTGCGGATTGATGGGTGACTTCGGAGGGGGACCCTGCGAATGGACGGGTGACTTCGGAGGGGGACCCTGCGATGGACGGGTGACTTCGGAGGGGGACCCTGCCGATGGACGGGTGACTTCGGAGGGGGACCCTGCCGATGGACGGGTGACTGCGGAGGGGGACCCTGCAGATGGACGGGTGACTGCGAACGGGGACCCTGCCGATGGACGGGTGACTGCGGAGGGGGGACCTTGCCGATGGACGGGTGGCTGCGAAAGGGGGACCCTGCCGATGGACGGGTGACTGCGGAGGGTGACCCTGCCGATAGACGGATGACTGGGGACAGGCTGTGACCTCATCCTAGCTATAGTCCCATCCCCTGATGACACCGCATCTGCGGTGAAACATGTTGGGGGGGCATGTGCTCCAGTAAAAACTGTCCTATCTACCTTATAGTGTTGACACCCGGGGTGTCACTAAGTGATATTTTGGCAGTCACTTTTACACTATATTTGAATCGTTTAGGCTATATAAGGACAGAACGTTTCAAGTTTAGTTTTACTCTACTTTTTTAAGTTATAATAAAAGTTACGTTTTAGGACTTGTTATTGCTGGGTCATCCCAAATTGTAAATAACTGTTATATAACCCTCCCAATCCCTTACAAGATCTCCACAATTTGCATATTGATTTTGTACAGGATCTAGTGAGACGATAGACACTGACCGTAGTGGATCTGGGGGAAGAGCTGATTACATGAAAAATATAGTGTGGAGTAATGGAGCTGTGGAAGCGCAGAGATGCCGCTGCATAGCAGATGATGGATGGGGTATATGGTGGCTGCTGCGGGTGGTGGGGGTACACACAGACATGTAGGTGGGAATCTCCTGGGCTTGTGGCTGCTGTACCCACTGTTTGTGGCAGTGGACATTATAGCTATCATTTGGGGTCTGGTTGAGGCTGATGGATGTACAAAAAGTTTGCCAGCTGTTGTTGTGGCGCTCTGCCATAATTGGCAGTGCCCTGCTTTGCCAACACTGCTGTGCGGACTGGAGCTGCCCGTGGGCTCATGAAACTTCTGCTCTGTGCGCCGGCACTAATCTCCCTCACACATGGCTGCCTCATCATCTTTGCGGGGCATTGTCTGCTTATTGCTGCTTCTTGCCGTTATTCCCCTGAGACCGCCGTTTGTAGTTTTGGAGGTCTGAGGACGCCCGATAAGATCAGAAGATGCCTCCTCCGCTCTCCCTCCACGTCTTCTTGTCCCCATCCCTTTTTCAGCTTTGTCTCTTCTCCACTTCTCTCTGATATTGGTGGCGGGTGAAGACAGAACGGCCCTCACATCGACCTCCATTCATGTGACTCTGTCGTGTGGCCCCAGGAGCTCGCATTTTGAGTATCACTCCTTCTATCCCAACCTCCATATGATAGAAAGTATCACTCCCATCATCCTTGTGCCCAGGAGCTCGAGCTCGCCCTCCAGTAACACTAGGAGTAGCAGGTTGGCCCGGTGAGGCGGCTCTGCTGCTGTAGTCCTGACACTGCTCCTGATCCTCATCTCTGGATCCTGAGGAGCATCGGCCTCAGTGTAATTCTCCTCATCTCCTAACTCTATGAATATAAATGAGCAGAGCTGCAGCTAATGACCCCTGAGCCCAGGACAGGAGGCGAGAAGTGCTCCCCCCTGTGTGGTCCATAATAGACATCCATCAGGCACAAGACGTACGATGCCATTACCTCCCCAATATGTCTGATTTACACCCCTCTTCACTTTCTGGCAACTCTTTTCCACGCGCTCTCCTGTCCGCGCAGCGCACACTCTGCCTTTTTGTGGGCGCTCTCTTTGTATAATCTGCCGCCTCTGATGTTTGGTCATTAGATTCTACTCGCTATTTGTAGATTGCCCCCAGTGCAGTATGTAAAGGGTTAAGGTGCTGTGGACAATGGCACCCTCCACTGTCAGCTGCCTCCTTTTCATCAGACTGCTATTTATTCTTTTTGATAAAGTGACAAGATCATTGCCTCTTGTTCAGTATCGAAGCGTTGAGAATTCCTGCATAATTGATTGTGTGCCCTGCTCTGTAATGGCTCTGTGTTGTCAGGATGGATTGGTATCTGCACAAAGGGTTAATGGATGTCACAGGAAATGGGCATAAGTGACCCAGAACAAACATTGGGGTGTGGCACAGTGACCCCATCTGCAGGCAGCAGAAGATCCTCCTGTAGCTGGGACCAGACAGCATGGTTAATTACCTCTGGCATTTATTATTAGGGTCATTGTATAGTGAGGGGTGTATAGTGATGGGATAGTGGGGTGTATAGTGATGGGATGAGGGGTGTATAGATATGTGGTGTTTACGGGGTGTATAGTGATAGGGTGAGTTGTGTGTGACGGGGGAGGGCTGGCGGGATGTATAATGATAGGGTGAGGGGTGTATGACGGGTTGTTATAGTGGTAGGGTAGTGATAGGGTGAGGGGTGTACAACAGGGAGGAACAGTGGTGTGTATAGTCATGGGGGGTGTATAATTGGGAGGGGCAGTGGTGTATGTCATGGGGTAACGACTTCTATCAATGTCTCATAATTGTCTATGACGTCCTGCCAGAAGTCTTCACATAATTTTTCCGTGGACTGCTAGCCCCTCTGTATGAGTGCTCACATGTGCAGACAGCCTATCCCCCCAAGTGCTCCAGCTCGGAGCCCGAATAATGGGGCCAGCCAGCCATTATAGGCCTGGGACTTGTGCAATGCCTGGCTGTTCAGGTGAGCTCTGTAGGTGTGTGGCTAACATAGGATCTGCTAGATGGCCCCACAGGCAATGGAGGTGGCCGGGTTGGAGGCAGTAACGCTGGAGAGCGTAGGATTACTGCTGTCACAGGGACATGGCGGTTACCGGCAGCTCCCTGCAATGTATTTCAGCTTTATAGATATGGTTTAGAGGCTGTTTCAGATGACTTCATTTTCTCCCACCAGAAGATTCGTGGTGTTGGGTTATACAATATTGAAGCAGTAAATCCAGCGTGGATGACTTGTCTCATCCTCGTCTACTCCAGGGACGCTGTGACTGATGTTTCCTCCCTAGACCAGCGCGGCTTCGATGCCTCATAGACCTTGCGTCCTGCTGTTCCCAGAGGCTCCAGTCCTTACTTAACAGTAATGTAGATTAGGGAGCTGATGATCCAATTGTCACCTCTGCAGGTGAAGCGGTCACTCTGCAGCTATAGTCAGAGGAGCGCTCCACCTGCTGCCAGCTATCTTTGGGTGGGCTGTCATCTAGGGGCATCACTTCTAACCTGCCTAGAATCTGGCCACCAGAGTGGGTGATGCTTCAGTATCGGGGAAATCTGGATAGAAGTAAGGAAAAGGAGAAGCCGAACTGCTCCCTGGAAACAACGCAGATGTGTGTGCATGCATGTGTGTGTATATATATTTATATATGTGTATATATATGTATGTTCAGTACTTCAAAAAGTCTTCATACTTCGTGAATTTGTCCACATTATTTCACGTTATACCCACAAACGTAAATGTATTTAATTGGGATTTTATGTGACACAACACAAAGTAGAAAGTATTTGTGCCATGTAAAGAAAATGATACAAGGTTTTCTAAATATTTTAAAAATATAAATCCGAACAATGTGAGTTTCATATACACCTACAGTTGTGTGAAAGTATTTGCTCCCTTCCTGATTTCCTATTCTTTTGCATGTTTGTCACACTTAAATGTTTAAAATCACCAAACAAATGTAAATATTAGCCAAAAATAACACAAAATGCAGTTTATAAATTAAGATCTCTATTAAGAAAAAAGAAATCCAAACCTACAGGGCCCTGTGTGAAAAAGTCATTGCTCCCTAAACCTAATAACTGGTTGGACCTCTCTTAGCAGCAACAACTGCAATCAAGCGTCTGTGATTACTAGCAATGAGTCTTACAGCGCTCTGGAGGAATTTTGGCCCACTCATCTTTGCGGAATTTTTGTAACTCAGCCACATTGAAAATGTTCAAGCATGAACCGCCTTTTTAAGGACATGCCACAGTGTCTCAATCTGATTAAGGTCAGGACTTTGACTAGGCCACTCCAAAGTCTCAATTTTATTTTTCTTAAGCAATTCAAAGGTGGACTTGCTGGTATGTTTTGGATCCTTGTACTGCTACATAATGCAAGTTCTCTTCAGCTTGGGGTCACCATAAAATGGCCGGACATTCTCACCCAGGATTTTTTGGTAGACAGCAGATTTCATGGTTCCAGTTACCACAGCAAGTCTTCCAGGTCCTGAAACAGCAAAACAGCCCCAGACCATCACACTACCACCACCATATTTTACTGTAACTTGGTATGATGTTCCTTTTCTGAAATTCTGTGTTAATTTTATGCCAGATGTACTGGGACAGACACCTTCCAAAAACTTAAACTTTCATCTCGTCAGTCCACAGAGCATTCTCCCCAAAATCTTGAACATCATCAAGATGTTTTCTGGCAAAACTGAGACTAGCCTTTATGTTCTTAGTGCACAGCAGTCGTTTTCGTCTTGGAACTCTGCCATCCAGGCCATTTTTGCCCAGTTTCTTTCTTATGGTGGATTCATAAACAGTGACCTTAACTGAGGCAAGTGAGGCCTCCAGTTCTTTGAATGCTGTTGTGGGGACTTTTGTGACCTCTTGGATGAGTCGTCTCTGCGCTCTTGGGGTAATTTTGGTCGGCCGACCACTCCTGTGAAAGTTCACCACTGTTCCATGTTTTCAGCATTTGTGGATAATGGCTCTCACTTTGGTTTGCTGGAGTCCCAAACCTTTAAAAATGGCTTTATAATGGCATGATGTTTAGCTTTTGAGGATCTTTTGGTCTACACTTTGTCAGGCAGGACCTATTTAAGTGATTTCTTGATTGAGAACAGACGTGGCAGTAATCAGACCTGTGTGTGGCGAGGGAATGTGAACTTCGCTTCCCAAAGATGTGATAAACCACAGTTAATTTATGCTTTAAGGGCGAGACCATCCCTTTTTCTCACAGGGCCCTGTAGGTTTGGATTTCTTTTTCCCTTAATAATGAAGACTTTCATTTAAAAACTGTATTTTGTGGTTACTCTCTTGTTAATGATGTAGATGTTGGTTCCTAATGCAGTGCCAGACAGAAGATTTCCTTTCTAAGACTAGGCGTGCACGAGAGGTGGCAGTGTCCATGTATCTGGTTGCTCTCTTCTCTCACCATAGACGTGCATGCTCCGCTAATCTGGTGAGATAAGACGCTGCTCTCCTTGTCAGAGCTTCTTCACACACGACAGCTTTGTTGCAGACATTTCTTTGATTTCTGGACCTGCAGATATCCATGTGATTGCCGCTTAGACTTCGCTGATTAAATAAATAGAAACAAAATCTGCATTGTGTGAATTTACACCAAGACTCTTGTGGCATCTCCTTCTTTTCGTCTGAATTGGATGCTTTTTTGTTCTCTGTCGTCACGAGGTCTCAGCACATCACATCTCCTTTCGTGGTCTGCACGTTCTGGTGTCCCCGTGTACGGACAGGTCCAGATTATCAACTGATGACTCCTCAGCAGATGGGGTGGTCAGTAATTACACAGGTCTGCGAGGGTAAGATTTTCTTTTAATAATATAATAATAATAATAATCTTTATTTATATAGCGCCAACATATTCCGCAGCGCTTTACAGTTTAACATTCAAAACACAAGTCATAAGTAACAACGTTAACAATACAATAATTAAAGCAAAATAAGACGACCCTGCTCGTGAGAGCTTGCAATCTACAATGAGGTGGGGGAGCTACAAAGTACAGGTGTGTATATACAATGGTGTATTTACAATGATGGTCCAGCCATCTTGAGGGAGTGAGGGATGGATGGAGATAGTGAATGGGCTAGACACACACACTTACACATAGAATGACTTTGATTAGTGAATGTGATAGGCCGCTCTGAACAAATGTGTTTTGAGGGAGCGCCTGAAACCATGCAAATTGTGGATAGTCCTAATTTCTTGGGGTAGAGCATTCCAGAGGATTGGCGCAGCGCGGGAGAAGTCTTGGAGTCGGCAGTGGGAAGTACGGATTAGTGTAGAGGTTAGTCGAAAGTCGTTTGCAGAGCGCAGCAGTCGGTTAGGCCGATAGATAGAAATGAGGGAGGAGATGTAGGGGGGTGCTGCACTGTGGAGAGCTTTGTGGGTAAGAACAAGTACTTTGAATTGGATCCTATAATAAATGGGCAGCCAATGTAAGGACTGGCGAAGAGCGGACGCGTCCGAGTACCAATTAGCCAGATGGATGACCCTGGCTGCTGCATTCAGTAAGGACTAGAGAGGGGATAGTCGAGTAACGGGGAGGCCAATTAATAGAACGTTGCAGTAGTCCAGGCGGGAGTGGATCAATGCTACAGTGAGGGTTTTTGTTGTTTCAATGGTGAGAAAAGGGCGGATTCTAGAGATGTTCTTTAGGTGTTGGCGGCAAGAGATTGTATATGGGAGGTGAAGGAGAGATTGGTGTCATAACACCCAGACAGCAAGCCTGCTGCCGGGGTGTTATTATGGTGCCGCCCACGGAGAGGGAAATGTCAAATTTAGGGAGGTTAGTAGACGGCGGGAGCAGAAGAAGTTCAGTTTTGGAGAGGTTGAGTTTCAGATAGAGAGCGGACATGATGTTGGAGACTGCGGACAGACAGTCGGTGGCATTCTGTAGTACAGCAGGGGTAATGTCAGGGGATGACGTGTATAATTGTGTCATCAGCATAAAGATGGTACTGAAAGCCAAATCTACTGATGATCTGTCCAGTTGGGGCCGTGTAAAGAGAGAAGAGAAGGGGGCCAAGGACTGAGCCCTGAGGTACCCCGACAGCGAGAGGAAGAGGAGATGATGTGGAGCCAGAGAACAAAACACTGAAGGAGCGGTCAGAAAGATAGGAAGAGAACCAGGAGTGTCCTTAATGCCTAGTGACTGGAGCCTAGAGAGTAGGAGACGGTGGTCAACAGTGTCGAAAGCTGCAGAAAGGTCAAGAAGAATGAGCAGAGAGAGGTCACCGTTACGTTTTGCTGTCAGAAGGTCATTGTTCACGTTGAGTGCAGTTTCAGTCGAATGTAGGGGGCGGAAGTCAGACTGTGAAGGGTCTAGGAGGGAGTGAGTGGAGAGGTAACGGGTAAGGCGGGAGTAGACTAGGCGCTCCAAAAGTTTAGAGATGAAAGGGAGATTGGAAACTGGTCTGTAGTTGATTGTGCAGGAAGGATCGAGAGCGGGTTTCTTAAGTAAAGGAGTAACGATGGAGTGTTTGAAGGAGGATGGGATAATGCCAGAGGAGAGTGAGAGATTAAAGATTGTAGTTAGGTGAGTTGTGACAACTGGAGAGAGAGACTGGAGGAGATGTGAGGGAATAGGGTCGGTAGTGCATGTAGTCGGAAGAGAGGAGTCTGGAGACTTCTTCTGTGACGGGATCAAATGTGGAAAGTGAGCCAGGGGAAATGCATGGAAGGATGGGAGTCACAGCACTTGGTGGTTGAGAACACATTTCCTGATGGATATTATCTATTTTTTCTATAAAGTGGGAGGCCAGGTCATCAGCACAAAAGTCTGTGATAGCTGTTTGTGCTTTTGGCCTGAGAAGGGAGTGAAAAGTGTCAAAAAGTTTCTTGGGGTTGTTGGCTAGTGAGGAGATCAGGGTAGTGAAGTAGGTCTGTTTGGCGACGTGAAGGGCAGCGTTATAAGTTCTTAACATGAATTTAAAGTGGATGAAGTCTTCTAGTGTGCAGGTTTTTCTCCATAGGCGTTCAGCACTCCTAGAGCATCGCTGGAGAAGTTGAGTTTGCAATGTGAGCTAGTGCTCTTTTACTCTGTGTTTGGAAGTGCTGAGGGTGAGTGGCTCTATTTAGTCAAGGTTGCTTCTAAGAGTGTCATTGTAGTGATGAACAGCCAGATCAGAACAAGAAAAAGAGGAGATTGGGGACAGTGATGAGTGTACGGAGTCTGAAAGTGTCTGAGGGTTAATGGCTTGTAGATTTCGGAATGTGTGGTAGGTAGGAGTGCGCTGGGGTGCTCGAGGATTTGTGAGCGTGAAGGAGAGAATGTTGTCAGAGAGTGGAAGCGGTGAGTTATTTAGGTGGGAGATTGAACAGAGCCGGACAAAGACCAGGTCAAGGTTGTTACCGTCCTTGTGTGTCTCAGAGGTTGAAAGCTGTGAGAGGCCTAGAGAAGTGGTTAGTGATAGAAGTTGAGATGCAGAAATGTGGAAGTAGGGCTGTTAATGGGGATGTTGAAGTCTCCAAGGATAAGGATTGGCAGTTCTGAGGACATGAAGTGCGGCAGCCAGGCTGAGAAGTGGTCAAGGAACTGGGTGGGCGAGCCTGGGGGCCGATATATGACCGCTACTCTGAGGGAGAGGGGACGGAAGAGCCTGATGGTGTGGACCTCAAAAGAACAGAATGAGAGTGATGGAACTGGGGGGATGACCTGGAAAGTGCATTGTGGGGACAGGAGTATGCCGACTCCACCACCATGTCTGTTTGTGGGTCTCGGGGAATGGCAGAACTGTAAGCCACCATAGGAAATGGCAGCAGGGGAGACAGTGTCAGAATCCTGAATCCAAGTTTCAATGAGGGCCAACAGATTAAGAGAGTTGTTCAGAAAGTTGTGCTGGAAGGGAAGCTTGTTACATACAGACTGTGGATTCCAGAGGGCACAATTAAAAGAAGGAGATGAGGGAGTGCAAGTAATATTAAAAAGATTATTATGGTTTCGATATGAGGTAGGGTAGGGATTGAGGTTGGGGGATGGTGGACCAGGTTGGGGGAGATGTCCCTGAAATCAGTGGGAGTAGGAAGATAAAGAGCAAGTAGTTCTTGGAATTGTACGTAGTATTTTTCTGCGATGTGTTTGGGCAAGATAGGCTGAGGTTTTTCTGGAAGGTGAAGAGTGCATGGGAGCTGTACATGGGAGAGGGAAGTATAGAGGGGCTGATGTGTATGAGTCGTGATGGAGGGGGGATGGGGCGGTGAATGTGGATGGCAAGGGAACACAGGAGGAGAGAAATAAAGCCCATGGTGAATGGGGAAAGCAAAGTGTGGGTTACCTGATTCCTGCCCTGATTAACTGCCATGGATAACTGCCGTTTACATGATGCTTAGCTTCTGTGATGCTTGGCTTATGGGATGACTGCGTGCACCCCACACTGCGTGCGCCCCTTAGAATGCTACTAAATATATAGCCCACACTACAGGGACAGGAGAGAGGGATTATGGGAGCTGGTTTGGTATAATTTGGCAGCTGGGGCCAGCACACCAGGGGGTGGTTAGATTAATCAAAGGCACTAGACCTGGCTACATCTATATGCTATAGCAGCTTCCTCCTGATAAGATCTAGAGGCCCCAGTCACAGATTTAACGCAGTAAGTATTAAATACAGTGCAACAAATGAATTATACCAAAGCTTTAGCAGGCACATTAAAATATGTAGCAAAATGATAAAGCAGCAGATGACAGCAAGCAGAAGTATGGAGTTGTACCATTAGGATATATTGAAGCAGGAAAGACAGCCAGCAGAGGTGGGGATTGTACCATTCAGCTGCTTGCTAATAATGAATGGAGTGCATACCTGTGTGAAGAGAGAAGATGAATGTTAATTCCTTGCCATGGATAACTGCCATTTACATGATGCTTAGCTTCTGTGATGCTTTGCTTATAGGATGACTGCGTGCACCCCTTAGAATGCTACTAAACAGTTGATAAGTGTGGCGGTGCTGCACCACGATTTATTTCAGTATTTAGTGGTTGTGGTGGATTAAGCTTCTGTTTCTAATATGATCAAAATGGTTACAAGTGTCTTAATTCACCGGACAACTTTTGCTACATTTGTGATTGTTTTGTAGTGAAGGAACATTACGGACTTTGTGTGTACTTTAGTGTAAAACTAGGTGGTCAGGGCAAGTCGTGAGCTCCACATGTCGTGTGTTTGTGTAGAACAACCATGACTGTGGTATGAAGGGAAGAAAGAGCTTTCATTTTGGCTTGTCGATGATCTGGAGGGAACCACAAAATCATAGTGATGACTGTTACTGCTGTACGTGCAACGTGGAGTGATTCAACCTGAAAAATAAGCAAATTATATGCCCGGACCTCCCGTCAGCGATTCGCCCTGTGCTTCAAGGTCCAGGAATACCTGTCCCTTGACCTCCGGAGAATACCTGAAGATACACATGATTCAGGACTTGTAGAGCAGAATTCTGACCAAGACTTTCACGCTAGTCCAAACGAGCCACAACTTTTATCACAGATGAATTTAACTGATTTAGGCTGGTTTCACATTTGCGTCTGTACGCGCAGCGTTTGATCCACATAGATCCGCATGTGTCATGCATACATATCTTTAACATGGTGTACGCAGAAACGTGTTTGCGTACGAATGCGTCTTTTCGCGGTGTGCGGCTGTGTCCGGCGAACGCAACATGTTGCATTTTTTTGAAAAATTTGTCAAATATGAGTGCGTCAAAAACCCGCATTACTGTCTATGGGAACGCATTGGTACGCAAGGACATGCGCATAGATGCGGACTTCAGACTGCGCATGTCCAGGAACTGATTACAGCACCTGGAAATATCGAACGCATGCGCATAAACAACGCAAACGCATCTTTTTTTTTGTGTAAAATGATGCGGAAAAAAAACCGCTGCATAAACTTGCGCACATATACGCAAATGTGAACTAAGCCTTAATCAGGGACTTGGACCTTCCTAAACACTCTGCAGAGCTTTTAGGCTGTAGATTAAAGGGAATCTGTCACCCAATTTTTGGCCAATGAGATACGGCCACCGCCATCAGGGGCTTATCTACAGCATTCTGTAATGCTGTAGATAAGCCCCCGATGTAACCTGAAAGATTAGAAAAACGAGTTATATTATACTCACCCGGGGGCGGTCCGCCGTCTGATGGGCGTCGCAGTTCAAGCGAAGCCGGCCTCTTCTTTCCGTCCCGTCGTGGCTCCTGTGCAGGCGCACTGATCTGCCCTGGTAAGGGCAGAGCAGAGTGCTACAGTGCGCAGGCGCCGGGAAAGGTCAGAGAGGTCCGGTGCCTGCGTACTGCAGTACTCTGCTCTGCCCTCACCAGGGCAGATCAGTGCGCCTGCGCAGGAGCCGCGACGGGACGGAAAGAAGAGGCCGGCTTCGCTAAAAGATGGGAGGCGCCGAACTGGACTGCGACACCCTCCGGACCGGACCTGACGGCGGAACGCCTCTGGGTGAGTATAATATAACTCGTTTTTCTGCTCTTTCAGGTGACATCGGGGGCTTATCTACAGCATTACAGAATGCTGTAGATAAGCCCCTGATGGCGGTGGCCGTATCTCTTAGGTCAAAAATGGGGTGACAGATTCCCTTTAAAGGAAAATAACCTGATAGATTCTGGTACCTGTTTTTCATAGAACAGAAGCAGAGATAAGGAATTCCTTCCATACTTTTCTCAAGACAGTATGTGTATTACAGTGGTGTTCCTGAGTTGGTGGAAAAAATTAACATTACTCTTTATTGATTCATCCTTAAAAAATGTTTGGAAGTTGTGCTACTGCACAATGGCAGCAAGTATGCGTCAGTGCCTGTAGGGCATTCTGTTCACTTGAAAGAAAGCTATGTGAATTTAGACTTTTTATTCTCAAGAAACTTAACTACCAGGATCAAAGATGGTCAATATGTGGTGATCTGAAAGTTCGCTCTATGCTCCTTGGGTAGCAAGGATACGCAAAGTACCCATGCTTATTGTGTGAATGGGACAGCCGGGATAGGACTCCTCACTGAAGCCAAAAACGTCCAACGAGAACATCTTTGCAACCTGGACCCAATAACAAGTTTTATTTGATCCCACTGACGTTCTCCTGCCACCACTCCACAGTAAGCTTGGACTGACAAAGCAGTTTATGAAAGCTCTATTGAAAGAAGGAGAGACTTTTAGATATCTGTGTACCAAGCTTCTGGGACTGTCCGAAGCAAAACTGAAGGAAGGCATTTTTGTGGGTCCGGATATTGGGAAATTCATGAAGGACAACGTGTTTGAAACAAAATTGAAATCTGGTGAGAAAAGGACTTGGGAATCTTTTTAAAGTCATGAAGAAATTTCTAGGTAACAACAAAGATCCAAAATTAAAGTCCACCGTGGAGAACATGCTGAAACGTTTTAAAGCCTTGGGTTGTCTGATGAATTTGAAGTTTGACTTTACTGAAAATCTTGGTGCTGTTAGAGAAAAGCAAGGAGAAAGATTTCATCAGGATATCAAGGAGATGGAGCGACGATACCAAGATGGATAGAACATGACATGATGGATGCTTCACAGAGGAGGTCCGCAGGCCTTAAGAGAAAATAATCAAGAGAAACTTTGAAGAGAAAAGGAAAAGGCGCAAAAATTTCCAATAAAGTTGCAGAATGAATGTTCAGTACATTTTATACATAATATTGTGTACATTTTTGGCTACAATAAAGATTTTTCTTGTTCATCTCGCTTGTACATAATTTCATGAACGTTTTGTACAGAATCCATACGTGATGGTTAGAAATTGAAGTTTTTTAAAATCCGAGCATAAGAAAACATAAGAATCAGTCATTGGATTTGTGACGTATCGGTTTAGTCGGCACATATGTGTGATTCCGTGTCTCTCAGCACTCGCTTTGTCTCTTTTTATCCTATTTACATAGATCCGTCAATAATAGAGCACGATTATACAAAACTAACATTTAATTGAACATGCGCTACAATGAGCTAATTAGTAGTTGGACAAAGCTCTGCGAGGGGGAGATGGGGGCCACGTGTATCGGAATGAATGTCCCTCTGAGTGACGGGGATAGCTGCTTGTGCCTCAGCTCATTGTTGAGCCGCAGATAAGGGGATTAGTCAGGGGCTTATTTGTTTTTATGCTGGATTTAGCTAATACTGTATTACATCGGGCCCCTGCAGGGGCGGCCGGGGGACTGGGCTGACTTGCCAGCAGCTGTGCACAGGTTGCATTAGATTCGGTGTCCCGGCATCTTTCTACGGCGGCAGGTGACCTCATCTCTGGCAGTCTTCTTAAGCTGAGCTGGCATCTCTAAATACCAGCGTATGGGGCTGTGGCAGCCTTCTCCTCTCATCTTGCTCCAGCCTGCGCTCCGTCCTGCGGCTCCGCGGCTTTGTAACATCCTGTAACAGCAGCAGTTATAATGCATTAAGCTCTGCGAGCCGCGGGCCTGTTACATTCTATTGCTTCTCATTTCTTGCGCTTTCTAATTCATTTTGTTTCTGGCTCCAGCTTTCCACAAAACAAGCCACGTGAAATCTCGGCTTGGCTTTGTACGTCTCTTTCCAGAACTTTCCATTTATCATCTGTGACCTCCAAGATGAGCCTACCCCTAACAAGTCAATGTGAATTAATCTGCACACGTTGTCCCTGATCATGGGTGTTGACCCTCCCTTGGAGGGGTTGTCCAGGCATACTTCCGGTCTGCTTTCACATTGGGCATGCGGACATGACCTGTTAGTTACAATTGGCTCCGGGCACAACACTTGGCAGGTGTTGAATTGCTGCGCCCTCACATTGTCAGTACTGGGTGTGTGCGTCCCCTTTAAGCCCAGTTTTTTTTTATCCTCGGTTGAGGGTTAAACATCATAGAGATCCTCAAGAAAATAAATAAAATAATTTGAGCCAAGTCAGTCTGTGGGCTTTTAATAGATGTCTAACCAAAGCTGCCCCTAAGGCTATTACCTGAGGGGTGTGAGTGGCCGACTTACAGACCCATTACCTGAGGGGTGTGAGGGGCCGGCTCACGGGCCCATTACCTGAGGGGTGTGAGGGGCCGGCTCACGGGCCCATTACCTGAGGGGTGTGAGGGGCCGGCTCACGGGCCCATTACCTGAGGGGTGTGAGGGGCCGGCTCACGGGTCCATTACCTGAGGGATGTGAGGGGCTGGCTCACTGGCCCATTACCTGAGGAGTGTGAGGGGCCGGCTCACGGGCCCATTACCTGAAGGGTGTGAGGGGCCGGCTCACGGGCCCATTACCTGAGGGGTGTGAGGGGCTGGATCAGGGGCTCATTACCTGAGGGGCTGGATCACAGGGCTATTACCTGCGGGGCCGGATCATGGAGCTATTACCTGGGGTGCCGGCCCATGGGGCTATTACCTGAGGGGTGTGAGGGGCCGGCTCACGGGCCCATTACCTGAGGGGTGTGAGGGGCCGGCTCACGGGCCCATTACCTGAGGGGTGTGAGGGGCCGGCTCACGGGCCCATTACCTGAGGGATGTGAGGGGCTGGCTCACTGGCCCATTACCTGAGGAGTGTGAGGGGCCGGCTCACGGGCCCATTACCTGAAGGGTGTGAGGGGCCGGCTCACGGGCCCATTACCTGAGGGGTGTGAGGGGCTGGATCAGGGGCTCATTACCTGAGGGGCTGGATCACAGGGCTATTACCTGCGGGGCCGGATCATGGAGCTATTACCTGGGGTGCCGGCCCATGGGGCTATTACCTGAGGGGTGTGAGGGGCCGGCCCATAGGGCTATTACCTGAGGAGTGTGAGGGGCCGGTCCACAGGGCTATTACTTGAAGGGCCGGCCATTGGGGCTATTACCTGAGGGGTGTGAAAGGCTGGCTCACAGGGCTATTACCTGAGGGGTGTGAGGGGCCGGTCCACAGGGCTATTACTTGAGGGTTGTGAGGGGCCGGCCCACAGGGCTATTACTTGAGGGTTGTGAGGGGCCGGCCCACAGGGCTATTACCTGAGGGGTGTGAGGGGCCGGCTTATGGGCCCATTACTTGAGGGGTGTGAGGGGCTGGATCAGTGGCTCATTACTTGAGGGGCTGGATCACAGGGCTATTACCTGCGGGTCCGGCTCATGGGGCTATTACCTGAGGGGTGTGAGGGGCTGGCCCACAGGGCTATTACCTGGGTAGTGTGAGGGGCCGGTTCACAAGGCTATTACTTGAGGGGCCGGCTCATGGGGCTATTACCTGAGGGGTGTGAAGGGCTGGCTCACATGGCTATTACCTGAGGGGTGTGAGGGGCCGGTCCACAGGGCTATTATCTGAGGGGTGTAAGGGGCCGGCCCACAGGGCTATTACCTGAGGAGTGTGAGGGGCCGGTCCACAGGGCTATTACTTGAGGGGCCGGATCATGGGGCTATTACCTGAGGGGTGTGAAGGGCTGGCTCACAGGGCTATTACCTGAGGGGTGTGAGGGCCGGTCCACAGGGCTATTACTTGAGGGTTGTGAGGGGCCGGTCCACAGGGCTATTACTTGAGGGTTGTGAGGGGCCGGCTCATGGGCTATTACTTGAGGGGCTGGCTCATGGGGCTATAACCTGTGGGACCAGTGAGCTTGGAAGAGAACAGTAAATCCACAGCAGCTGTCAATACTCAGCAATGGGCAGAACAATTGTCTTTTATGGAGCTGATACTGATCCGAAACTGCAGCTGCTGGAACAGATGGGTTTCCCGGGCTGTGGCTGCTGCCTGCAGAGGTCGGTGCCAGGGCTCTTTATATATGGCCGGCGTTCCACAATGCCTCTGATCACATTTCCCATCACCTCCATGTCCTGGACTGGGTGGGCCCTGCACAATGCTGCTGTGGCCGGGTACACCACAGCTTCACAGAGAAGTGCCTGCCATGTTGAGCTCTCCAAGGTGCTGACACCGCTGGGCCGGATGACATGCTTCTCTCATTCTGTGACTGCAGACACTACAAGGCTCAGCTGAGTCTCCCTGATCTCTGACACTTGATCAGGGCCAGACCCCATGCTTCTTTCATTCTGTGACTGCTGACACTACAAGGATCAGCAGAGTCTCCTGATCTGACTCTCGGTCAGGGCTGGACACAATGCTTCTTTCATTCTGTGACTGCTGACACTACAAGGATCAGCAGAGTCTCCTGATCTGACTCTCGGTCAGGGCTGGACACAATGCTTCTTTCATTCTGTGACTGCTGACACTACAAGGATCAGCAGAGTCTCCTGATCTGACTCTCGGTCAGGGCTGGACACAATGCTTCTTTCATTCTGTGACTGCTGACACTCCACAAGGCTCAGCAGAGGCTCCTGATCTGACTCTCGGTCAGGGCTGGACACAATGCTTCTTTCATTCTGTGACTGCTGACACTACAAGGATCAGCAGAGTCTCCTGATCTGACTCTCAGTCAGGGCTGGACACAATGCTTCTTTCATTCTGTGACTGCTGACACTACAAGGATCAGCAGAGTCTCCTGATCTGACTCTCGGTCAGGGCTGGACACAATGCTTCTTTCATTCTGTGACTGCAGACACTACAAGGCTCAGCTGAGTCTCCCTGATCTCTGACACTTGATCAGGGCCAGACCCCATGCTTCTTTCATTCTGTGACTGCTGACACTCCACAAGGCTCAGCAGAGGCTCCTGATCTGACTCTCGGTCAGGGCTGGACACAATGCTTCTTTCATTCTGTGACTGCTGACACTACAAGGATCAGCAGAGTCTCCTGATCTGACTCTCGGTCAGGGCTGGACACAATGCTTCTTTCATTCTGTGACTGCAGACACTACAAGGCTCAGCTGAGTTTCCCTGATCTCTGACACTTGATCAGGGCCAGACCCCATGCTTCTTTCATTCTGTGACTGCTGACACTCCACAAGGCTCAGCAGAGGCTCCTGATCTGACTCTCGGTCAGGGCTGGACACAATGCTTCTTTCATTCTGTGACTGCTGACACTACAAGGATCAGCAGAGTCTCCTGATCTGACTCTCGGTCAGGGCTGGACACAATGCTTCTTTCATTCTGTGACTGCTGACACTACAAGGATCAGCAGAGTCTCCTGATCTGACTCTCGGTCAGGGCTGGACACAATGCTTCTTTCATTCTGTGACTGCAGACACTACAAGGCTCAGCTGAGTCTCCCTGATCTCTGACACTTGATCAGGGCCAGACCCCATGCTTCTTTCATTCTGTGACTGCTGACACTCCACAAGGCTCAGCAGAGGCTCCTGATCTGACTCTCGGTCAGGGCTGGACACAATGCTTCTTTCATTCTGTGACTGCTGACACTACAAGGATCAGCAGAGTCTCCTGATCTGACTCTCGGTCAGGGCTGGACACAATGCTTCTTTCATTCTGTGACTGCTGACACTACAAGGATCAGCAGAGTCTCCTGATCTGACTCTCGGTCAGGGCTGGACACAATGCTTCTTTCATTCTGTGACTGCTGACACTACAAGGATCAGCAGAGTCTCCTGATCTGACTCTCGGTCAGGGCTGGACACAATGCTTCTTTCATTCTGTGACTGCTGACACTACAAGGATCAGCAGAGTCTCCTGATCTGACTCTCGGTCAGGGCTGGACACATGCTTCTTTCATTCTGTGACTGCTGACACTACAAGGATCAGCAGAGTCTCCTGATCTGACTCTCGGTCAGGGCTGGACACAATGCTTCTTTCATTCTGTGACTGCTGACACTACAAGGATCAGCAGAGTCTCCTGATCTGACTCTCGGTCAGGGCTGGACACAATGCTTCTTTCATTCTGTGACTGCTGACACTACAAGGCTCAGCTGAGTCTCCTGATCTCTGACACTTGATCAGGGCCAGACCCCATGCTTCTTTCATTCTGTGACTGCTGACACTCCACAAGGCTCAGCAGAGGCTCCTGATCTGACTCTCGGTCAGGGCTGGACACAATGCTTCTTTCATTCTGTGACTGCTGACACTACAAGGATCAGCAGAGTCTCCTGATCTGACTCTCGGTCAGGGCTGGACACAATGCTTCTTTCATTCTGTGACTGCTGACACTACAAGGATCAGCAGAGTCTCCTGATCTGACTCTCGGTCAGGGCTGGACACAATGCTTCTTTCATTCTGTGACTGCTGACACTACAAGGATCAGCAGAGTCTCCTGATCTGACTCTCGGTCAGGGCTGGACACAATGCTTCTTTCATTCTGTGACTGCTGACACTACAAGGATCAGCAGAGTCTCCTGATCTGACTCTCGGTCAGGGCTGGACACAATGCTTCTTTCATTCTGTGACTGCTGACACTACAAGGATCAGCAGAGTCTCCTGATCTGACTCTCGGTCAGGGCTGGACACAATGCTTCTTTCATTCTGTGACTGCTGACACTACAAGGATCAGCAGAGTCTCCTGATCTGACTCTCGGTCAGGGCTGGACACAATGCTTCTTTCATTCTGTGACTGCTGACACTCCACAAGGCTCAGCAGAGGCTCCTGATCTGACTCTCGGTCAGGGCTGGACACAATGCTTTTCATTCTGTGACTGCTGATGTGTCGACCCGCCACCACAATTGTGGATTACCAGGGCAATGGGGTACTCAGAGCCGAGCCCATGGAAGTCTATGGGATTTGTCACAGGTAGCTGTGGCTCGGTCTGTGGCCCTGGCGGTCTGGCGTATGTTGGGGATATATTTACAGGGGATTGATTTATATACAGTTCGTGACGCCACCTGTAGTATTCTGGTAATTAGTACCAGCGCTGCTGTAGATCTCTGAGGGGATGGTAATGCAGCTAGATGTCGGGTCCCCTACAGGTGGGACTGGTCCCTCAAAGTCTATGGGATTTGTGAAGTCGGGTGCAGATAAAGAACACAGTCTCACACGGTCAGCGTCTTTCCATACCTTTACTTGTAAGATGTTCAGGCAGGTCCCAGGGAGGCTGATCCAAGGAGGGTGTATCTTGAGACGGCAGCTGGACAAGTTAGGGGCCTCCTTTACTTCCAATACAACGAGTACAACCAGCCTGAAGCGTAGTTCCCTCAAAATCTCCAGCTAATCTATAGCTGTACCGCCCAGTCAGCTTTGTGTTAGGGGCCTTCCTGTGAAGGAGCTGAATTCTTATTTTGTCGTGCACTGACTCCAAAGTCTTCACTCCCCCTGACCCCAGTTACGTACTGACTATAAGGGGCTGTCTGCCGCGACCTAGGGTCCGGTAGATTCCTGGTTTTCTTATCACCTTGCTTGAAACAATAGTGATCCTTCGGTCCCCAGTGACCGGTAGCAATGTGCAGGACTTCTTCAATCCGTAAGCACTATTCCAATAAAACCACTGTGCCTTTCGCCTTGTCCACGCTGGTAACATAAGCACTCACAGTAGCCAAGGGTCGAGCAGTCACTTCTTTCTTTTCCTTTCTACGAAGTTAGTTACAGATGCTCAGTTATCAAAAGGCAGGAGCACGTCTCTGAACCTTATACCGTCCTTTAGACAGGATGCTGAAGACTTTCTGCACTAAACTTCTTCTTTCCTTCCAGTGTATGCTGATGAAGTACAGCTCTGACTAGGCTAAGGTGAATTAAAGCACCTATACTAGACTCCACTTTCAAAAGCTGATGATAGAGCAATCTGGACTCCTTCCTCCCTCCAGACGTCTTCTCTCTCCGAAGTCAGGAACTAAACTCACTAAATCACTCTAACACATACCTTGACCACTCCCTCAAGAGTAAACTCCACTACCCTAAGGGTGTGTCCAGTGTGTGTCGAGTGAATGAATATTTAGCATTAAACTGCCGTCTCGCCATACACTCTCCAGGGTACTGCGTGTGCCTAACACCAGGGCTACACATTCCCCCATGGTAAAAGACAGCACTCCCGGGCTGAAAAATACAAAATAGACATTTTTGTTTATGCATGAAAACATTAAACAATAACTTCTTCCCATCCGGGAGGTGAGAATATCTTGAACGTTACGAACAATAACATTTTACATATAGAAATACAAAAGTATCAAATAGCATTCAATAAATACTTGTGAAGGACCCGCACCAAACCTTCAACGTGGGTCCTGGGTGGGCTGCAGGACATCCGGTTGCAGACCTCACTCAGTGCCACACCACACGGGTTTTGTTTTCAGAGGTAGTTGTGACTGGTTTATGTAAAACCAAGAGAAAGCACCGAAGCGCAACTATTTACAAGTAAGTTCTGGGTTGGCACAGTCCTCAACCTCCAAGTCCAATGTAAAACCAAAGACATATTATATCAAATCACATAATACGAAAGTGCAAAACCTTTTCTGGTTACTATTTATCATTTACCCAGCCGGGCATTCTACAGTTAGAAATATATATATTCACTATATAATTTTGTGCAAAACTTTATAAAACATTTCAAACTTTTTTACTTTTGGTAGATCCGATAGGGATCTCACCACTTTTTCCTCACTATCTATTCATTCTCTGCAAATACACTTTCCACCCCGGGGGCTGGAACAATGCAATGGGCCCTAGATCCCAGGACTAGCAAATCATGTGCTGCGATTAGGGTCTGGGTCGCCACAGTTCTGGTGCGAACCTCTAGGGGCGCAACGGGTACATTTTCTTCACGTGACACCGATTGCGTTTCAATCACAGTTAGCGATATGGACCGCGTCATGGATTGCGATTGAGACTGGGTCGCATGTTGCGATGTAGAGGTGGCTTTAATTTGCGATGAAATCTGGGTCGCTTGTTGCGATGAATTTGCAGGGGGCGATGCTGGGGCACGGCCGGATGCTGCTTGAGCTGGAGACGGGGACGCTGCGGTAATGGTGACGGTACCTGCGTCGGGGACGGGGTCACGGACGATGGTGACGTTAAGGGCATACCACCCCTTCATTCCCCAGTGCCGCGTATATGTGACGATATCTCCATTTGCTAAGTCCCTCCCGGGATGGCCTTGCGGCAGGTGAGATTCTACGTCACGCCTGCTGACGAAGACCGCTGGGTAGAGGCCCGGTTCACGGATAAAGCCCCAGCCCTTCCGGAGCTGGAACTCAGTCACACACCCCTGCTGCCGCGGTTCCCGTAAGGTACCTTTGTCGCGACGGACAGTCTCCTTGTCGGCAATCAGCTCGGCATATTGTCGCTGACGGTTCCTCTGAGTTTCCCGCTCTTCCTCCTGCTGGCGTTTCTTCTTCTCCTCACGACTCTGCCATTCTTGTTCCCACTGGGCGGTATAAGCGACGTCATCCAGGCGCGCCATTTCGTCCCAGTCCACATCTGGTAGTGACGGACAGGACCCCTCCGGTGTCCCTGCCGGGGACCGATCATCTGCTGCGGCCTCTTGGCCGGGCGGGCGTTCCGGGATTGGCTGTACCTCCTCAACCTCCTTCGCTTCCACCGCTTCACCGGTGGGATCGGGATCGGTACTTTCGGGGGCAGCCTCCGGTTGCTCCTTCGCCTTGGGCAGCAGACTCTTCGGTAATTGGAATCGTGGGGGATCGTTGAGGGGAGAGGACGCTGTGTTCCACAGTCGCCACTGCATCAGGTTACATCGGCGTCTCTCAATCTCCTCCAGTCCAGTCTGGTGCTGGACCATCTTCTTCAGGCGTGCATTTTCCTCTCGAATCTCTAGCAACGCCTGTTGCAGGTGCAGGATCACAGAAGACTCCTGTGATGGTGGCAGCTTGGCTGGGGCACGGGGCCTGCCTTCCTCCGCTTCCCCGCTCGGCTGCACACGTCCTGCCTCCATGATGTTCCAGAAGATTCTCTCTTCTTCCTGCGGAGACATCCGGTCTCTTCCGTGGAGGTGGGGTTTGCGTCTCCTCCTCCTCGCAGGGAAGGTGAAGAGGAGGCGGACCTCCTTTGCTGTAGGGCAGGATCGCATGTTGTAATAACACTTTGAGAGGGCAGGCATTTTCTTCGCGCCACAGGGGGGTAGACGCCCACGAAGGTACGCCCACCTTCTTCTCCAGCGCCTGAGGGCGCGAATATGGCGACAAAAATGGCGATTTTGGCGCCAAAAGTGCAAACAGTCCTTTTTCACCAAAACAGTTCCATAGGCACGCAGGGCTCGCAATTCTGCGAGTTTCGCATCCTGTTCGTGACGCCAAGTTTTTGTGTCGACCCGCCACCACAATTGTGGATTACCAGGGCAATGGGGTACTCAGAGCCGAGCCCATGGAAGTCTATGGGATTTGTCACAGGTAGCTGTGGCTCGGTCTGTGGCCCTGGCGGTCTGGCGTATGTTGGGGATATATTTACAGGGGATTGATTTATATACAGTTCGTGACGCCACCTGTAGTATTCTGGTAATTAGTACCAGCGCTGCTGTAGATCTCTGAGGGGATGGTAATGCAGCTAGATGTCGGGTCCCCTACAGGTGGGACTGGTCCCTCAAAGTCTATGGGATTTGTGAAGTCGGGTGCAGATAAAGAACACAGTCTCACACGGTCAGCGTCTTTCCATACCTTTACTTGTAAGATGTTCAGGCAGGTCCCAGGGAGGCTGATCCAAGGAGGGTGTATCTTGAGACGGCAGCTGGACAAGTTAGGGGCCTCCTTTACTTCCAATACAACGAGTACAACCAGCCTGAAGCGTAGTTCCCTCAAAATCTCCAGCTAATCTATAGCTGTACCGCCCAGTCAGCTTTGTGTTAGGGGCCTTCCTGTGAAGGAGCTGAATTCTTATTTTGTCGTGCACTGACTCCAAAGTCTTCACTCCCCCTGACCCCAGTTACGTACTGACTATAAGGGGCTGTCTGCCGCGACCTAGGGTCCGGTAGATTCCTGGTTTTCTTATCACCTTGCTTGAAACAATAGTGATCCTTCGGTCCCCAGTGACCGGTAGCAATGTGCAGGACTTCTTCAATCCGTAAGCACTATTCCAATAAAACCACTGTGCCTTTCGCCTTGTCCACGCTGGTAACATAAGCACTCACACTAGCCAAGGGTCGAGCAGTCACTTCTTTCTTTTTCCTTTCTACGAAGTTAGTTACAGATGCTCAGTTATCAAAAGGCAGGAGCACGTCTCTGAACCTTATACCGTCCTTTAGACAGGATGCTGAAGACTTTCTGCACTAAACTTCTTCTTTCCTTCCAGTGTATGCTGATGAAGTACAGCTCTGACTAGGCTAAGGTGAATTAAAGCACCTATACTAGACTCCACTTTCAAAAGCTGATGATAGAGCAATCTGGACTCCTTCCTCCCTCCAGACGTCTTCTCTCTCCGAAGTCAGGAACTAAACTCACTAAATCACTCTAACACATACCTTGACCACTCCCTCAAGAGTAAACTCCACTACCCTAAGGGTGTGTCCAGTGTGTGTCGAGTGAATGAATATTTAGCATTAAACTGCCGTCTCGCCATACACTCTCCAGGGTACTGCGTGTGCCTAACACCAGGGCTACACACTGACACTCCACAAGGCTCAGCAGAGTCTCCCTGATCTCTGACACTTGATCAGGGCCAGACCCCATGCTTCTTTCATTCTGTGACCGCAGACACTACAAGGATCAGCAGAGTCTCCTGATCTGACTCTCGGTCAGGGCTGGACACAATGCTTCTTTCATTCTGTGACTGCTGACACTACAAGGATCAGCAGAGGCTCCTGATCTGACTCTCGGTCAGGGCTGGACACAATGCTTCTTTCATTCTGTGACTGCTGACACTACAAGGATCAGCAGAGTCTCCTGATCTGACTCTCGGTCAGGGCTGGACACAATGCTTCTTTCATTCTGTGACTGCTGACACTACAAGGATCAGCAGAGGCTCCTGATCTGACTCTCGGTCAGGGCTGGACACAATGCTTCTTTCATTCTGTGACTGCTGACACTACAAGGATCAGCAGAGTCTCCTGATCTGACACTCGGTCAGGGCTGGACACAATGCTTCTTTCATTCTGTGACTGCTGACACTACAAGGATCAGCAGAGTCTCCTGATCTGACTCTCGGTCAGGGCT
Organism: Oophaga sylvatica; assembly: GCA_033576555.1. Lineage (NCBI taxonomy): Eukaryota > Metazoa > Chordata > Amphibia > Anura > Dendrobatidae > Oophaga > Oophaga sylvatica. Next base: position 396,813,015 of record JARQOD010000001.1, read on the forward strand.
GGACACAATGCTTCTTTCATTCTGTGACTGCTGACACTACAAGGATCAGCAGAGGCTCCTGATCTGACTCTCGGTCAGGGCTGGACACAATGCTTCTTTCATTCTGTGACTGCTGACACTACAAGGATCAGCAGAGTCTCCTGATCTGACTCTCGGTCAGGGCTGGACACAATGCTTCTTTCATTCTGTGACTGCTGACACTACAAGGATCAGCAGAGGCTCCTGATCTGACTCTCGGTCAGGGCTGGACACAATGCTTCTTTCATTCTGTGACTGCTGACACTACAAGGATCAGCAGAGTCTCCTGATCTGACACTCGGTCAGGGCTGGACACAATGCTTCTTTCATTCTGTGACTGCTGACACTACAAGGATCAGCAGAGTCTCCTGATCTGACTCTCGGTCAGGGCTGGACACAATGGTTTTCATTCTGTGACTGCTGACACTACAAGGATCAGCAGAGTCTCCTGATCTGACTCTCGGTCAGGGCTGGACACAATGCTTCTTTCATTCTGTGACTGCTGACACTACAAGGATCAGCAGAGTCTCCTGATCTGACTCTCGGTCAGGGCTGGACACAATGCTTCTTTCATTCTGTGACTGCTGACACTACAAGGATCAGCAGAGGCTCCTGATCTGACTCTCGGTCAGGGCTGGACACAATGCTTCTTTCATTCTGTGACTGCTGACACTACAAGGATCAGCAGAGTCTCCTGATCTGACACTCGGTCAGGGCTGGACACAATGCTTCTTTCATTCTGTGACTGCTGACACTACAAGGATCAGCAGAGTCTCCTGATCTGACTCTCGGTCAGGGCTGGACACAATGGTTTTCATTCTGTGACTGCTGACACTACAAGGATCAGCAGAGTCTCCTGATCTGACTCTCGGTCAGGGCTGGACACAATGCTTCTTTCATTCTGTGACTGCTGACACTACAAGGATCAGCAGAGTCTCCTGATCTGACTCTCGGTCAGGGCTGGACACAATGCTTCTTTCATTCTGTGACTGCTGACACTACAAGGATCAGCAGAGTCTCCTGATCTGACTCTCGGTCAGGGCTGGACACAATGGTTTTCATTCTGTGACTGCTGACACTCCACAAGGCTCAGCAGAGGCTCCTGATCTCTGACACTCGGTCAGGGCTGGACACAATGCTTCTTTCATTCTGTGACTGCTGACACTACAAGGATCAGCAGAGTCTCCTGATCTGACTCTCGGTCAGGGCTGGACACAATGCTTCTTTCATTCTGTGACTGCTGACACTACAAGGATCAGCAGAGTCTCCTGATCTGACTCTCGGTCAGGGCTGGACACAATGGTTTTCATTCTGTGACTGCTGACACTCCACAAGGCCATCAGCAGACGGCTCCTGATACTCTGACCACTTCGGTCAGGGCTGGACACAATGCTTCTTTCATTCTGTGACTGCTGACACTACAAGGATCAGCAGAGTCTCCTGATCTGACTCTCGGTCAGGGCTGGACACAATGCTTCTTTCATTCTGTGACTGCTGACACTACAAGGATCAGCAGAGGCTCCTGATCTGACTCTCGGTCAGGGCTGGACACAATGCTTCTTTCATTCTGTGACTGCTGACACTACAAGGATCAGCAGAGGCTCCTGATCTGACTCTCGGTCAGGGCTGGACACAATGCTTCTTTCATTCTGTGACTGCTGACACTACAAGGATCAGCAGAGGCTCCTGATCTGACTCTCGGTCAGGGCTGGACACAATGCTTCTTTCATTCTGTGACTGCTGACACTACAAGGATCAGCAGAGTCTCCTGATCTGACTCTCGGTCAGGGCTGGACACAATGGTTTTCATTCTGTGACTGCTGACACTACAAGGATCAGCAGAGGCTCCTGATCTGACTCTCGGTCAGGGCTGGACACAATGCTTCTTTCATTCTGTGACTGCTGACACTACAAGGATCAGCAGAGGCTCCTGATCTGACTCTCGGTCAGGGCTGGACACAATGGTTTTCATTCTGTGACTGCTGACACTACAAGGATCAGCAGAGGCTCCTGATCTGACTCTCGGTCAGGGCTGGACACAATGCTTCTTTCATTCTGTGACTGCTGACACTACAAGGATCAGCAGAGGCTCCTGATCTGACTCTCGGTCAGGGCTGGACACAATGGTTTTCATTCTGTGACTGCTGACACTCCACAAGGCTCAGCAGAGGCTCCTGATCTCTGACACTCGGTCAGGGCTGGACACAATGCTTCTTTCATTCTGTGACTGCTGACACTACAAGGATCAGCAGAGTCTCCTGATCTGACTCTCGGTCAGGGCTGGACACAATGCTTCTTTCATTCTGTGACTGCTGACACTACAAGGATCAGCAGAGTCTCCTGATCTGACTCTCGGTCAGGGCTGGACACAATGCTTCTTTCATTCTGTGACTGCTGACACTACAAGGATCAGCAGAGGCTCCTGATCTGACTCTCGGTCAGGGCTGGACACAATGCTTCTTTCATTCTGTGACTGCTGACACTACAAGGATCAGCAGAGTCTCCTGATCTGACTCTCGGTCAGGGCTGGACACAATGCTTCTTTCATTCTGTGACTGCTGACACTACAAGGATCAGCAGAGTCTCCTGATCTGACTCTCGGTCAGGGCTGGACACAATGGTTTTCATTCTGTGACTGCTGACACTACAAGGATCAGCAGAGGCTCCTGATCTGACTCTCGGTCAGGGCTGGACACAATGCTTCTTTCATTCTGTGACTGCTGACACTAAAGGATCAGCAGAGGCTCCTGATCTGACTCTCGGTCAGGGCTGGACACAATGGTTTTCATTCTGTGACTGCTGACACTACAAGGATCAGCAGAGGCTCCTGATCTGACTCTCGGTCAGGGCTGGACACAATGCTTCTTTCATTCTGTGACTGCTGACACTACAAGGATCAGCAGAGGCTCCTGATCTGACTCTCGGTCAGGGCTGGACACAATGCTTCTTTCATTCTGTGACTGCTGACACTCCACAAGGCTCAGCAGAGGCTCCTGATCTCTGACACTCGGTCGGGGCCGGAGCAGCTGATGACTTTTCTGCAGGAGGAAGGTGATGATTAGAGGTAATTTTCCGTGCGGTGGATCTGTCAGCATCTAATGAAGCAAGAACGCCTTTCCTCAGGTGGACCCCGAGTCTGTGGTGGCAGAAGGAAAACGGCCAAAAAAAGAAATGACTCTAATTGACACTCTGAAGAGATAAATGGGAAAGTTTGGAACAGCTGGAAACTGCTTTGACAGGAAAGTTTAAGGATTATTTATCCTCTCAGGTGGTCTGTTGTCACCATGGAAACGCTGCAAGAAGATAGCGGGGTAAAGAGTCAAGGTTTTCTTATGGACATGAGAGGGAGGGAGGGAGACATGGCTCGTAATTTGATGGGAGGAGACGGATTCCCAGAGGATCATCTCCATTCCCTGTCAGCCTGTGGAGTGTGAGAGGATCTGGAGAACTCGGAGGAAACACAGGGAGAACATGCAAACTCCTTGCAGATGTCGTCAATGGTGGCATTTGAGCCCAATAATAATTTGAGCTGGAATAATCTGCAAGGCTAATACGGAGCTGACGTCCTGAACCACTCCATTGTGTTTCCCCATCATCTGTGTTAAGTTTCTGGACCAGGTGCTGTAAATGTGCCGACCGCTCAACTGAAAGGACAACGGCTCGAATTTTCAGATTTTCTGCATTTATTCCTTGGCAAAAGATGTAAAAGAAATTGAAACAAACGGGTTGACTAATATACAGAAAACACATGTCCTAATAGAGGACGTGTCGGCAGATTGTCCTCAGTCCGGCGGCTCCATCTGTGTCTGCTGGGAAAGGCTTTTATCTATGTAGTCATTAGACTGGGGGGCAGAACCAGACTGGGGGGGGACAGAGCATGAGCATACATGGGGCAAGCTCATGTGGATGGACCGTCACCACGGTACTGCTCTCGCAGGGAACGTGATGGGGACGCCCCGCTTTATATTGTGCACATCCTTGCTCCGGTCGCTACAAGACCCTTAAAGGTATCCTGTGATTTCTGCTATCAAGGGTTATCCGCAGAGCGTTTGCACCTCATGGATCAGCCTTTTCTCAACTCGTCCTGCAGAGTTGTGATTAGGTTGTCCAGTCGTGTAGTCGCTGGTCATGTTATGTGCGGCAGGCTCTATACACACATGGTCAAAATTGTTGGTACCCCTCGTTTAATGACAGAAAAACCCACAATGGTGACAGAAATAACTTGAATCTGACAAAAGTAATAATAAATCAAAAATCTATGAAAATGAACAAATGAAAGTCGGACATTGCTATTCAACCATGCTTCTACAGAATTTAAAAAAACATAAAACTCATGAAATAGGCCTGGACAGAAATGATGGTACCCTTAACTTAATATTTTGTTGCACAAACTTTTGAGGCAATCAGTGACTGACTAACGGTGGATCCCGTGTCAGCGGCTGCACTGGGGCAGCACCACAGCTACTATCACACTTGTGGGACCTCTTGTACTTAATATCAGGACAGCATTAAGTCACAAACCAGCAAGTTCACATTGATGGATGGCTATCCGGTTATTGAGACATAATACCATAGATATATATGTTTTCCCAACTTATAAACTGTTTTTCTTGTTATAAGAGGCAATTGATAAAGGCAGAGTGTCTGCCGAAACGTTTTGCCTAGAAAACCGCATATACAATCTCCAATAAATACCAGTTTGATCTTCTTCACCATACAAAGTTGAGTGCCTGATTTCATTTATATATTATCCTGTTGCAAGACCCATGACCTGCGACTGAGACCAAGCTTTGACACTGGGCAGCACATTTCTCTCTAGAATCCCTTGATAGTCTTGAGATTTATTTGTACCCTGCATAGATTCTAGACACCCTGTGCCAGATGCAGCAAAGCAGCCCCAGAACTTGACAGAACCTCCTCCATGTTTCACAGTAGGGACAGTGTTTTTTTTCTTCATATGCTTCATTTTTCCGTCTGTGAACATTGAGCTGATGTGCCTTGCCAAAAAGTTCTATTTTTGTCTCATCTGTCCATAGGACATTCTCCCAGAAGCTTTTTGGCTTGTCAACACGCAGTTTGGCTAATTCCAGTCTGGCTTGTTTATGATTTTTTTTTCAACAATGTTGTCCTCCTTGGTCGTCTCCCATGAAGTCCACTTTGGCTCATACAACGACGGATGGTGCGATCTGACACTGATGTTCCTTGAGCTTGAAGTTCACCTTTAACCCCTTAATGTCCAATGACGTGCACAGTCCGTCATGGCAAGGTGTCAGTTTTGGCACCTTGACGGACTGTGCACGTCATGCCTTTGAACTACCACTGCGTGTAAACACGCAGTGGTAGTTCAGTGCCGACAGCTGTCACAGACAAGCGGTGCGGGGACCTTTGCAGTCGATCCCCGCACCTACAGCGCTGTGATTGGTCAGTCAATGTGACTGACCAAACACAGCAGCGATCGAGCAGAAAAGGCTGAAATTTCAGCCTCTTCTGCCCGATCAGTGCAGGAGCTCAGCGCTGCAGTGGCTGAGCTTCCTGCACTGACAGCCAGGCACGGCGCCCCCGCCGCCCCTGGCTGTTAACCCCCTGACTGCTGCGATCGAGCGCGATCGCAGCTCTCAGTGGGGGAGGCAGAGGGTCGGGAACTCCCTCTGCGTCAGATCGGCGCCCTGCAATGTAACTGCAGGGCCCGATCTCTGCCTTGATGACCCGGGGGTTGTCATGACAACCTCCGGGTCATCTAGCTACGGAAAGCTGCTGTGATCATGGTCATGGTCACAGCAGCTTTCACTATAGTTACAATGCATTGCAATGCTGGAGCATTGCAATGCATTGTAACTGCAATAAAAAGTAAAAAAGTGAAAGTCCCATAAAGGGACAAGTTAAAAAAAAAGCATTTTTTTAAAAAAATTGCAAAAAAAATATTAAAAAATAATTTTAAAAAATTCCCCTAAAAAATACACATTTTTATGTAATAAAAAAAACAAAAAAAATACACGTTTGGTATCGCCACGTCCGTAAAAATCCCATCTATAAAAGCTTAACCCTAGTTAACCCCTTCAGTGAAAGCCGTAAAAAAAAACACAAAAAAGTAGTAAATTATACTTTTTCCAAGCGGTATTATCATACCGCTTGGAAAAAGTGCAATTACACGCGATGAAAAAGTCGGATATAAATAATCATGGTACCGCTGAAAACGTCATCTTGTCCCGCAAAAAAACAAGCCGCTATACAGCATCATCAGCGAAAAAATAAAAAAGTTATAGCTCGCGGAATAAACTGATGCAAAAATAATTATTTTTTCTATAAAATTTTTTATTGTGTAAAAAACGCCAAAACATAAAAAAATATATAAATGAGGTATCGCTGTAATCGTAGTGACCCGAAGAATAAAGCTGCTTTATCAATTTTACCACACGCGGAACGGAGGGAAAAAAAAAACAATTCCTGAATTGCTGGTTTTTGTTCATTCTTCTTCCACAAAAATCGGAATAGGAAGCGATCAAAAAACGGTATGTGCCCGAATATGGTACCAATAAAAACGTCAACTTGTCCCGCAAAAAACAAGACCTTACATGACTCTGTCGGACAAAATATGGAAAAAATTATAGCTCTCAAAATACGGCGATGCAAAAATTTCTTACAAAAAATTCTTACAAAAAAAGCTAAACATGAAAAAAAGAGTATAAATCTGGTATCGCTGTAATCGCACCGATCCGAGGAATAAAGTCGCCTAATCACTAATACCGCACGAGGAACAGCGTAAAAATGAAAGCCAATTCTTCACCTTTTGTGGATTTGTTCATTCTGCCTCCCAAAGATCGCAGTAAGGCAGTAACAGTGGTTCCCCCCCACATATGGGATATCAGCGTACTCAGGACAAAATGCATATCAACTTTTGGGGTCCTATTTCTCCTGTTACCCTTATAAAAATAAAAATTTGGGGGCAAAAAGGTCATTTTTGTGGAAAAAAATATGATTTTTTTATTTTCATGGCTCTACGTTATAAACTTCTGTGAAGCCCTTAGGGGTTCAAAGTGCTGACCACACATCTAGATAAGTTCCTTGGGGGGTCTAGTTTGCAAAATGGGGTCACTTGTGGGGGGTTTCTACTGTTTAGGCACATCAAGGGCTCTCCAAGCGCGACATGACACCCGCAGACCATTCCATCAAAGTCTGCATTTAAAAACTGTGCTCCTTCCCTTCCGAGCTCTGCCATGTGTCAAAATAGTGGTTCCCCCCCACATATGGGGTATCAGCGTACTCAGGACAAATTGCACAATAGCTTTTGGGGTCCTATTTCTCCTGTTACCCTTATAAAAATAAAAATTTTAGGGCAAAAAGATTATTTTTGTGGAAAAAAATATGATTTTTTTATTTTCACGGCTCTACGTTATAAACTTCTGTGAAGCACTTGGGGTTCAAAGTGCTCACCACACATCTAGATAAGTTCCTTGGGGGTCTAGTTTCCAAAATGGAGTCACTTGTGGGGGGTTTCTACTTTTTAGGCACATCAGGGGCTCTCCAAACGTGACATGACACCCGCAGACCATTCCATCAAAGTCTGCATTTGAAAAAGGCGCTCCTTCCCTTCCGAGCTCTGCCATGCGTCAAAATAGTGGTTTACCCCCACATATGGGGTATCAGCGTACTCAGGACAAATTGCACAATAACTTTTGGGGTCCTGTTTCCCTTTGGAAAATAAAAAGTGGGGGTGGAAAGATCATTTTTGTGGAAAAGATATGATTTTTTAATTTTACGGCTCTACGTTATAACCTTCTGTGAAGCCCTTGGGGGTTCAAAGCTCTCACCACACATCTAGATAAGTTCCTTGAGGGGTCTAGTTTCCAAAATGGGGTCACTTGTGGGGGGTTTCCACTATTTAGGCACACAAGGACTCTCCAAATGCGACATGGCGTCCAATCTCAATTCCAGACAAAAAAGTCAAATGGCGCTGCTTCCCTTCCGAGCTCTGCCATGCGCCCAAATAGTGGTTTACCCCCACATATGGGGTATCAGCGTACTCGGGACAAATTGCACAATAACTTTTGGGGTCCTTTTATCCTTTGGAAAATAAAAATTGGGATGAAAAGATCATTTTTGGGGAAAAAATATGATTTTTAAATTTTACGGCTCTACGTTATAACCTTCTGTGAAGCCCTTGGGGGTTCAAAGTGCTCACCACAGATCTAGATAAATCCCTTGGGGGGTCTAGTTTCCAAAATGGGGTCACTTATTGGGGGGTTTCCACTGTTTAGGTACATCAAGGACTCTCCAAACGCGACATGGTGTCCGCTCTCGATTCCAGCCAATTTGACATTCAAAATCTCAAATGATGCTCCTTCCCTTCTGAGCACTGCCGTGCGCCTAAAGATTGGTTTTCCCCCACACATGGCGTATCGGTGTACTCAGGAGAAATTGTACAACAAATATTGTGGTTCATTTTCTACTGATACCCTTGACAAAATGTAAAGAATTGTGTCGAAAGAAAAATTTTGGGAAAAAAAGTTAAATGTTCATTTTTTCCTTCCACATTGCTTCAATTCTTGTGAAGTACCTAAAGGGTTAATAAACTTCTTGAATGTGGCTTTGAACACCTTGAGGGGTGCAGTTTTTAGAATGGTGTCACTTTTGGGTATTTTCTGTCATATTGACCCCTCAAATTCACTTCAAATGTGAGGTGGTCCCTAAAAAAAATGGTTTTGTAAATTTTGTTGGAAAAATGAGAAATTGCTGTTCAAATTTTAACACTTATAACTTCCTAACAAAAAAAATTTTGGTCCCAAAATTGTGCTGATGTAAAGTAGACATGTAGGAAATGTTATTTATTAACTATTTTTTGTGACATATCTCTCTGATTTAATGGCATAAAAATTAAAAATTGCAAAATTTTCAAAATTGCCATATTTTTGTTTTTTTCATAAATAAACGCAAGTTATATTGAATAAATTTTACCACTATCATAAAGTACAATATGTCACGAGAAAACAATCGCCAAGATCCGTTGAAGCGTTCCAGAGTTATAAGCACATAAAGTGACAGTGGTCAGAAATGTAAAAATTGGCCTGGTCTTTAACCTACAAAATGGCTTGGTCGTTAAGGGGTTAATCTGTTTAGAAGTTTTTCTGGGCTCTTTTGTTGCCATTCGTATTATCCCTCTCTTTGGTTTGTCATCAATTTTCCTCCTGCGGCCATGTCCAGGGAGGTTGGCTACCGACCCACGGAGCTTAAATTTCTGAATAGTATGTGCAACTGTAGTCACAGGAACATCCAGCTGCTTGGAGAAGGTCTTATAACTTTTAACTTTAACATGTTTGTCTATAATTTTCTTTCTAATCTCCTGAGACAACTCTTTCCTTCACTTCCTCTGGTTCATGTTGAGTGTGACACACACCATGTCACCAAACAGCACAGTGAGTATCTGTAGCCCTCTATACAGGCCCACTCACTGATTCCAAGATTGTAGACAACTCTGATGCTAATTAGTGGACACACCTTGATTTAACATGTCCCTTTTGTCACATTATTTTCAGGGGTACCATCATTTCTGTCCAGGCCTATTTCATGAGTTGTATTTTTAAAAAAAATTCTGTGGAAGCATGGTTGAAAAGCAATGTCTGACTTTCATTTGTTAATTTTCATAGATTTTTGATTCATTATTACTGTTGTCAGATTCAAGTTATTTCTGTCACCATTGTGGGTTTTTCTGTCATTAAACGAGGGGTACCAACAATTTTGAGCACGTGTGTATACCACAGCGCTAGACAGGTGCCATAGTAATGAGAATCACTGACTGTTATGGCTGAGTGGTGTTCACACCTTGCATATAGCTGCGTACAGTACTGGACGATAAGACACGATGTAACAGCAGAATAGTGACTGCAGCTCTGGAGGAAGAGACACAATGTAACAGCAGAATAGTGGATAATTTTGGAGTGTGGGAGGGATAATCTTAGGATTTGAGGAAGTGTCGTCCTCTTCTCCCTCGGAGGTGATTGGGGGGGACATCGGTGGAGCTGCTTACCACGTCGTCTTCTCTGTGCTGGTGGTTACAGGATGTTGGGGAGCGCTCTATTCTAAGTCATTTTCTCACTGCTCCTCTCTCCTTTTGCAGCGTTAATCACTTTGTGTACACAGCTCCTATGCAGACCCTTGTGTGCGTTGTTTTGTCTGACCCTGAAGTGATGCCTCACTCTCTACTATCTGCTGCTGCCTCCTGCGCTCGGATCAGATTGCACAGGTTGTGGTTTGTAGCCATGGAGACACATAGGTCTGCGCAGGAGCTGTGTAGACATCAGAGAGTTCTAGTTGTGAGGTTTAGATACAGTGGAGATGGCGGTACCGTCAGCACTCTGAGCTGCGGCTGCCGTCACCGTCTGCAGGAGGCGGCTCAACGACGTGGCGAGCATGGCGCCAACTTGTGAAGGTTTTTGACACCGGGTTGTTTTGTTTTCCAGCTGGTGCCACATATATATTTGGGAAGAGCGGAGGACTAATCCTATACACGTGGCCTCATAACGACCGGCCAAGCACCCGCACTGACCGCCTGGCCGTGGGCTTCAGTACGACCGTCAAGGACGGGATCCTAGTGCGGATTGACAGCGCTGCTGGCCTGATGGACTTTCTGCAGATGCACATAGTAAGTAAATCCTGGATAAACTCGGGAAAGGGGGGTGGGAAGCACACAAGAGCAGTCGAAGTCCCAGAGGAGAGAAAACGTGAAATGTGACACATGTCATTGTGGACAAAAATGAACATGAGACCTATTGGTGCCGCCTGGGGGATTTTATATGTTCCCACCCCCCTACCATCCACAGGACGAGGCGCCCCTTATTTTGTGTTTCCAACATAAACAATACGTCAGTACTTTTTGTGCACTGTGCTCTGGGGACAGGACAAGTCCTAGAAGAAGATGAGGTTCAACTTCTCTCACTATCATAGGCAGAATCACAATGACCGGTATCAGAGAAGGCAGAAGCTCTACAGCTCCCCACCCTGCGCTGATCAAAGAGCATGCCCACAACACTCCAGTATAAATCACAGCTCACCTCCCCCTGCACCGATCACAGAGCATGCCCACAACACTCTCCTAGTGATGTCACAGCCCACCCCAGCCTCCCAATAACTGTTCTCAGACCCCAGCATGCCTATGATTCGCTGCCATATGATGATTTGCTGTCTCTGGTCCCAGTGGCTGTAGTAAATGAAGCAGAAGCTAAAGCGTGATGGACACCCCTGTAATGTAGTGTAGAAAATGAAATTAAATCTGCCTTCAGGAGAAACAATATCAGGGTCCGGTTATAATTAAAGGGGCTGTCAGCACAGACTGTTCACGCTAAGCACAGGCGCTCTGGGCATCATGGCGGCCAGACATTTATCTGCACCTCCCACCTTCTGGTTTCCCTCTATGTCCTTCTTTCTCTGGCGCTGTGAACCCAGAGCCGTATGGCTACTTTCACACATCAGTTTTTTTCCGTCAGGCAGGATCCGGCTATTTTTAGAAAAAACGGATCTGGCGAAATCTGCTGCCGGATCCGTTTTTCTCATTGACTTGTATTAGCGCCGGATCGCGCCGCATGTTCTTCCGTTTTTTGCCAGATCCGGCTAAAATTTTAATTCTGGCGTCTGGAAAAAACGTCTCCAGTAACGTTTTTTTTTTCTGCGGCGAAAAACCGGACAGCGCCGGATGTGGCGCTTCCGGCTTTTTGCTTCAATGGAGGTCTATGGTCGCCGGAATGCACTGGATCCGGAAAAAAAAACGATCCTGTTTATAAGTCTGAGCATGCTCAGATCCAATTGGCCAGCCCCCAGGAAACAGATCATCGTTTGGGAACCACCCATGGACGTTTTTAAAAACCGGATCTGTCGTAAAACGGATAAAAAAACGGACAAACGGATGGAAAACTGATGAAACGGATCCGCTAGACGGATACTGCAGAAAAACGGATCCGTTTCATCAGTTTTCCACAATTTACGCCAGATCCTGCCTGCCGGAAAAAACCTGATGTGTGAAAATAGCCTTAGTCAAAGAAGAGGGTGGAGACTGAGGGAAAACAAGCAGGTGGGAAGGTGTAAATGATTGGCTGCCATGATACCCCGAGCACCTGTGCTTAGTGTGAACGACTGTTCTGACAGCCCCTTTAACAAGAAAAAAGCTTGTAACTATTTGGTTGTCGGTGCCTCTATTGTAGCCGTTTATGTGCATGGTCCTCAGTGATCCGGACCCCATGCCGCATCTCTGTGCTGGTGCCCAGTGTCACTGTACTCTGTCCTACGTGCTCTCGTTCACACTGGAGTGGTGTGAAGCATCAGTCCAGGGGGGCTGTCACTCGGGCAGATTTTCAGGGCATGTATGTTAGCAGACGTGACAGTGTAACAGATGTTACATTCATACCTGACACTCGGCAGCTCGCTCCCTCCGAGGAAGATTAATGGCTGCATCTCTGCTTGTCTCATCCATGACATTGGTGGCTCATGCGTGAGATGAGGGTGCTGACAGCCCGATTCCAGTCACACTCCAGGAAAGCTCCTTCACTATACACTGTCTCTGGTGACACCTGCCAGACTCCGAGTGCTGCGGGGTCCCCATTGCCCACTCCGCCTGTCTGCATGGAATAACAAACCCGCTCTACCGTGCACGTTACTGCCAGTATGAAGACCGTTCTGCTGGCATCACAGCGGAGAAATGCACCTGCGCTGTGTGACCATGGGCTAGACATGTATAGCTCTCACACCAGACACTTCCCAACACCTCCATGCTCCTGAACCGAGGCTCCACCATGTCCGGAAAATGAGGTTATAATGGTTTCTGGAAGTGGGGAAACTGAGATCCTATAGGTTCGGAGAATCATAATCAGAGATGGAGTTACAGAAAAGTCTAATAAACATAGGTGTTGTGGCTCTGGAGGAGTAGACCGTGAGGCGGCTCTGGAGGAGTAGACCGTGAGGCGGCTCTGGAGGAGTAGACCGTGAGGCGGCTCTTGCAAATAGAAACACTGTGGGAACTTTTCGGCAGTTGTGTTACTGCTTCACAACAGTGTGCCAGCTCACAAATCTCACAAATCGCAAGATGCTGTCAGAGAGCTTCACCGTCCACCCTGGTGTCCAGGCCGGCTCCCAGTGATAACTTTATATCTCGCAACAATTTCTTGACGATCTTAATGTCAAGGCAGCAGGAACGGGATCCTTGCAGGATCAAGAAGTCTCCTTCTGCCTGAGGGCATCTGATCATTGGAGACAAGTGTGCTGACGTCCAGGGGATTATATTGAATAGAAGAAAATATTATTTTTTCTGAAAATTGTGTTTTTATATCCAGGTAGATAAATTATTGAACACCGCTCGTATAATATATGAGATAAGGCAGCCTTATAGATGTGTAAAGTATAAGGGTAATCTCTAGACCAACATAACCAATAGAAAATTTCAAAGATCCTCCTTCAGAAAAACTTTATTGACCCGAGTGTACACGCTAGAGAAAAATCATGCCGAAAAAACATGCGATGTTTCAGCCACGCAGGGCCTTTATCAAGCCATTAAAAAGCTGTACATGTTTTTTTTGCCTGATTTTTCTCTTGTTTTTTTTCCCCTTGGGTCAATAAAATTTTTGTGATGGAGGATCTTCGGTGACTTGGATTTTTGGAATTTACTGTATGTTTACATCCGTGTGAAGGCTTGTACCAATTTAGCACGAATTGTGGAGTGATGCATGGAATAAATCAAGGGCAGGATTGATCTGGCGGATCGAGGGCACGATTACTTGGGTTGACCGGGCGTCGGCTGTGGAGGGGTGCACCCCTGCTGATTGCTTCCGGTTTTGGTCTGATGAATTGCTATGAAAGATACTGGACATCTTTTTCTGAACTCCATGGGCGCAGCCTCCAGCTGAGATGGGATTGTGCTGCTCCACACTAATGTTCAGCCAGGCCGCAGCGGGGGTTAGGCTGGAGTCACACACAACCACAAAAAATCGGTCCGTTTTAGACGGTCGACAATCGGATCAAAATAAAAACATCACACATCCTTCTGGCATCCGATTTTCCTTCAAAGATGCGATTTAATCGCATGTGTGTGTACCTTGTAACATCCGATTTTCATCCGACTTGCGAGATTTTCTCGCAGGCTTGCAAAACTGACATATAATGGATCCAAAAGAATAGTATTTAAATGCCAAAAGAAAGAATAGATATATTCACATAGAGCACATATATATATATATATATATATATATATGTCATTGTGACATATATATATACATATATTTATAGTTCTTACACTTCTACATACTGTTATAGCCGCTAATTCAATTGCCGGCTTCAGTGAAATCACAGAAGCCGACATGAAATGATACATTGTTTCCACACATTTAACCATGTAATTTCATGTATTTTTATATATGTTTGAAACATACAATTACATGAGTATATGTGTGCTAAATTTCAGACATGTAGGGGTTAATTAAAGGTGTAAATTCGTTGAAAAAAAATGTGTGGGCTCCCGCTGTATTTTCTCCACCAGACAGACAAAGCAAGCGAGTGGGGGCAGATAATAATAGCCTAGGGAGGGTACATTTTTTTTGTGCCCCCCCTGGCTACTAACATCTGCCCCCAGACACCCCAGAAAGGGCAAATCTATAATTAGATTCGCCCTTTCTGGCACTTTGCCCGTCTATTCCCATTGCCCTGTAGCGGTGGCGAATGGGTTAATAAGGGGTTAAAATGACCTTGCAATTGAAAGGTCACTTTAAGCCAGGTTAATAATTGATAGCTGTCAATTAGACAACTATCAATTATTAATCCTATTGTATGAAAGAAAAATCAAACACACACAGTTTAATAAAAAATAAGTTTAATGAAATAATCACACAGTTTTTGACCATATTTTATTTTCCTGCTAAAACCATTTCCTGTAATAAAAATAAAATAAAAAAGCAAAATTATACTTACCAATCCGATGTACAGTCAGGTCCCACGGTGTAATCCATCAGAAAGGGTTAACAGGTTACAGGTCGCAGAGAGCTAATAATGCTGTCTCAGACCTGTATTCCCCTGAATGAATAAGTTCCTCTCCCAGCGAAAGTAGAGGAATAGATTCATGAATGGAGCTTAATTGATTTATTGGCAATTTAACTTTAGTGACCTGACCTAAAGGGAAAGTGGACACAATCAATTAAGCTTCATTCATGAAACACATCCTCTCCTGTCGCCAGGAGAGGAACTTATTCATTCAGGAGCTTTGAGCTGAGCATGCAGGATTACTTGCACAGCTTGGCTCAAAGCTAGTTAACCCTTTGTGAAGGATTACAGCTGGGACGTGACAGATCGGCGGAATAGGTAAGAATAATGTTGTTTTATTTCTTTTTCTTTATTTTAGGAGATCAATGGCTTCGCACGGATTAAGTGTAAAATAAAATATGGTCAAAAAAATGTGTTTTTATTTCATTAAAATTATTTATTCTTAAAGTGTGTGTGTTTTTTTATTTACTTCAATAGGATTAATAATTGATAGTTGTCTAATTGACAGCTATCAATCATTAACCTGCCTTAAGGTCACCTTTCAATTGCAAGGTGACAGTAAGGTGAGATTAACCCATTCGCCACCGCTACAGGGCAATGGGAATAGACGGGCAAAGTGCCAGAAAGGGCGAATCTAATTATAGATTTGCCCTTTCTGGGGTGTCTGGGGGCAGATGTTAGTAGCCAGGGGGGCACAAAAAAATGCACCCTCCCTGGGCTATTATTATCTGCCCCCACTCGCTTTGCTTTGTCTGTGTGGTGGAGAAAATACAGCGGGAGCCCACGCATTTTTTTTCAACGAAATTACACCTTTAATTAACCCCTACATGTCTGAAATTTTGCACAAATACACTCATGTAATTGTATGTTTCAAACATATATAAAAATACATGAAATTACATGGTTAAATGTGTGGAAACAATGTATCATTTCATGTCGGCTTCTGTGATTTCACAAAACCCAGCAATTGAATTAGCGGCTATTACAGTATGTAGAAGTCTAGGAACTATAAATATATGTATATATACATGTCACAATGACATGTATATATATATATATATATATATGTTCTATGTGTATATATCTATTCTTTCTAGTCTTTATTAAAGCTGTCAGTGTGATTTTACAGTATAGGCGGGGATGAATTGCTGGCTTTTCTAAAGGACACCGATGCGATTTCATCGCAAGTCACACAGTGTGGTCCGTTTGTAATCAGATTTTTCATCGCTCCCATAGACTTGCATTGGCGATAGTCGACCCACAATCGGTGACAATCGCAGCATGCTGCGATTGTACACGGACGTTTAAAACGGACCACAAAAAATCTGATACTGGGAGCTGCTCCATAGATTAACATAGGTCCGACTGCAATGCGATATTTCATCGCATTGCAGTCGTCCGATTTTGTCGCCAGTGTGACTCCGGCCTTATAATGGTTGTAGCCGTCTACCTTGTAGTGTTGTGGATGTACAGCCCCGTTGATGAACATGTGTAGGTGCTGCTGTTGACCATGGCATTAGCACTGTACGAGCTGTACCCGGAGTTTGGTGTTCCGTTGTGTGGCGCCCGCGCTGCTGCAGTAATTTATGGATCATTATGCATTCTCTAATTATGAGCCTTCTGCGCTCTGTATGATTTCTACACCGAAAAGCATCTGTTTCAAGCCTGTGGGACACAGCAACCTTTCCCCGCCTACATCGCTCAGCTCTGGGGGACAGTCCCGCTATCCCTACAGACATCACTGAGATGTGGGTATCTCCTGTCGAGCCCCAGAGTTGCTGCAGCTCTCGCCTGGAGCAATAGATTGACTCAGATGATGGTTTGGGGTTGTTCCTTTTTAATGTTCAGGTGGCGATTTCTCTGTCCAGCATCCATCCCTTGCACAGCTGCCAGGTCCGTTTTACCTCCCAATTACGGCCGCCCCCTGGTTTGTAGCAACCAGTGTTGTACGTGTCTAGTATCACATAGGCGTCCCGCCGCTCTTGCCATGGCTGCTCCCGCGGGTCTCTGTGGGGTAATCACTGCTCCTCTACTTCTGGCTTTTTCCTTTTTATTTGCTGAGGGATTCATCAGTTGGTTGATTAATAATTGATAGTTTTCCGTAATTATAGATTTTAGCGGTGTATTGGTGTCGTGTCCTTACGCACGGCCTCTGCTGGCCGATCATGGCGCATTAACCCTTTGGGTGAGTGGAGATATATTGGCAGTTCAAACCTGTCCATGTGTGATGTCCACTCACTCGTCCTCTACCGACGCTGCCATCTATTTTGTCTGCTTCGTAGATTTTACCTGTCACTTTGCGTAGCTGTGAGCTGAAGGAATTAATGTATTTTTCTGTCTGGTAATGAGTTTTTCACTAGACTTGCCTTCTAGCAACTCCCGGCTTGATTAGTTTCTGGAATTCAGGAAAGGCCCATTGACCAAATATTTGCAAATAATTGGTACAGCATTACTCCATGTCCAATCCACCATGAATATGCTGCACAGGCCATGTGAATGATGCATTGCCCCGTGGGCACGGCTGCCAGTGATACTTGTTGCTGTATCTGTGTGACCAATGTTAATATCCCTTCTGGGTGGTCTGCTAGCAGTGTGGAATCATTATGGTGTCGGAATTTTTGTCCAGATCTTCTGTCCTTTGTCCATGTAATTGAGGTAGTTTGTTGGTTTGGGCTGAGTGTAGGGAGAAATGTGGCAGGAGAGAAAAGTAGTTTTGGGAGACTACAGATACGTTCCAGACTTTTGACGGAAAGACGTTGACATTCTGGTCCGGTGTTGTCTACTTCCTTGTACTTGATGATGCTAGGACATTGTGCAGGTAATAAGTGGAGCTGTACACTTGTATCTCATGATGCCGATACTTGGGGGTGCTTTATATTTTGAAGACCTTTCTGCACTGTCTCATAATGAAAAGACCACAACATTATCACAATTCACTTATGTCCTGTATTCTTCAAACAGAAAAGGAAAAGAGCGCCAGGTCAGTAGGTGTCAGCTATTAAACGATCATCTGCTTAGCTTACTGGCGGTGTTATGGTTAAACCCATTTTGTGTAGTCAAGGACTTGGTACAACTTGTAATCTCCAATCACACCCCCGCTCTCCCTGCAGAGGGCCTGAAAGGGTGTAATTTTGCTTGAGCAGAACATGCCAGTCCTAAAGCAGCGAGACACAGACCAGCCATGGCCGGGAGTGGTTGCGCCATGCAATCAGCAACAGATTGTTTAACTGGAAGCAGAGGAGTCGCACAATATGTGGATCTGTCTGTCATCAACTATAGAGTCTTCATACAAGAATGGGTGCAGAAGTGGGTCACCTTCCCCTTCTATGTAACTGCTTTGAGAACATTGTAGAGCAGGGGTGAGGAACCTCAGGCCCCAGGGCCATTTACGGCCCTCGATGACCTTTTATCCGGCCCCCGGGCAGATTCTCAGGGACCGCAGTGCTTTGGTAGGGAGCTATATTTTGATTGCCTGCAGCTCATTAATTTCTTCTTGCTCTGTGAGCACACACGCAGTGTTCACTACTGAACACTGAAGGGCATGCAATGCAAGATTACGTCCTGACACCAGTGCCAGAGTCAGGATGTACTTTGTGGGCGGAGTTTGTACGGCCCTCGAAGGATGGTATAAATATCCAAATGGCCCTTGGCAGAAAAAAGACTCCCCACCCCTGTTGTAGAGGATAGCAGATGTTACATTAGAATATATCATAGAATATGTTCTTACACAAAATCTCCAAGACCTCCTGTAGACTACCCCTTCTTCTTCTTCTCCAGGACCTCTTGTAGACAACTTCTTCTTCTCTTTCTTCTCCTTCTCCTTCTTCTTCTTCTTCTCCTCCTTCTCCTCTTGACAACCCCCTCCTCTTCTCCAGGACCTCCTGTAGACAACCCATGTGGTTAGTTGTAGAAATTGGCAATTCTTATTGCCAGGACACTGACAGTAAAGCAGAGTTGTGTCTTGGTCTCTTAGGATTCCTTGTGGTTTTCCTCTCGGCAGCCATCCTTCTGTCCTCCATGGTGTGATCAGACGTTGTGTTACCGGTTTTTACGAGGTTCCTTCTATTGGCCTTCAGTTACATCATTGGTCCTTACATTCATCTTTGCTTATTCTGTTCCTGCATCTTCCCACATTCGGTGTCTCTTTTTCTGTCTGTGTTTTCTGCCTCGCTTTGCTCTGAGCTGATAATTGAATTGAAGCCGTTCTGATCTAGATTCCCTCTGAAGGGTATTTCCATTAAACATAGAGCTCTTTGAATTGGTGTGTGCCTGGATGACCCCCTGTGCTACCCTGACTCCTCAGCCCTCTAGGATAATTGGCATCTAGACAGCAGCTCCATCCCGGCTCAGACGTGGCTCACATGCCCCGGCTTCACTTCAAAGAATCACATAGTGTGGAACAGAGTAAAATTGATTTTCACAGGAGCCGGAGAAAAGAAGGCTCGTCTGGGGGCATTTCTGTGTACTATTGGGATACTTTGCTGAGAGATATGTGTAAGGTATTTTTCATTACAGTCCAGAGATACCGGCAAACTCTGCAGTGTGGGCAGTAAATGGCAGCATGTGATGTATGGCACCGCGGAGATCTGCTGTCTGCGTCTTTCATTGCCGCGCAGGTTAAGGTACATTCTGGTTATGATCAAGGAATGAACTAGAATTGTTCTGTGCTCATATATAATGTGATCCCTTCACCACAAAGCCCCAGCTTCACACCGACACGAACCACAGAAACCCTGGCCCCGAGCCTTCCATGCCAGCACGCAGACTTTTCTTATAGGAGGACAATTGCTGGCCTTCTCAGGTTTGCCGGCCCTGCCTTGTGGCGAATCGGCCGCCCAACACTGAGCAATTCTTGCTGCTGACACTGTAATAGAGTGTGATGTTAACCCAGGAATCCACTAACGATTGTCCGTAAGTTCTGCTGTCATCTCACCCTCTCGTCCATGCGGGGTATATACTCTGAGGTAGGTCTCTGCAATGAACGCTCATCTGATTCATGGAGCTCAGTGGCAGTGATGATGCAGCACAAGGTCAGCTGACTGACGAGCCTAGAATAGACGTGTGCCTTGTGGAGGACGTGAGGCTGCCGCCGGCTCCACCATGGGGAGACCTGGAAACCTAGTGAATAATTAATGCTGGCGAGAGGGGGCAGATGGGGGTGACACCGGTTCTGCTCCATAACCGTCACAACCGTTCGGCAGTAGTGTGATGTGGATGCAGAGTCTCCATCTGTCATTTCCACATGTGATTAAGAGCTGAGAGGCTGTAATGACTGATGTCCCTGTACACACCAGAGACTGGGACTGCATCCTTTACCTGCTGTTCATAGGAAAAGCCTGACAATCGGTGGGATGGTGGTCCGCCCCAGGTTGTTTCTTTGGTTATATATAAGCTGCTCAATTCGTTGGGTCCGATTTTATTGCAGTTCTGCCTGATTTTTTTTTTTTTTTGTCTTTTTTCTCATTTTTTTTTTTTCCTTCCATATTTATCTTTCAATTTGTCTCCAGATGTTGTAGTCTGATTCATCAATTTGTCACAAATGTCCTGGAGTGATTTTGTGTACACCTGGCATGTTGATGCAATTTTAGCAGAACATAAGAAATAATGTACTGAAAAGTCGCAAAAATACAGAACATTTTTTTCATTATTTTTCACAACATTCATGAACAGTGTGCTCTGTTTTGATGAATTTGGCACCAGAAACATCAGTAAATACTATACTACCAAAAAAGAAGTGACTTTAAAAATCTCACAAATGATGATTTAGGTCGTGAGCATAAAACATTCTTTGGAGGAGAATTCTTGGCTCTGACATTTTGCACCGTTTGACTTTTCTGAGCGCTTTGTTTACCCCCACGATCAGCTCTGATGTTGTCCGCGGTCATATATCAGTGGTGATGAGCTCAGAAAGAGATAGATAAGACTTGCAAACTCCCCGTCAGACGGTCACATCAGACAATAGACTGTGCAACTCGGTGGCTGTTCATAGAAAACTGTGCAAAAGTTTTCATGTAAACCAATTGTAAAAAAATATGTTGTTCTCCCCAATTACATGTACAATAACGAAAAAAAAGTCCAAAGGTGAACAACCCCTTTTCCAAAACGAATGACTGATATTTGTATTCCTTTCCATACAGTATCTCGTCTTTTGAAGCAACTGCAGTTAAGGGAACACGACCTGAACGGCCATTGCCACTGCTCTGTGAAGCCTCGGGGTCCGTCAGGTGGTCCTACTGAGACCAGAAGAGAGGGTTTCTTGCTGAAGGTGTAGCTTTCCAACTAGTCATTTCTGTCCAACCTTCACGATTGTGAAGACCGCAACACACACATCATCTCCTGACTCTCCCCCATAGACGATGTCGGAGAGTGAAGGATTTGGCGTGTTGACGTTCTCCCTAAAGAGAAACCTCTGAATCCAGGAGCAGCTCTCGCATAGAGAACCTGCCAAGCTGAGGGGTCCCTGTTAGTGGAGCAGTCAGAAGGGGGCTCACCGAATGTGCGGGGGCTGAATCTGGGGTTTCTGTTCCAGGGTGCGAACCTTTGTTACTGTAGACTTCTAAATCTGTAGACTTGTGACTGTACAGTCAGGGTGGAGTACTGTGCAGAGGGCACCGAGGTGAGAGAGCGGTCGCTCCTGGGGACGACGCTCGCTAATATTTCTGCCACTATTGATGATAAAAAGCAAGAAATGAGAATAGTTGTGTATAAGCCCCTGGCTTCCTGGACTCATCCACTCGTCCCCTGTCAATACTACAGGGGGCCATTCATCAAGCTGCTGCAGAGACTGGAGAGGATTGATCGCCCCGCTGCGACTATTGATTTGTGGGTCCATCTCTAAGACTATGGCTGCCCATATGTCTGCGCATGGTGACGAGCAGTGACGATGTTCAGTCCTCATATCATCTGTCCATGTCCCTTAGCTGAGATGTCCCTGTGACGGCGCTCCAGGGGTCTCTATTCGGGCGCAAAGATTTCCCGTGCTGCAGTCAAGGTAGAAATTGAAATTGATTAATCTAAAAGTGCCTAATTACAGACAGATTCATCATGATCTTGTGACGAGATCTTGTTAATGACTGAACCGTCGGTGATGAGCCGCAAGCGGCACTGTGGTCCTGCCAATGCTATGTGTTTAATGAGAAATGGATTAGTGCCAGACACTACGCGGACTGATGGAGACGCTGCACAAGCCTTGTGTTGGGGGGGGACAGGTTGGAGCAGCGCTCCCCTTTAATGAGTGCTGTTTATAAGCCTAGGAAGAGCTCGATGACCTCCATCATCAACGGAGCTCCGGAAACCATCCATGGAGAGCGTGCAGCCAAACCTGGGGCTGGCCGCAGATCAGTCACCAGCAGACCATGTCGCCAAGACAGTTTAATGACTTGTTTACTTGGTAAAATCAACATTTTATACTTGTTAGTGAAGATTATGCAAATGTGATTGTCGGGCCATCTCCATATTGTCAAGTCCAGAAAGGATCAGATTGTGTGACATCCAATATGGCTGCCGATTCTATTTGTCAACTTTTGGAAAATAACGATTTGTGGGTAACGGTAAAGCTCTGATCTTGACTTGTACGCTGCTCGGCCTCCTGATTGACCCATGGCTGTTTGGTTATGGATGATCTTTAAACATAGGGACTGGTCTGTCTGGTGCCATTCTTCTTTTTTTTTCTTTCTATTACTGACTTTTGCCCTACCACCAGCTGGGTCCATAGGTGTGGGCCTGTGGAGCTAACTGTGCGTAGACCCCCCGGTATTCAGTCAGCCACAACACGTACTCTGGTGATCCGGATGTCATTGGCTCCGTCCTTTCCACCACCACGTCGCTTCTCCTTGCTACATCTCGGCTTATGACCCTAATGACTCGTGTCCTCGGCATTTCTGGTTCCTCTGTTCCAGCTCCGGAGAGCAGATGGATGGGAGAAGGCATTAAAGCTTCTTGCAAGATGCATTCTCCTGATGTTCAGAGTGTGTGTGGCTCGTTGGGCTCTGATCACAAGATGGAAAAATTTCACATATTCACACATAATCCACTTGTAGGTCGGAGGAATACTTCCCTGCTCTTTCATGCACCGTGGCAGAGGTTACAGGTCCAGGTCTTCTCCTGAAATGTGACGTTCCCTTATCTGTGCTTTCTCTCCTACGGCCTCGAATTTTACCTCACAACATAGGCTACAAGCAAAGAGTCTGCAGAGCTTCTGCTGCTAAGGTTTTACCAGGACTGACCCCTTGATATCCACAGGCCCCTCGTACCTGAGACAGACGAGTTTGGGCCGGGCAGTGATTGGCTCGCTGTCACAATCCTGCATCCCCACATCCGAGAGCAACGTTCTACCGCCAACTTATCATTTGCTGCCGTGACTGTTCCTTTGTCAGGTCTCCTCTGTATGAACAGCGCTCTACTGCAGGTTGTGAAGAATAACAGAAAAAATTGGAGTCCGGCTCAACAGGACTGGATTTTCCTTTTCTTTGGAAATGACCA
This sequence comes from Oophaga sylvatica, assembly GCA_033576555.1. Classification (NCBI taxonomy): domain Eukaryota; kingdom Metazoa; phylum Chordata; class Amphibia; order Anura; family Dendrobatidae; genus Oophaga; species Oophaga sylvatica. The sequence continues at coordinate 396,836,523 of JARQOD010000001.1, forward strand.
TGAAAATTTTCTTTTGTATGCACTATAATTTCTTTTGAAAATTAAAAAGAAAAGGAAAATCCAGTCGAGCCAGACTCCAATTTTTTCTGTTAGTCCAGGGTCACACACAACGTCTAAAAAATCGGACCGTTTTAGTCGGACGATTATCGCACAAAAGTTTCATGAACATTGATCCGTCTCTCATCCGATTGTAGTGCAATGATGCAATTTAGTCGCATCTGAGCGTACGTTTCACATCCGATTGACATCCGACTTGCGAGATTTTGTCGGTGGCTAGCAAAACCGACATATAATGGATCCAAATGAATAGTTTTTAAATCACAAAAGAAAGGATATATACACATAGAATACATATATATATATATATATATCATTGTGATATATATATTTATAGTTCATACACTTCTACATAGTATAATAGCCGCTAATTCAATTGCCGGCTTTTGTGAAATTACAGACCCGACATGAAATGACACATGGTTTACATACAGTTAACCATGTCATTTCATGTAGTTTCATATATGGTTTTCACTAACAATGACATGAATGAGTGTATGTGTGCAAAATTTCAGACATGTAGGGGTTAATTAAAGGTGTAAATTCGTTGAAAAAAAATGCGTGTGCTCCCGCGCTATTTTCTCCACCAGACAGGCAAAGTCAGCGAGTGGGGGCAAATAATAATAGCCCAGGAGGGTGCATTTATTTTGTGCCCCCCTGGCTACTAACATCTACCCCCAGCCACCCCAGAAAAGGCAAATCTATAATTACATGCACCCTTTCTGGCACTTATCCTGTCTATTCCCATTGCCCTGTAGCGGTGGCTAATGGGTTAAAGCCACCTTGCTATTGGAAGGTGACTTTAAGCCAGGTTAATAATTGAGAGTTGTCAATTAGAATTGCCAGCTTTTCTAAAGGACACCGGTGCGATTTAATCGCAATTCACACGTGCGGTCCGTTTGTAATCCGATTTTTCATCGCACCCATAGACTTGCATTGGCGATTGTCGACCCACAATTGGTGACAATCGCAGCATGCTGCGATTTCACTCGCACGTATAAAACGGACGACAAAAAATCGGATGGTGGAAGCTGCTCCATAGATTAACATTGGTCCGACTGCAATGCGATATTTCATCGCTTTGCAGTCGTCCGATTTTGTCTCCAGTGTGACCCCGGCCTTATCCTTGATGTGAGGCCAGGGCGTGGCCGGTGTCTGAGCCCCAGGTGGATGAGCATAGAGCAACTGGGTGAGCTGGAATTAAGTTTTTATAGCTTGTGAAAACCCCAACAGTACCCATCTCCTGAAGACCCCAACAGTACCCATCTCCTGCCACCCTGAGGGTCTCTAAGTGAATTATTAGGAGAATGTAATTTGATCTTGTTGCGGTGAGAGGGATATACAGCTGTGGCACTGGGACATTACAGGAGTGACACACACAGTATAAGGACCTGAAGCTGTGCCATCTCTGCTGATCGGCATTACATGGCTTCATTATCTTTTTGGTCTTTCTTTCCTTTTGTTCAGGAGATCTTCCTTTTCTGTGATTTATAATGTTCTTTGCTTATATGCGACGGATCACAAAAGTCCCCTGAATCTGATCTGCCAATGTGCACAGCAGTAACGAGCACTGCAGCAGAGGATGAAACCGCAGCTTTTCTTCTCAATTGTCATGAATATGTTCAGGCTTTTACTCTGTGAGACTGGGCCTCATCTGAGGGCATATAATCCTTAAAGGGGTCTGTCAGCAGAGAATGACTAGTCAAACCAAGCACAGGCGCTCTTTGCTCTATAAAATGTCTGGCTGTGCCACAGGTGCACCGAGAGTCTGTGCTTGGTTTGGCCAGTCGTTCTTCCTTTAACCACAGTGATTGTTGAATTGGTGACATAAAATGGCTGTATACGGGAACTTTGACAGACTGGACAGATGGTTGTATCCCCTGCAACAGCCAGAAGTTCAGACACCGGTGGGGAGGACAAACATGTCTCTGTCGTGTGCATTTGTTTCTGATCTTTCCTTTCTCTTTTCCCTACAGGAGCAGGGAAGGTTGGGTCACCTTTAACATTGGGTTAATGGATATCTCCATACGTGAAGACAGTACCCCGGTGAATGATGGCAAATACCATGTGGTGAAATACACACGGAACGGAGGCAACGCAACTCTACAAGTGGATAACTGGCCTGTGAATGAATACTACCCCGGAGGTATCCGCACCGCAAACACTACATGTACATGAGCCCAAGAACTAACACTTTATAATGAAAGGATTCTCTGCACTGTAAAGGTTTCATCTCTACAGTGTGGCTGGTGAATTATTAAGGGTCTTCATGGGGGATAATGTTCTGGGTGAGGACTTGGAATTGCAAGTAATTGGATAGAAAATGGCAATAAGGTCAGAGATGACTTCCAGCGACTTAACCTCTTTATTTAATGGACTAGCGATCTCCTTAAGGGGTCGTCAGACTCCCGGTCAAATCGGCCTCCAAGACCGATAAGTAAGAATAGTCCATGCTGGTCCGGAGCAGACTCTCCACCGCTCCCTGCCTTGTTCACAGGATGGCAACGGTGACATGTCATCTACAACAAGTGCCCGCTGCAGCTAATCAAGATCACTGACCGGCTGCAGTGGTCAAATGTTGTAAACAAGACGTCGTCAGCAAGGACTGCAGGGGCCGGGGTGACAGTGCCAGAGCAGCAGGGGCCTCACCAGCACAGTACTGCCTGCCTATCATCCTGAGAAATTAGGGCAGTATTCTAGTCCTGGGACACAATGAATCCAAAAATCTACTCGATTTCTAGAGTTTTAGACAAGGCCCAAAAGAATGTGCAGTCCAGAGCTGGAAGCGCAGAACTGGATGGGATTAATGCTGGCCCGGTGTCGATCCATGTGGAGATTGTGGTGGGTTTTTCCGGCCACGTAGACGGCAGCTGATAGATCACATTTTTTGAACATTGTCAGATCACATCTGTCTCGTACTGTATGCAGATTTACACTGCACAGATATTGGCAGTGAGTGTTCCTGTGAACACTCCTTGCACGATAAGCTTGCAGTCTAAGTGCCAAAGTTTTTGCTTGTTTGTTGGGTGAAATGATCTTTTGGTTTGCACAAAAGATCATCATTTTTGGTAGCGCATCGTCCTGTGTAAATAGGAGCTGTGATGCTGAGGACAATGGCAGCCTGTGCATTGAGAGATCTGTTACAGATTTCTCCATGCACATTTGACGTGGGCTCGGTTTGTGGCCATTTAACTCTACATCTTGCAGACTGATAGCGTCAGAGGGTGGCGTCAGGAGAGGACGTCTGGAGAAGGCTTTGGGGGTGGCGTTGGGAGGGGCGTCGGTGGATGGTGTCACGAAAGGGCGTCGGGGATGCTGTTAGGAGAGATTGTCGGGAATGGCGTTGCGAGAGGGCATCGGGGATGGCATTGGGAGAGGGAGTCGGGAGATGTCCCTGGTCTCCAACAGTGTCAGTGCTGCCGTCTCCTGATCTCGCCGATCATTGCTCTGCTGCCTCTGATCTGACACAGAATACAGTGAGCTTTATAAGGTAGACTGTAATGCTCCCAATAATCCTGAGATTAAATGCTGCCAGCACGAGAGCCAGAAGAAAGCACTTCTCTCTTCTAGAGAAAACCGTATCTACGAGGACCGGTTATGTGATGAGGATGTATAGACTATACACAGGGTCTGCTCCTGCAATGTTTGTACCTCCCATCCACATTGTCAGACTACACTGTGTTCCAAATTATTATGCAAATAATATTTTCTCAGATTTTCCCAAATTACCTATATGAATTGCAGTCATTGTAATTTTCCAGTCAAATAACTATTAGAGTACAATTGAAAGGTTTTTGTACAAACTGCCTATGATAACAGTATATTTTTAAAAAAATAAAACACTCAAACTGCACTCAAAATGCATGTTCCAAATTATTATGCACAGCAGAGTTTTCAACCTTTTCATTTTAATAAAGAACAAAAAAATGGTCATTTTTGAAATTATAAACATTAGCAGGTTCTTACAAACTGAAATCAAACAGTTTTCAGCTCAAAACTTTATTCTAGGTGATGTTACATTTGCACATAGGACCCCTTGTTCGAAAGGAGCTTCTGAACTCTCTCGTCCATTGAATTTGTCAGGTTTTGGATGGTTTCTGCTTCAATTGTTTTGCATGAGGACAGAATACCCTCCCAGAGCTGTTGCTTAGATGTGAACTGCCTCCCACCATCATAGACACTCCTTTTGATGGTGCTCCAGAGGTTCTCAATGGGGTTGAGGTCAGGGGAGCATGGGGGCCACACCATAAGTTTGTCCTCTTTTATGCCCATAGCAGCCAGAGATGCAGATGTGTTATGTGCAGCATGAGACGGTGCATTATCATGCATGAAAATGATCTTGCTGCGGAATTCTTCTTCTTGAACCATGGCAGGAAGCGCTGTTTGAGAAACTCAACATACACTATGGAGTTCATCTTTACCCCTTCAGGGATCCTAAAGGGGCCGACAATCTCTCTCCCCATGATTCCAGCCCAAAACATTACTCCACCTCCTCCTTGTTGGCGCCGTAGCCGTGTTTTCATGGGTGTCCATCAACCAGCCATCCTCCACTCCATCCATCTGGACCATCGAGCGTTGCACGGCACTCATCGGTGAACAAAACAGTTTTGAAGTCAGTCTTCATGTATTGTTTGGCCCACTGGAGCCGTTTCTGCTTGTGTGCAGTGGATAGAGGAGGTCGACAGGATGGCTTATGCACAGCTGCAAACCTCTGAAGGACCCTGCATCTTGTTGTTCGGGGGACGTTGGAGGCACCAGCATCTTCAAAAACTTGTCTGCTGCTATGACAAGGCTTTTTTGCCGCTGCTCTTTTAACCTGACGTAATTGCCTGCAGGAAAGAGTCCTCAATTTTCCCTTATCAGCACGCACACGTGTGTACTGTGAATCAGCTACATACTTCTTGATTGTGCGATGATCACGATGAAGTGTCTTGGCAATGTTGATTGTAGTCATGCCATGACCTAAACACTCCACAATTTGTTGCTTCTCAGCAGCCGACACATCCTTTTTCTTTCCCATTTTGGCAGAAAATGTAGGCTGCTTAATAATGTGGGACAGCCTTCTTAAGTAGTCTTGCCTTTCATTGGACACACCTGCCAAACTAATTAGCACAGGTGTCTGCAATTGCTTACAGTGATATAAAGAGCCCTGACACACATCACCATCAATGAGTTTAACTGACAAACAAAAACATTCTTACCTTATCACTCCTAAACAATTTTTGCATAATAATTTGGAACACAGTGTAGTTTCATTTTCCTTCTTTAATCTGATGTATAAGATCTTGGTTGCATTTGGCAGTCGTGCTGTGGGTCATAAACCTTCTATCTGGATTTCGGGTACAGCAAATGCATTTTTAAACTTTAAAAAAAAAAACGTAATTAAATGGAAAACCCCTGTATGTTTATTGTGTTTTCTAATTCACATAGCAAGTCCTTTAGCCAAGTTCAACCCTTTGGTGTCCCAGGTCTCCCTCCTTCTCCATCAGTCACATGGGCCTGTTTTTAAAAGCTGCAGCTGACATCAGAAATTGGGAGGCTGCCCCCGGCGTGCTGGGAATGGAGCATGCACAAGGTGTATCTTTTTGTCTAAGACTACACCTGCTCTTTAGGTGGGCCGACCCCGAAGCTCCTGGCTTATAAACGTGCTGATGCCCGGGTTGACCTGCAGGAGCTTGCTGTCGTTGTTGCACAGAGACTTGTAAACACCTTGTTCTGGCTCACCGTCTGCACATTACATTCACGCTTGCAGCAGATGATTAGATCAGGATGCAGACGCTTTCCAGGGACTCACGGAGGCTTCTCTTACAATAACCCGGGGCTTTTAGCTACTTGTCTTGTAAGTGACTTTGACAGTGAGTTGCATCCATCTGTCACAGCATCAGTGTGTAGAAAGTCCTATGGGAGTGAAGCAGCAGTCCAGCTCCTCCACCGTTCGCAGAAATGATCCTTGTCTTCTAGTGTGGAGAAGGTGACCGGAGGGACCCCAGAGACTTCAGCTCCGGCCGGGGGGCTTGGCAGCTTGTTAAGTCTAGTTGACGGCACGTATAGCATGTTCCTCACACTCTGCTATGTGGCTGGAGACCGGATCGAGGGATTTAAGGTTTCTCTTCCTTCCTGTAACAGAGTTGTGATGTGAATAATCTTGCAGTTTGATTTTAGCTTCTTTTATGGATTTCTAATTGGAGCTGATTAAACTTAATTGTAAGATGACCTAGGAGTTTTAATGTGTGGGTGGATGTGCCGGGGCAGCAGCAGCCGTGCGGGCCATCGGTGATTGCACATCTGACACGTTCATGATGTCACCCGGTCACACATGGTAGAAGAAACACTTAATGGACAGGTGTAATTGTGATGTGACGAGCCTGACCTCTGAGGCTAAAGCTCTTCAAGCATTGTACACCACATGCCGCCGATGCTAACCCCTAATAACACTGTCTTTTAAACCTTAAGGCAATACCGAACTGCACCAAAAACCGAAGCTGTCCTATAAGTTGCCTCGGAACCCAGACGACGGCCAGCAAGACAAAGGTAACTACATAGGTGTGACCCTGCATGACCCCGTGCTGCATGCTCATGTGCAATGGCAGGCACGCTTTGCTCCACAGCTCGTATATATTACTGAGGTCATGTTCGGAGGGTTCATACATGTATCCTCTGTGATGCCATGCAGTATAATCCTCTGCCTATATGGTATAATGTAGAGATCCGCTTATGTATGGTGCAATGAGGAAGACAAGATCTCGGGAGACCCCATCAGCCTGAATCTCCCGTTTGAACTGATCCGGGCTGACGGTGATGGGTCGACTCCTAGACTCCTGCATGTCTCTGCTGCCATCCATTTCCATTGATCTGGTGCTGTTTTCTGGTGGTTGATGCATGAGATCTCTGAGCACTGGATCATTCATCACCTGCTCCTTTCTAATAATGTAAGGGAATATTTTCTGAAAAGACAGTAGTAAGAGGCGTTGTGTGATCTTGTCCCACATTGTCCTTTGTCTCTAGGTAGGTCCACAATCCTGAATGACAGGGCAGCCGGACATCAGTGAGGGTCAGGAGCAGGGTCAGCTAAGGATACATTTATAGGGTGGACCTGATATAAAGCTGCACTATCCCTGTACTTGTCCGGTCAGGGTAATGACCTGTAACCCAGGACTTCTGACGCCTTTTTTTCCTGTCTTTCCAACCCATGAGCTTGCAGAGGATCTTGCATGAGCTTGCAGAGGAGAGACCTGGCTCTGACTTTACCTTTTCCTCGGAGTCACAGTTTACTGCTAATTCTTTAATCCAGGTCATATAATGATGGAAAAATAGTCCATAATAGGAAGATAGTCGGAATTGTGACCCTGAGCGTGTGACGTTAAAGCCGGTTCTTGCCCAGTCTCCCATCACACCACCCACTCTCTACCCCTAAGGAGCTCATTGCCTGATGTCACCCACTATCCACATGTAAGAGTCGTCGTCCTCCTCTCACTTACGGGTAGAAATGGCTGGCAGTGGATGTGTCCTGAGGTGTGGAGGTCCTGCCACCATTCGAGCAGGCTATATCTGATGCCTTTCTATTTTTCTAGTCTGAAGCCGCTATTTTTCTGCATTCTCTCCACGCCTGGTCTGTAACTGACCCTTATCTGTAGAAAAGACATGAATGTCCGAAAATCCAGCTGTGCAACTGTGATTAAAGGCGTGATGGCACGTGGCTCACCATGTGTGGCGTCACCACTGCCCTCAGCCATGGCGGCTCCTGTGTCTGGAGATCACGATCTAGCACTCCACATCTGGTATACAGGACGGCAGTACTCCCATCGCATTGCATTCCCAGCAGCATTTGCTGACCGATCCTCTGCATTGGTCCTGACGTTGCTCGTGGTAGGAGGATGGCTGATATTTTTTCATATTTTGCTGAGGTTTCGCTGGAAACTGCCGGCAGACTTTTTTTTTTATCCACATCGGGGTCCCTGTTTTTCAGGGCTCAGTATCTCAGGAATGGAAGATGGCACAAGACTTCTGAATCCTGAGTTCAAGAGAGTGGGAACTGGCGTTGCAAAAGGTACCAATAACCTTCTCTGTCCTTAGGGTGAAAAACGTCCGGAGATCACTAGGAGGCTGCAGGATGATCTGCCATGATCTATGCACCACGGCAGACGCAGATCTGTGGGACATCCCACAAATGTTTGATAAATTCACTTAGAAAGCAGCATGTTGTTCTCAGTGTGAACACGCCTCTGAGGGTTGGTCTTCTCCAGTAAAGCTGTAGGTTTCCCTACGTCCAGCAGGCAGCTCTCAATGTGATGACCTGCCTGCTCCACTGGCGTTTTCTGCTGTCATTTGATCCCCTTATACTTTTCAGCTTCCTTTTATTTTCTATTTTTTTCCACACGGCCAAAACACTTAACATTAACAGCAAGAAGGGGAAGGCAAGAAATAAGAACCAAGCGTCAGTGTGTGGAGGAGCCGGGACTCAAGGTCAATGGGAGCTATTGATTGGTGTCTGTGTGATTCATGATCTGTTAATGAATCCTGGCCGCCTCTTACCAGCACTATAGACCCAGGACAGAGGAAATGGCTGCAGACTCTGCACACAATCGGGGCACTAAGGCCACTCGCATGGTTAGGGGGCTCGATAATTCAGCTGACTGCCGCTATGTCCGTCCTGCCAGTGAAGTATCTGGATATTTGTCAGTGAAGTGCGGCCTCCGCACTCAGGTTCAGCCTCTGACTTATAGTTTGAATTGCAAAATTCCTTCTGTCCAACACCAGCACAAAAGCTGCCAGAGAGACGTGGAGCGGATGTGTAGACGCCTGCGCCAGTTGGGCCTGGGGCGGCCCTGTGCCTCTATCTACTCTAGGTAACGGCTCGTCATTGATGTGACCAGCAGCCGATCTCCGCGCTCCACCATCATTGTCTGTTGTCTATTATCATGTAGAGTGTTTGATCTTTTTGGTGTTACTGTGGCTTTGAGGTTGACATTTTTTTCACTGTGTCTCTATAGGGCGACCCCTGACTATCTTCAATACCCAAGCACAGATAGCCGTCGGTGGAAAAGACAGGGGACGGCCATTCCAGGGGCAGCTATCGGGTATCTACTATAATGGCCTGAAAGTTCTCAATATGGCGGCCGAACACAACCCCCATATCAACATCAGTGGAAGTGTGAGGCTGGTGGGAGAGGTGCCATCCATCCTTGGCACGACACCTACCACTTCCATGCCTCCTGAATTATCCACAACCATCATGGAGACCACTACAACCTTGGCCACCACAACAACTAGAAAGAACCGCTCTTCTCCAGGATCTATGGTACGTTGCTCTTGCAGCACAGCTCAGTACATGTGGGTGATATCACTTTTCTCTCCCGTAGATTCAGATGTCCCTCCTTCCATTACAACCAATCTGGTCTTGTAACAAAATGTCGGTAAATTCTACCTCTATGGTGAAGGTGTACGGGCACGTGTGACTAGACAGTAGGCTCCGAAGATCCAGAGTCAGGAAGGCCTAGACGAGAGTATATCCGTCTGTACACTGGCCACAATGCCTTGTCTGATCGCTGGTCTCCGGCCTGAGGTTACTGCCTCGTATGAGTGATGTAGTCAGTCCGGGCCCTGCGGCTCATACAAGAGACGTGAGCACTTGTCTGGCCCAAGCCTGATAACGGTTTGCGAGAAAACACTTGGATTTTCCCTTAGGAACGTGTGGAATTGTTCATGTGTCGCTCCTGGGGGAGGAGAATCTTGTGTCTGCAGCTCATTGCAAATGCATTCTGCTCGGCAGCACATTTCCTCTCAGACTACAAGTACTTGGGATTGTGAGATTTGTCAATCATGTGAATTCCTCCTGTGAGCTACGCATTTTGTCATGGAGGGATATTAGGTTGTTGCAGAGCGCTGTGCTGCTGAGGGATAATAGGTTGTTGCATCTGCGGAGGGAAATTGAGTCGTTGCAGAGCACTGTGCTGCAGATGGGCATTGGGTCGTTGCAGAGCACTGGGCTGCAGATGGGTTTTGGGTCGTCGCAGAGTGCTGTGCTGCAGATGGGTATTGTGTCGTTGCAGAGTGCTGTGCTGCAGATGGGTATTGGGTCGTTACAGAGCGCTGTGCTGCAGATGGGTATTGTCACAGGGCAGTAGTAGGAATACAGGGGACGAGGAACCTGGGCCCCTGAACTGCCCCTAAGGCTAAGGGAGGGCCCTATCTTTCCTTAACTTGGGGGTACACTTGAAGGTAGTGAGGCCAAAGTTACCGACCTGTTCCTGTCTCCTATTTAACCCTGAGCTAAACCGCCAACCCCCCCCCCCCACGAGGTGAGACAGGGAAAAAAGGGAACTACACCAAAATAACCAAAGGAAGGAAAGACAGACACCTAGGGGTTAAATAAACAACAAAACTTAGCTTTCTCTGCTGCAAAAGCACCGCACAGCAGAGTAAAGCACCAGATCAGGGAAACAGCAGAAGTACCACTGCGCTCAGCAAGCTCCTGACTCCAGCTTGGTTGGTCTCCAAAAGGTAGAAATATCACCAACAGGCAGCTGACGCCTCAGGTGACCTTTTAAAGGATGGTGGGAGTGGTCACCATCTTCTCCTGACAAGTCAGCAGCAATGTAATTACACCAGCGGCCACCGGGGGAAAAGACACATTAACCCCCGATGGCCTGAAAGGATAAAGGTTTTAATATAGAAAGCAAAATCTGCCACAGATCCCAAAGTGGATCGTGACAGTACCCCCCCCTTTAATGAGAGACCTCTGGACCCTCAACACCGCACCCCATCGGAAAACAACCCACGGTGAGGACGCCTCGATCCACCAGGGTTCACCCCAGCAGTCACCTGACTCTCAGGTTTATGGCAAACGCGGACTAATGGAAGTGGCAATAACGTATGCTCCGGAGGTGCCACAAATCTCCAGAGCGCCGACCTGAGGAATGAGTTATGTACGGGCATTACTGGGGGTAACTCCAGCTGGTAAGTCCCCAGGCCGAGAATGGCTGACACCCGATACGGCCCGAGAACTCCAGACTCCAGGAGCACACTTCCACCGGATGTTTTTGGTGGACACCCATACATACTCGTTCACACACAGGTCCGGACCTGAACGTTTATTGCCACACACACGTTTGCCACAAGAAGGTGAACTCTTCGAGGAACTGACAACAGAGGCGTCCCCCTGTGTCACCACACACACACACTTCTCAGAGGAAACCACCACCCTTCCCTGACCCCTCCTCCCAAGAGGGCTCCGACTCTCAGGGTTGGCTAGTGGTGAGGGTTGGGACTTGCCCCTACTCCTTGGCAGCACCTCTGCTGCCCCCACTGGAGAAGAAGGGGATGGTTGCAGAAAGACGGCAGAGACAGTAGCCCCCGGGCAGCAGCCCTCACACGACTGACCCCGGCTGACTACTTCCCTGGAATGCCAATCTATGACCTTGTTGTGTTTTTTCAACCAAGGGAGGCCTAAAACTATGGGGATTGGCATACCCTCCAAGACGTAGCATGACAGAGACTCTTCATGACGAGTCCCTATACGCAGGCGTATATCATGCACGACCTGGGTTACACAACCCTGGCTGAGTGGGACAGAGTCAATGGTCTGGACGCCTAGTGGTTTTGCTAGCGTCCTACACATCAGGCCATGGGTCCAAACAAAGTGAGCATCCACCAAATTGACTCCTGCTCCACTGTCCACAAGCACCGGGATTCCCTTAGTTATCCCGCCAATCACCACTCTCGCAGACAGGGTACACTGAGGGGAAGAAATCTAGGAAATATACACTCCCTGGTCGCCTCCCTCCACACGACCAGGGGGATGCGGCTTCTTAGATGGCATAGGTATTTTGGCACGAGCTGGGCAGACCCCAATGAAATGACCAGTCTGCCCACAGAAAAAACATGCCCCCACACCACGTCGAACCGCAGGCAACCCCATTTGGGAACCAACTGCTCCCACCTGCATGGGTTCGTCCGACTGCTCAGCTGTGTCCTACTCCCTAGCAAGGAGAACAGGGGGCAGTTTTGGTGTATGCCTCTCCCTGTGGTGCCTATCCACCCAGATGGCAAAGTACATGGCGACCTCCAATGACCTGGGTGTTGTGAATGGGTTTGAGATGAGTTCTGAGCAGAGGCTCCCTCTGGTGGTTACAAGCGGTACTAGTGAGGATTGTGAGGAATGGGAATCAGGTGTTACTGACTGGTCTTATATAAGGGAGTCATTTTCCCATCAGGGTTGCCGGTGATCAATTGTTCTGGTCTGAATCCTTCTTTCCAGTTTCCCTTGTAGCCTGCTGTGTCGTGTCTGCATCTCCTGCTATCAGATAAGACAATTTCTTATTTTGTGTTTTTGCTATATTTTTGCATTTTGTCCTGCACTTCTGTGGGGGCCTTCAGGGTCCCCTCCGGGGGCTTTTGCCCTCTCAGTTTAGTCCAGCCACTGTGTTTTGTACTTTTGCTTTTTCCAGTTTTTTTTCAGTGGCTGCTGTTTTTGATTTTGTTACACCAGAGAACTAATTTAGGTGGTAGAGGTCGTGTGATCTCAGGTGATTTTGAAATTAGTAGAGTTGGTGTTTTTTCAGGGTTTTCTGAGATTGCAGTAAGTACCCTTCCTGTCCTTTTCTATTTAGATAGTTTGGGCCCCAGCGTTTGCTCATACTATTTTCTTTCTGTGTCAGTATTTCCTCTTGTCTAACCGCCATTACATGTTTGGGGGCTTTCTATTATCTTTGGGGTTCTGCTCCGGGGCAGATAGCTTTCCTGTTTCTATCTTTAGGTGTAGTTAGTTTCTCAGGCTGTGACGAGGCGTCTAGGACCAACGTAGGAACGCTCCACGGCTGCCTCTAGTTGCGGTGGTTAGTCAGGGTACTGCAATCTCATAGATTCCAACTGCTCTGGTGTATTTCCTTTTTTACCTGCACTCCTCAGCTACCGTAACATAACAGTATCACCGGCCATAAAAATTGTATGGTACTCACAGAAGGGAAAAAATATTTTGAAGGAAGAAAAGTTGTCAGAGATATTTTTCTGTTTGTTGCATTTTTTTTTTTTTTTTCCCTCTGTATCTCTGGGTGCTGGGGAGGATCTTTTCTCCCAATGGAGTTTGCACAGTTGTCTGGCCGTGTGGATCAGCTTGCCACTGAGGTTCAGAGTATTGCTGCATATCTTGCTAGGTTGCCTGTTGTGGAACCTAGGATCCCCATGCCAGATTTGTTTTTAGGGATCGAGCTAAGTTTCAGAATTTCAAAAATAATTGTAAATTGTTTCTTGCCTTAAAATCTAAGTCCTCAGGAAACGCAGCGCAGCAGGTTCAAATTATCATCTCTCTCCTGCGCGGCGATCCTCAGGATTGGGCTTTTTCCCTGACACCTGGGGATCCTGTTTTGAGTGATGTTGATGCATTTTTTCAGGCTTTGGGGGTTATTGTACGATGAGCCTAATGTCACTGATCAAGCTGAAAAAGCCTTGTTGGCATTAAATCAGGGGCTTGATGACGCTGAGTTATACTGTCAGAGATTCCGTAGGTGGGCAGTCCTGACCAAATGGAATGACGACGCTTTGGCGGCCCTTTTCCGGAAGGGTCTGTCGGATAATGTAAAGGATGTTATGGTGGGATTCCCTGTCCCCTCTGGTCTCAATGATTCTGTGTCATTAGCGATTCAAATTGACAGACGTTTGCGTGAGCGGAGAAGTATGCGTGGAGTGGTGTTGCCTTGTGAGCCAGCTGCTGAGCCCATGCAGTGTGATGGAGTGGTGTCTGGGGCACAGCGTCATGAGTTTCGAAAGCGCAATGGGTTATGTTTCTACTGTGGTGATGCCTCTCATGCTATTTCAGTCTGCCCTAAGCGGGGAAGACATTTTGCACGCTCAGTTGTCTTGGGTAGTGTTCAGACTAAGTTTTTATTAACTGTCACTCTGATATGTTCTCTGTCCTCATTTTCTGCTCAGGCTTTCGTTGATTCTGGAGCAGCTATTAACCTGATGGATTATGATTTTGCTAAACGTTGTGGGTTTCCCTTGATACCCCTACAGAAGTCTATTCCTCTACTGGGGATCGATTCTACCCCTTTGGCTGAGAATAAACCCCAGTTTTCTACTCAGGTGATAATGAGGGTTGAACCTGATCACCAGGAGTGCTGCAAATTTTTGGTTCTATATAATCTGCATGACATTATAGTGCTGGGTTTCCCTTGGTTACAGTCTCATAATCCTGTTTTGGATTGGAAATCTGTGTCTGTAACCAGTTGGGGCTGCCAATGTGTTAATACCAACACTCCTGTTTTTTCTGCCTCCCCCCAGGCTGAGGATGTTCCTGACTTTTTGTTTGATTTTTCTGATGTGTTTAGCGAAAGTAAATCTGCATCCTTACCTCCCCATAGGAGCTATGACTGCGCTATTGAATTAGTGCCAGGTAGTAAATTCCCTAAAGGTCGCCTTTTTAACTTGTCTGTACCTGAACATGACGCTATGCGGTCTTATATCAAGGAATCATTGGAGAAGGGTCATATCAGACCATCCTCTTCACCCTTAGGTGCCGGTTTTTTCTTTGTGGCCAAAAAAGATGGTTCATTAAGGCCGTGTATTGATTATCGTCTCTTGAACAATATTACTGTGAAATATCAATACCCGTTACCCTTGATTTCTGACCTGTTTTCCAGGGTGAAAAACGCTACTTGGTTTACCAAGCTTGACCTCAGGGGGGCGTATAACCTTATTCGCATTAAGCACGGGGATGAATGGAAGACGGCATTTAACACCCCTGAAGGGCATTTTGAGTACCTTGTGATGCCCTTTGGGCTCACTAATGCTCCTTCCGTCTTCCAGTCCTTCATGAATGACATTTTCAGGGATTTTGTGGACAAGTTTCTGATTGTTTATTTGGATGATATCTTGATTTTTTCTAATGACTGGGACTCTCATGTGAAACATGTTCGAACTGTATTCCAGATTTTGAGAGAGAATGCTCTGTATGTGATGGGATCAAAGTGTCTTTTTGGCGTACAGAAGATCTCATTTCTGGGATTCATTTTGTCCCCATCTGTTATTGAAATGGACCCGGTCAAGGTTCAGGCCATCTGTGATTGGGTCCAACCTACTTCATTAAAGGCTCTTCAGAGATTTTTGGGTTTTGCCAATTTTTATCGTAAATTTATTGGTAATTTCTCGGTTATTGTTAAACCATTAACTGATTTTACCAGAAAGGGTTCTGATGTGGTGAATTGGCCTCCTGAGGCAGTCTCTGCGTTTCAGGAACTTAAGCAGAGATTCACTTCTGCTCCTGTTCTACGGCAGCCTGATGTTTCTCTGCCATTTCAGGTGGAGGTTGATGCCTCTGAAATTGGGGCAGGTGCCGTTTTGTCCCAAAAAGATCCAGAGACCTCTAAAAGTAACCCTTGTGCCTTTTTCTCTCGAAAATTTTCTCCTACTGAACGTAATTATGACGTGGGTAATCGGGAGTTATTGGCCATGAAGTGGGCTTTTGAAGAGTGGAGACATTGGCTGGGGGAGCCAAACATCAGGTGGTGGTCCTTACGGACCATAAGAATCTGGTCTATCTGGAATCTGCCAAGCGACTCAATCCTAGACAGGCCAGGTGGGCCTTGTTTTTCACACGTTTTAATTTTGTGGTTTCCTTTCTTCCTGGCACTAAGAATGTTAAGGCGGATGCCCTCTCGAGGAGTTTCCTTGCGGACTCTCCTGAGCTATCTGATCCTCTGTTATTTTGAAGGAGGGTGTAGTTCTTTCCGCCATCTCGCCCAATTTGAGACTTGCTCTGGAGGGGTGTCAGGAGGATAGGCCCGAGCGCTGCCCTGTTGGAAAATTGTTTGTCCCGGACCAATGGAAAAAGAGTGTGATGTCTGAGATTCATTGTTCCGCATTGGCTGGGCATCCCAGAATTTTTGGTACCAGAGACTTGGTTAGTCGGTCCTTTTGGTGGCCTACCTTGTCTCGCGATGTCAGGGAATTTGTGCAGTCCTGCGGGACTTGCTCTCGCTCCAAGCCTTGCTCTCGCTCTAGTGGTTTGTTGATGCCATTGCCTGTGCCCAAGAGACCATGGACCCATATCTCGATGGATTTCATTTCCGATCTTCCTGTTTCTCAGAGAATGACCACCATCTGGGTAATTTGTGATAAGTTTTCCAAAATGATACATCTTGTGCCATTACCTAAGTTGCCTTCCTCCTCTGAATTGGTGCCGTTGTTCCTTCAGCACGTGGTTCGTTTACACGGCATTCCTGAGAACATTGTGTCTGACAGAGGAGTCCAGTTTGTTTCCAGATTTTGGAGGACTTTTTGTTCTAAACTGGGTGTTCAATTGTCTTTCTCCTCGGCATTTCATCCTCAGACCAATGGTCAAACTGAGAGAACAAACCAGACATTGGAGACTTATCTAAGATGCTTTGTGTCTGCTGATCAGGATGACTGGGTCTCTTTTTTGCCTTTGGCTGAGTTTGCTCTTAATAATAGGGCTAGCTCTGCCACTTTGATGTCTCCGTTTTTCTGTAATTCTGGGTTTCACCCTCGATTTTCTTCAGGACAGACGGAGGCTTCTGTCTGTCCAGGTGTTGACTCTGTTGTTGAGCGTATGCAGCAGATTTGGGACCAGGTAGTGGAGAGGTTGTCCCTCTCTCAGGAAAAGGCCCAGCGGTTTGCTAACCGGCATAGGACTGATGGTCCTCGGTTTAAAGTGGGGGACTTGGTCTGGTTGTCCTCAAAGAATATTCCTATGAGAGTAGCATCTCCTAAATTTAAGCCTAGGTTCATTGGACCTTATAAGATCATGGAGATTATTAATCCTGTTTCTTTTCGTTTGCTTCTTCCAGGGACATTTAAGATCCATAACGTGTTCCACAAGTCCTTGTTGAAGAGGTTTGTTGAGCCAGTGGTTCCTGCTGCTGCTGTGCCTCCTGACCCTGTTTTGGTTGAGGGCAATCTGGAGTATGTGGTTGAGAAAATATTGGATTCTCGTTTTTCTAGACGAAGACTCCAGTATTTGGTTAAATGGAGAGGTTATGGTCAGGAAGACAATTCTTGGGTGTTTGCTTCGGACATCCATGCTAGGAGACTTATCCGTGCGTATCATAGAACTCATCCTGACCGACCTGGTTGCTCAAATGAGGTTCGGTGACCCCTCCTCAAGGGGGGGTACTGTTGTGAATGGGTTTGAGATGAGTTCTGAGCAGAGGCTCCCTCTGGTGGTTACAAGCGGTACTAGTGAGGATTGTGAGGAATGGGAATCAGGTGTTACTGACTGGTCTTATATAAGGGAGTCATTTTCCCATCAGGGTTGCCGGTGATCAATTGTTCTGGTCTGAATCCTTCTTTCCAGTTTCCCTTGTAGCCTGCTGTGTCGTGTCTGCATCTCCTGCTATCAGATAAGACAATTTCTTATTTTGTGTTTTTGCTATATTTTTGCATTTTGTCCTGCACTTCTGTGGGGGCCTTCAGGGTCCCCTCCGGGGGCTTTTGCCCTCTCAGTTTAGTCCAGCCACTGTGTTTTGTACTTTTGCTTTTTCCAGTTTTTTTTCAGTGGCTGCTGTTTTTGATTTTGTTACACCAGAGAACTAATTTAGGTGGTAGAGGTCGTGTGATCTCAGGTGATTTTGAAATTAGTAGAGTTGGTGTTTTTTCAGGGTTTTCTGAGATTGCAGTAAGTACCCTTCCTGTCCTTTTCTATTTAGATAGTTTGGGCCCCAGCGTTTGCTCATACTATTTTCTTTCTGTGTCAGTATTTCCTCTTGTCTAACCGCCATTACATGTTTGGGGGCTTTCTATTATCTTTGGGGTTCTGCTCCGGGGCAGATAGCTTTCCTATTTCTATCTTTAGGTGTAGTTAGTTTCTCAGGCTGTGACGAGGCGTCTAGGACCAACGTAGGAACGCTCCACGGCTGCCTCTAGTTGCGGTGGTTAGTCAGGGTACTGCAATCTCATAGATTCCAACTGCTCTGGTGTATTTCCTTTTTTACCTGCACTCCTCAGCTACCGTAACATAACACCTGGGGGCGGCGTACTGCACCAGAGTATCCTGCAACCTTGAGGACAGACCCAGCATAAAATGACTCCTAAGGGCAGGATCATTCCACTGTGTGTCAGTGGCCCATTGTAATGTATGTAGTACAGTTCATATAGCGTCTTGTGCTTGGGTGCGATGAAAATACATGAGACACAGGTTTGATATAGAAGGTCTTGTATTACTTCATACAAGTGGCAAAAATAGTCACACAGTTTGCAGATACAGAAGCAGGAGACACAGCAGGCCAGAGTAACTTAAGCTCAGCAATCACTCTCCACAACAGGTTCAGGATCTTCTTCTCTGTTACCGTAAGTCCATGCAAACGTGGATCTTTCAAAGAGCAGGGTTCCAGAGTCCACAAGTGTTCAGAGTTCCTCAGTAGGAATGGCTGGAGTACATAGTCCAAGGCTTCCAGGAGTCAGGTCACAGGTTCACTGCAGGCTAGATTCTGAAGCACTGATTGCTCAGCTGAGGCTGCTTAAGAAGCAAGAGGGAGAGAATCAGGGCGGGAACATGAAAGCTGAAAACTCCATATTGACTGAGGGCAAGATAGCTGCAGCAAGACAGAAAGCAAAATGGCTGACGGAAAACTGAGTTTCAAGAACATGTACAAAGAGCCTTACATTACTCCCCCCTTAGGGACAACCTCCGGATGGCCTCAGACCAGGCTTGTCTGGGTACCTCTGATGAAACTGGCTGAGCAAACGAGGAGCATTAACGTTATTGACTGGTTCCCATGAGTTGTCCTCCACTGGGTAGCCCTGCCATTTAATCAAATATTGTAACTGATTTCTGTATAACCTGGAATCTAGAATTCTTTCCACCACAAATTCTTCCTGACCATCGACTAGCACTGGGTCAGGGCAAGGAGAAGAACGTCCAGGAAACGTATTGGGTGTTGCAGTCTTTAGTAGGGATACATGAAAGACAGGGTGGATTCTCATAGTTCTAGGCAGTTGAAGACGACAAGCAACGGCACTTATAATTTTACTGATTTTATAGGGTACTTATGTCCCAACTTAGACGATGGAATCCTTAACTTAAGATTTCTGGTTGACAGCCAGACCAAGTCTCCTACCTTGAAAGCTGGTGCAGGTTTACGAAATTTATCTGCTGCTTTCTTGTACCTTTCCTGAGCCAATTCCAGATTCTCCTTTAGAAGATCCATATTCTTCTGTAAAGACGTGATTCTTTCGGCCACTGCTGGTAAAGGCGTTTCTATGGGAAATCGTGGAAGAATGTTAGGATGATAACCTAGATTGGAGTAAAAAGGAGACTGCTTAGTGGAGGCGCTCTGAGAGTTGTTATAAGAGAACTCAGCCAATGGAAGTAGATCCACCCAATCATCCTGTAGGTGGCAGATAAAGCAGCGGAGATACTGCTCCAGAGTTTGATTGGTTCGTTCGGTCTGTCCATTAGTCTGGGGATGAAAAGCAGAAGAAAGGTTTACTTTAATGTCCAATGCTGCACAGAAATTTTGCCAAAACCTTGAAGTGAATTGCACCCCTCGATCCGAAATAACCTCATCCGGTACTCCATGTAAACGAAACACATCTTTAATCATCAAATCTGATGTCTGTTTTGCAGTGGGTAAGCCGACACAAGGAATAAAATGAGCTGCCTTTGTTAAACGATCAACCACCACTAGAATGGTGTTTTTCCCTTGAGAGGTTGGTAACTCCACAATGAAGTCCATAGAAATGGATCCCCACGGGCGGGACGGGGTGGGAAGAGGTTGTAACAGACCAGTTGGTGAGGAGCGAGGTGTTTTGCATCTTGCACAGACTTCACATGAAGTGACATAGTTTAAAACATCCTTCCTGCAAGTGGGCCACCAAAAGAAACGAGAAAGAAATTCCTGTGTCTTTAGAATTCCGCTATGCCCAGCTATCTTGGAATCGTGAATGAGTTGCAATACTCTCAATCTGACTGTTTCAGGAATATACAGACGTTGTCCCAGAATCCACACACCATTCTTAAAGACAAGACTTACGTCCCTTGGGGGTTGTGCCAACAAGGAATCCGCATGGTATGCTTCCTTGATGTCCTTAAGTAGGTCTTGATTATGAATCACTCCCAGGAATCTAGAGTCAGGAAGAATAGTCTTAGGAGGAGCAAGTGGACGGGTCTCTGCTGAATGAATCCTAGAGAGTGCATCAGCCTTTCCATTGCGCGATCCTGGTCTATAAGAAATGACAAAATTAAATTGGTTTAAGAAAAGATTCCAGCGAGCCTGGCGAGGAGTCAGGCACTTAGCCGACCTGATAAATTCAAGGTTACGATGGTCTGTCAGTACGACTATTTGCTGTGCAGCTCCTTGAAGAAGGTGTCTCCATTCTTTGAAGGCGGCAAGAATGGCCAACAACTCTCTATTGCCCACATCGTAGTTCCTCTCAGCCGAAGACAACTGCTGGAAAAGAAGGCACAGGGATGCAAGACATTCTTCTCACCTGTTCTCTGAGAGAGTATAGCTCCAACGGCACAATCTGAAGCATCCACCTCTATTATGAAGGCAAGTTTGGGGTTGGGATGTACCCAAAATAGGGGCGGTGGAAATTTTTCTTTAGACGAGAAATGCTCCTGGGCTTGGGGGGGCCAGGAAACCTAATCTTTTCCGGGTAAGTTGGGGTGATAGGGGACATACTCAGAGAAATTTCCAAAAGAAACTCATAGAAATTGGGAAAACCCAGAAGCGCTGCACCTCCTTCACATTCTAGGCTTTGGGCCCAAACCTTGTGGGTTTGGGGTTTTCTTCCATCCCTACTAATTCCTTGGTAGAGAGTACATACCCCAGAAATTTAATTTTGGGCCTATGGGAAATTTACAC